>SJYX01011847.1:127184-174218 GCA_006410675.1 Oreotragus oreotragus
CCACTGTGCCGTGCTCTGTCTCTCGGTCGTGTCTGACTCTTTGCGATCCCACAGACTGTGGGCCATCAGGCTCGTCTGTTCATGGAATTTTCCTGGCAAGACTACTGGAGTGGGTTCACATGTACTCCTCAAGGGGAGCTTCCTGACCCAAGGACCAAACTGGCATCTTCTGCGTCTCCCGCATCGGCAGGTGGATTCTGAGCCACCAGGGAGCTCTTGCTAGCCCTAAGATTGTTTTCTATGTCTGTGCGTCTACTTCTGTTTTGTAAATAAATTCATTTTTATCGTTTTTATATTTCAAAAACAATATACTAAAATTTTTTTAAAAATGAAACTTAGCCACACATAGCAAGACAAGCCACTGACGACCATGGGTCCAAAGAACTGTAAAGTATTACTTGGGGGAAAAGACAAGTATAGGGATAATATATACGACACTATCCTTAGAAAACATCACTAACATTTATTTAATAATGCAACCTTCTCACACTTTAGCTGGTCTATGTAATATTATTGTCGTTGTTCAGTCACTAAGTCATATACAACTCATTGCAACCCCATGAACTACAGCACACCAGCCTTCCCTGTCCCTCACTATCTCCCAGAGTTTGCTCAAACTCATGTCCACTGAGTCAGTGATGGACAACCATCCATCCCTCTGTCGGCCCCTTCNGTCGTTGTTCAGTCACTAAGTCATATACAACTCATTGCAACCCCATGAACTACAGCACACCAGCCTTCCCTGTCCCTCACTATCTCCCAGAGTTTGCTCAAACTCATGTCCACTGAGTCAGTGATGGACAACCATCCATCCCTCTGTCGGCCCCTTCTCCTCCTGCCCTCAGTCCTTCCCAGCATCAGGGTCTTTTCCAATGAGTCAGCTCTTTGCATCAAATGGCCAAAGTACTGGAGCTTCAGCATCAGTCCTTCCAGTGAATATTCAGGTTTGATTGACTGCTTTGATCTCCATGCTGTCAAAGGGACTCTCAAGAATCTTCTCCAGCACCACAGTTCAAAAGCATCAATTCTTCAGTGGGCAGTCTTTTTTATGGTCTCACATCTGTGTATGACTACTGGAAAAACCACAGTTTTGACTAAACAGAACTTCATCGGCAAAGCGGGATCTCTTTCTTTTAAAACGCTGTCTAAGTTTGTCATAGCTTTCCTTCCACAAATAAAAAGTAATTTTCCAGTCTCTACTTAATAAGAAAAGCCAAAGGGACTGAACTAGTATTTCTTCCCACAACAGGATTATAATTTCTGTTTCTGTAAATAGGAGAATAATTAATTAAAAGCCATGTGGTCTATACGGGGCTAATAAAACTCAAGAAAAGAACTAGCAGTCTGTGATGAGGAGAAAGAAAAGCCCTTGCTTTCTTTCTACTGGAACTGAAACTGTCTGTTTCTGAGTAACAGCCACCCTGAGACAGTGAAGGAAGCCTGCAGACAAGCGGAGACACAGGAAGCTGAGCGGGTGCCCTGCCTACACGATGCTCGCAGACCAGCCCTGGTGCCTCCCTCCCTCCTCAATGGCCACTGGGAGAGAAGTGAGCTTCATTCTGGAATAAGGCAAATCACTTGGGGTGTCTCCCACTCAAAGGTGAGATCACCACAATTTTAAGTCGTTTTTAAATAGTCTCAAAAATAAGTACCTATGTGAAAGCTATTTGAAACTAGGAAACAATGCTTCATAATTTATATACAAATTACAACTTTAGAAATATAATGTAAGCCTTCTTAAATCAATTAAGAGTTTAATCACAAAAATATAAATGACTGGCTAACAGGCAAATAAATAATGGGTATAGGCTAGTTTTGCTTGATTGCATAAAACTGTTTACAATACATTTCTCAATAAAGAAAAATTGAATTATAACCCAAGGGTGGCTTAATTTGTACAAATTTTGAATAATGTCACATATATTTCCAAAACAGATGCTTAGAGACTCTACAAGGACACTCGGCTCAATCAGAAGCCAGATTAAAGTTCCATCTGGAGCCTAATGGCTCCACGGTTCCATTACAATTACCCAAGTACCAGAGTGAGTCTTAATGGTTGTACCTCACAGAAGCCCTCTTGTAGGTATACACCTTGCCCGCAAACTAGAAAATCAGGGCCCAAAGTAATTTTGTGTGTATGCATGCATATATACGCACATCTACACACACACGCCACATGCAAGATTCAGTAAGTATCTAAATGCTGCTATATTTTTCACCAACACTCAACTTACCTGATTGTTACTGGTTATCCAATAACATCTGTTGATTTTGGACACAGTTGCTGGGTATTGTTGTCACCTTTGCTTGACATGGAAAGGACTAAATATTCACGCCCCCCCTTAATCAGCTTGCAACGTAATTCAGGTATCTAGAACACTCTCCTCATATTCTTCTTTCGCAGACCCTATTACAGACATCATCTTTTATCAAATCAGGAAAACTGAGTGAGGCCATCTTATCTCACTGCCATGTCCAGGAGTTGTCAGACAGGCCCGGAAGTTTAGAGCAGGTAAGTACTAGGAAGAACCCAAAGGTCAGCACCTAGACCAGCGCTACTGGCCCACTGCGGGAGCAGGCCTGGCCCCCTTAAAACGCTTTCAGCTACCGGCAGGGTGAGGGGCTGGTACTGTGCTTTGCTTTGTTTGGTAGGGGCCCAAGTAAGCAGGCTGAATTCCACCTGAAAATACCTTTGCTGGCCTAGAAAGTTTCATTTTAATCTGGATGCTTTTAGATACAGCCCAGGGCATCTGATTTGCTACATTGGCAAGGTATTTGCATCTGCTATCTGGTAGCCTTAGAAGGCAGCTCAGTGTCCAGTTCACTGCATTAGTGTTGCACAAACTGTGTGGCGCCACTTTCATGCATAATGTCAGCAATCTGATAAGCTGCATATGGCAGGTGTTTTCCCCAATAACCAGGCATTGCACGCATGACGTGGCGTGCACACAAAAAGGAGAACACAGGTGCCAGTGTGTACGTGTGCAGGATACACACACACACCCATCTGCACATGACGCTGTGTATGTGAGCACTAAGCTACGATTTAAACTTTCTTACTGGGGTTCATGAACAAAACAATTGTATGAACATCCCTGTACTAGACCAACATCTTCATTTTACAGACACGGCAGCAGAGGCTGGAGATCACGCCAGCTGGTGGCTCTTCTGTACATTCCTGACGCTGTGTGTGCACATCAATGTCTACAAAACCAATAGAACACAAAACACAGAATTCAAACTGAAAAATTAACAGTTAAAAATCCTAAACTGATCACAAAACTGTTAATTGCTCAGTTGTGCCCAACTCTGCAACCCCATGGACTGTAGCCCACCAGGCTCCTCTGTCCATGGGATTCTCCAGGCAAGAACACTGGAGTGGGGANCACAAAACACAGAATTCAAACTGAAAAATTAACAGTTAAAAATCCTAAACTGATCACAAAACTGTTAATTGCTCAGCTGTGCCCAACTCTGCAACCCCATGGACTGTAGCCCACCAGGCTCCTCTGTCCATGGGATTCTCCAGGCAAGAACACTGGAGTGGGGAGTTATTTCCTTCTCCAGGGGATCTTCCCGACCCAGAGATTGAATCCTGGTCTCCTGCACTGCAGGCAGATTCTTTACATCTGAGTCACCAGGGAAGCCCATAAATTGATTAGAATTTTACATCAAAAATTTTAACACTAAAAGTGAAAAAAGTGTATGTAAAAAAAGACGTTATTTGTTAAATAAAATGTTAAAATGTCTGTATGGCCAAAAACAAAGAAGCAAAGACCAAGCAGCACCTCAACTGAGAAGCAGAAGACGAGCAGAAACAACAATGAGACACAGCAGCCGAGACACAGCCGATACTGCAGCAAAGGGCTATCTCCCCAAGGCACGACTCAGCACTTACACATGAGGGAAGACACCTGAATAACAGACAAATGATGCTAAGGAAACAGTCACAAAATAAACACAAACGGTCAACAGCATTAAAATTGTACCCTAGAGCAAGATACTACTTTTCATGTATAAAAATCAGCAACGATCTTTTCTTTCTAAATATTAATACCTGCTGTTGATGTTTAAAAAAAAAAAAAACCATCTCAAAAATCACTGATTGGAGTGAAACATGTAGATTGTGGCAGTAAGATTCAGAAATTTTCATAACGTAATTACCCTTGCATCCAGTAAGTCTACTTCCAGAATTTATCCTATGGAAATAATACAAACGTTATCAAAAGTATTTTGAAAATGGTATTATATTAAATAGTAAGAAACTGTAATGACCCATTGAGTCATCAGTGAGAACTGGTTAAATAACTACCGTATATCCATAGAATAGAATGCTACGCAACTATTAAAAGAGATAATGTAAACTGCATTTCTTGCCCATAATATACTGCTAAATGAAAAAAGTACTAGATGTATAAGAACATATGTTTATATTTTAAAAATGTTAAACACATTTAATCCCTCTTTACCAATAAATAATTTTCACACTGAGTTTTCTGACATGCCCATTTTCTTTGAAGAAGAAACAACTAAAATCATCACAAAGGAAAAAGAGAAGAAATGAAGGGAAAGAGGGAGAGAAGGAAAAGAAAAAAGGGGCAAGCAGACAACGAAAAGGAAATGCAGGAAAAGCCGACTGCAAAGCTGAGCCATCCAGAGCCACTGGCCTTCTGAAAGAACTCCAAAACTAGCAGGCCCTGAAGGGAAGAAAAGTTTTGGGCAAGGAAAAAGCAGCCCCGAGCATCCACCAGGAGGGCTCGGAGCAGGCGTTAGCCGCGGACCTCATGGCGACCCTGTGGGCACTCCGTGAAAGTGAAAGTGGAGGCCAGACTCAGAAAAGGCCTGCGTTTCTATCCACGAACTGACCTTCACGAGGCGCCCCTGTGAGGCAGTGTCCCAGGCTCAGGGCCAAGTCAGAGCAGAAAAGGCTGGCCTCGGAGCCTGCTCACAGAGGGAGCTGCCTGCAGACAAGGAAGATGAGACTAACTCCTCTTGAGAGGAGGGAGGAGGCTGGGGTATTGGGTCTTGGTTTCACTCCTCAAAGGACCCTTACGCCTCCGCGCAGACAGGGAGATTCATCTTCAGCCGTCTGGCCCACCGACTGCAGGGGACAAGCATCTGCTGCATAGCTCAGCCCCACGGCCCACCGTCTCTTTCTACACATCTACACAACACAGTGCAAACAATCTGAAGCACTGCTCCGTTTCACAAAGCTCTCAGGCAATCTAAAAACGCGAATGCAAACCTCAACCACCCTAACACTCACCTCCTTAAGATAATTTCCCAAGTCTACTGCTGTTCTCTACTAGAGAGACATATATACATGTGTGTATATGTATATATATATACAGTCAGTCCCCACCTGGGCAACAAGACCAAAGACATTTCCTTAAACACTGCTACAGGACCATTTTTCCTTCACTGAGACATGCTAATAATCAAAATGTCAAAAAACAAGCATTCTTTTTATAAAAGAATAACCTGTAAGAAAGTAAAGGGCTATCAAATATTCATAAAGATACGTGAAATAGCTGTCACACAGCTTCCCCTCCCAAGCCATTCACAAGCTAACAGCAAGGGTTAAGGGTGCCAAGGGGAGGTGTCAGGTGTGAATCAGGAACAGGCGATCTGGAAGACAGGCCATGACACAACAGGACCCACTCCAGTGTTCTTGCCTGGAGAATCCCAGGGATGGGGGAGCCTGGTGGGCTGCCGTCTATGGGGTCACACAGAGTCGGACACGACTGAAGTGACTTAGCAGCAGCAGCAGCAGCAGCAGCAGCAATCCACAGGTGTGTGAGTAATGGATTCAAAGACATCTTTCTATTGAGAAGGTTCCATTTCACATTTTTCCAGGAAACAGCCTTGCATGCCACCTCTCAAAAAAAAAATACACAACTTCTATAATTTAGCTGAAAACAAGTCAATATGACATATGTGAAAATGGAAAATCTAACCACTATTTAAAACACAGCTTGTGATAAAAATCAATTCTAAATACTAACCCATAAACTTAACACAAATTTAAAATATAATCCATATTTCTAATTTTCAAGTGCTATTTTTCAAAATATTTCTTTTAACAAATATCTGCTAGTCAACAATAACATAAAAACAAAAATCTCTGAACACTATTCTTCATTCTACCACCTATTACTTATGTTACATTAAGAAAATCATACTAAATAAATGATTTTTAGACACATGTAGAGAAATATACACTCTTCTTACAATCAGGTTGACTACCAAACATCATTTTTACAAGTGACATTACTTGCTTACATGAATAAAGCTAAATTTTACAAGAGAATTACAGATGCTGATGGTGCTGGTACAAACTCCATGCTTCTGTGAAACAATGACAAAGACTATGAGAGAAAGAGAGAGATCTGCTCATCCAAAAAAAAAAGATTTCTAATAAGATACCACTCCAAACAGAGCAAACACACTGAGGAACAACAAAGCAACACAATGGCCGAAGCTGAAGTACCAGAACACTACACTGCATCAGGTATAATCGGAGCTCCGACTATAAACAACAGACACGTTCTGGTTAGTCTACGCCAAAAGGAGTTTACTGGCTGGGTACTGGGTGGCCCGAAAGCTTGAGCCATAGCTGGAGAATCAGACTTATACCAAGGAAGGCAGGTCACAAAGTCCTCCCCTACAGCCTAGAATGAAGCCCACAGCATGTGTTACTGCATCAAGAGTCACAGGCCAGGAAGGAACACCTCATTAGCAGCCCTTAGATCGCATGCCCATGATCTTTCCAGATGCAGCTGTGTAGCATGCAGAAGGACTATGTGGCAGCCTTTAAGCATCTTTAGTCAAGGGAGGTGACAGGCAGCCTCCTACCTAAACTGGAAACAGCGTTAAGTAAGGCCCCAGGCAGCTGAAGCCACAACATCCTCTATTAAGATGAAAGTCTGATAGTGGTCACACCTGAAGTGCATTTACTTTGACATAGCATCTTGCTCTAATCTACAGAAGTTCACAAATTGAAAGTTCATAAAAATTCATTCAAATCTCGTTATTAGATTTGCTTGTTATAATTCCCAATCTATTTTCAAGGCAAAGGGAAAAATTTACCCTTTCTAAAGTGATTCTATCAACCAATACAAGCCTGAGTAATTTAGATGGGGTCTAGCAAGTTTCTTAATGCACTATAAGTAATGCCTCTTGCTTTATATTCTACCCGTCTGCTAATTTGGTGTCTTGCTTGCCTTTTTTGCTGCAGCTGTGCACCGGGTTAACTGTTTCAATGGTTTTCCTACAATAACCCACAAATTTTTTCCTGATCAGTGTGCTGTATGATTGGTTCTTTGTTCCTAAGATAATTATTTTACATTTGTCTACACTGAACTGCACTTGCCATCTGCTGGCCCAATCACCTAAACAATCCAAATCTTTTTGAATCTGATTGCATTGTTCCTCATTATTTCCTCTAGCTCCAATTTTAGGATCATCTGCAAACTCTGAGATCTTTTCTTTAAAGCTTGGACACATTTTATTTTAATATAGAGAGCTGTTTTTTTTTCCAAGTGACCCTTTAGACCTTCCAGCTGAAATCTTCTTCCAACTTGAAAAGTTTCCATAAAGCTTATCTAAGGATACCTTCCAATTACACAGTCAGGGCGCTGCTGGAAACAAAGCTAACTAGAGCCTGTTCTACTTCACCTCTCCTCGCTTCTACTGTGCCTATGCGTAGTCATTCAGCCGCGGCCAACTCTGCGGCCCCAGGGCTGTAGCCTGTCAGGCTCCCCTGCCTGTGGAATTGTAAAAGCGCCTGTGTCCTCTAAGTTCTTCACTTCCAAGTATCAATATTTTGAAGAAATGCAAACACTGTTTTTTAATACATAAATTTATGGTAATTTTCTGAAATAACTTTCCTAAAGCACGCATGGTAAAATTTTCAACAACGTCCTCCATGTAAGACATTTAATTTACTCATTCAAAGAATATTTACACACATATTAGTTACGAGCTTGAGGTACACTGCAGCCTTATAACCTTGGTTCAATTATTTATATTCCAAAATTTCAGTTTCCTACTGACAAGAAGATTAACTTCTAAAGACCTAATCACCTCTAGCAATACGAATTACCTATTATCTAAAGGTGACCATACCAGAACTACCATATCTAAGATTTTTCTACTTCAATTTCCCATGCTACTCTGAATTATAAACCTTCCAATAAGTTAGTATTTCTTTCGCAGTTTTTAATATTTTAATATTGTACATAGAAACCAATGTAGGCAAATTTACCCTTCAAATTAGGTTTACTTGACAAATCTGAACAGAGTGCATTTTCATTGATTAATCACAACACAAGGGGACAGGCATGTCTTTAGATCTGGGAAAAATCATTAGCTCCATAATCTTCCTTCAAAAAGGAAAGGTCTTGCTGGTTGTTTCTATGGGGTGGGATTGTGTGTAATTCTCTGCAATTTTTCTGTAACATATTGTCCTTCCAATAAAAAAGAGACAATGAAATGTTTAACACCATATTCTGAACAATAACTGAACACTTCGCAGCAGCAGCATTAAATGAAATACTATGTCAAACACTTGAATTTATAGCAGAAAAATTAAGTAACAAGTATTTTATTTACATTAAATAATACATAAAGGATCTAAAGGACACATTAAAGATTTCTTAATTTATTAAGCCCTTCTTTTTGAAACTTCCCTGGTGGCTCAGATGGTAAAGTGTCTGTCTACAATGCAGGAGACCTGGGTTAGAGCCCTGGGTTGGGAAGATCCCCTGGAGAAGGAAACGGCAATCCACTCCAGTACTATTGCCTGGAAAATCCCATGGACGGAGGAGCCTTGTAGGCTACAGTCTATGGGGCCGCAAAGAGTCAGACACGACTGAGCGACTTCACTTCACTTCACTTCTTTTTGAAAGAGCTATTGATTTGGAAGTCATGTTTTTCCTTATAAGGCACTTTTGAAAATCCATTAAGAAAAATTATTTTGATATGGTGAATCTGCAAGTAATAATTATTAGGTTGTCTTTAATCTAGGTTTGAGGATGAACCCTCAAATAACTGATTAGTCTGAGTTTCTTTTGAAACAATTACTGACACTAAGTTGTCTGCAGGGGTATTTTATTTGTATTTTAAGTAACACAAAAATATTTAATGAAACTTAACAAACCAGTGACTTTTATTTCAGTCTCCCATTCACTAAAACTTTGCCACTCGACTAATACTCCATAAAGGACTTTGACAAACTGCACTGAGTTGTATTAAAAGTCACAACATTCCACTTATTAATCTACCTGTTATCTCATAAAGGCATTTCAGTGAAAAACTCCATATATCTGAAACCTCCACCAGCATAGGAAAAGAAATGTGTATGAGTAGCAATTCGCTTCCAGAGGCACAACATGAAGAGAGTTTAATAAACATTTACATATTTTAATACCAGCTTAGCTTTTCAAGATTCTAGTTTGACTTTTTTATTCCTTGATTTTATGCTCTATGCTATAGACTGTATTTAAATTAGTAGCATCCCATGGTAGCCTGAAATTCAAGTCCAACTAAAATTCATTTGTGAAGCATCATGAAATATACAGGATAACTGAAATAATACACAATTATGTTACATCTAGTCTGTTAATCTCCCTACAAGATGAAACTAATATTCTCCTGTTAATACTCTTTCAAAGACTCTTAACAGTTTGCAACTGAATGACGTTAGAAGGAAAACCTCCTGGTCAAAATGTATTTGACTAAAGTCAATAAGAAAAGGTTACAAACCGTCTTTCACAGGCCACATCAACAAACTACAGGAAGTAGTGTTCGTAACCCAAAAATAGAACGTGGAAGCAATCAGATCTTGATTCAAATCCCCGCTCCTCCACCTCCAAGCTGCTTAACTAAGCACAAGTGGACTAACCTCTTAAAGGTTCAATTTCTCCATCATAACAAAGCACAGAATAATGTTTAACTACCAAGGTTTGTTAAAAAGTGAAATAATGTATAGAACACCAAACACAAAATTAAATGTTCAATACATGATAGTTGCTGTCGGGGAGACCCCCTGGAGAAGGAGATGGCAACCCACTCCAGGATTCTTGCCTGGAGAATCCCATAGACAGAGGAGCCTGGCGGGCTACAGTCCATGGGGTCGCAAGAGTCGGACACGACTGAAGTGACTAAACCAACACCATGTTCCCTAGCGGCTCAGCTGGTAAAGAATCTGCCTGCAATGAGAGAGACCTGGGTTCGATCCCTGGGTGGGGAAGATCCCCTGGAGAAGGGATAGGCTAGCCACTCCAGGATTCTTGGGCTTCCCTGGTGGCTCAGCTGATAAAGAATCTGCCTGCAATGAGAGAGACCTGGGTTCGATCCCTGGGTTGGGAAGATCCCTAGAGAGGGGGTAGGCTACCCACTCCAGTGTTCTGACCCAGAGAATTTCATGGACTGTATGGTCCATGGGACACGACTAAGCGACTTTCACTGCACTATCTGGATTGAAATTCTAAACCTAATTTAGATGTAACATAAACCTACCTTCCTAGATTCTACAGACTCTAAAGAAAAAGGGAAATCACTATTTCCTTAGCGTTCTATAGGACCCTTTGTAAAACAAGCATAAAGTGAAAGTCACTCAGTCATGTCCAATTCTTTGGGACCCCATGGATTATACAGAGTCCATGGAACTCTCCAGGCCAGGATACTGGAGTGGGCAGCCTTTCCCTTCTCCAGGGGATCTTCCCAACCCAGGGACCAAACCCAGGCCTCCGGCACTGCAGGCGGATTCCTGACCATCTGAGCTGCAGGGGAAGCCCAAGACAAGGGAAAGGACAGCTATCTGCCGTCACAAGGCTGGAGCAGTAAGGGACCTGTAAATGCTTAAAGTGGCGTATGGCATGTACACTAACAAGCTCTAGAAAAGGGTCAGCTGTGACCCAATGGGAGCACTAGCGGCTCTCAGCGAACAGGCACACACCGGCTCGGCAAGTGTCTGTGAAGACAGATGAGTGAGTGAGAGGTGACGGAACGAATACGGCTGATCAGGACTCTCTCTTCGTATATCTTAAGGAGCCCCTCAAAACTCCCGTATTTTTATGTTAAAGCTGAAAATCTGAGTGAAAACAAAGTGACTCTGATGTATTTTATAAACAAATTTCATGTTCTGGGTTTGAACATAATTATTAAACTCTGATGGAAATAAAAGAGTTGACCATAATTCTAAGCATGAAGCATGCCCATTATATGACGTGTATAATTTATTTCTGAAGGAGTTTTATTACAGTAGCCCTGTTTTATGATGTTAGAACCAGACCAGTCTAGATTAAGCTTTCTTGCTAGGTCTTTTTAGGGCTTCAAGGATCTCAGCAGCTTGAATGGAAGACCCTCACAACCTTTTAGGGGTGCTGTTCAAAACCCAGGCCATTAAAAGCAAAGAATGATGAAAGGGGGCTGGTCAAATGGCAGGACTGGTTCTCTGTTAAAAGGTACTGTATCAAAACGACGATTTGATCTTTAGCATGCTAATCATCTCAGAAGAAGCAGTTTTCTTTGTTGTTGTTTTTTTTAAGTCTGAGAATACTAAAGAAGCTCAAGTCTTCAAATATTTAACAAAAAATAAAGACAGTATCCCTGGCTACAGTGGTAGGTAAGTTCCAGTTTCCCTGCCGCGTCACAGGAACCGTTCTATGGCACTGGAAACAATAAAAAAAGGGCAACAAAACTGACTGTAAAAAGAGTCATTTCCTTTCCAAACTGATAAACTTTGCACCAACTTGCCTCTGCCCATGGACTAAACAAACCGCAGCCCCAGCATCAAGGGAGGCGTGCACACATCTAGCAGGTGCTGCTGTTTATCACAGAACCGTCCAAAATAATTGGAAGTGACAGCCAGCACCACCACAAATGATTTATTAGTCTTTCACTCAGCTCTTCAGCTTCCTCGGGGCCAGAATAAATAATTTACCAACTCTGTATCTTCCAATCATTAATTCTTCCCTATGCATCCAAACTGCATTTAACTCTGCTGAGTTCAGTGGAATAAAACATACAATAGGAATATTTTTCCAAATACAGAACTATCTGACCATCTGAAAAGGTATATTTGTCAGTCAAAATGTACAGTCTAGTGAAGAAGAGTCTCGGGGCTCAAAGTCACCAACTGCAGGGGAGCTGGAGGGAATAAAGACAAGAGAAGAGGAAAAGAAAGCAGAGCCCAGGAGAGAGCTCTTCCCACTGAGGGCGGCTCCAGGAACGTTGGACGGCAGACCTGGGCAGCCACCTAACCACACCGCCGCTGGAGACTGCCAACCATGAGCACAGAGCATTCGCTAACTACTGCGTCCCCTAAGACACCCCTAAGTTACGGAAACTACAAGGTTCTCCCTCAAAAAAGATTGAAAGTTTAAAACATGAACACAAGGGATTTTTTTTTTTCATGCAAATCAGACTTAATACAGGGCAGCTTCTTTAAAATATTTTAGCAGCTATCTTGAATGAGTTTATGAGACAACTACAAACCCCTTGAAATTCAAAACAGAAAACACAGGCAAAAATC
This sequence comes from Oreotragus oreotragus, assembly GCA_006410675.1. NCBI lineage: Eukaryota > Metazoa > Chordata > Mammalia > Artiodactyla > Bovidae > Oreotragus > Oreotragus oreotragus. The sequence continues at coordinate 139,723 of SJYX01011847.1, forward strand.
AAAGAAATAAATACTCCCAAAATTTTGACAATGACGGTAAAAGGTATGTCCATTAATTATGTAGAAAAAACACAGAAAACAAAAAAAAATTACATCTTAAATCCAGTTTTGATGTACAGTAGTCTCGTCTCATTAAATCAGTATCTATGATTAAAAGAGAAATCATTTTTGGTACATAATGCATTACGTTGTTAGAGCAGCATCTGTTTATTGCATAGCATAAACATTTTTCAGCTTTCTGAAACTACTGATAGGCAAGAAGTGATATGGACTTAATCTTTTTTTATTTCAAGAAGTACTCTCAGTGAAAGGGTTAATAACATTAATGTTCTAATATCTGGCATTCTATGAAGCACATCAAGCTGGTGGACGCACAAGGAATTTCACAGAGTATTAGCTTTCTCTTTAGTAGTTTGAGAGAGAACCACAATTCAAATTTTAATGTGCAATATAAGGCTTTGTATATGTCTGAATATATGACTTCTACCAAAATATGAAATGCATTAAAATAAATCCAACTAATGAAAATTATAAATGTGAAAAAAGAATGGAATTTAGATAAAATTTTCAAATATTTCTTAAAAACTCAAAAATGTTCTCAAACAAGAGTGCATCATTTTCAAGACTCAGTGCTTTACTGTCATTAACTGAAACAATTATATAATGACCTATACTGTTTACATCAAGTCAAACCGCGTCATATTTACACAGAGACAGTGCACTTGTTGCTATGGCAAAATAAACCGTCAGATGGCAGAGGTCCTAGCCTCCCACAGGGTAAAATAAAATAAAAATGTTAAAACTGGAAAATAAAACAAAAGGCATCTTTTTTAAACAAATATCAAAAAGACACAATAGAGATACTGTGTTTTCTCATAGGGGTAAGGGGGACAGGAAGACATTTTGAAACGGAGCAGCAGGACACGGTGGCCAGCAGGCTTCTTGCCGTCGGTTTTAAACAGCAGAGGGACCTCAGCGAGGAAAGGGGGAGCGCTGCACAGCCTGCCGGCGCCACACGGTGAGGACGCTGCCTCAAGCCCGCGCTTGGACACTGTGGCCCAAGAGCCGATGGCAGCCTGTCGGACAAGGCCTGCCGAGCAACGGGGCTATCTGTGGAATACCTGGGCAAAGTTTCCTGATGCTTCAAAACGCCCATCCAAAGAGAAAGAGAGACCCAAGCTGTGGTACCGATGTTGTGCTACCATGGAATATTAAAGAGCAATTAAAATCAATAAACTAGATGTTTCAAAGGCAAAGAACAGCTCAGAAACAATGTTGGGTAAAAAAAGATTAAAAGGCAAACTGCATAAAGACTAATAGAATATTTCAGTTTAGTAAGAACACTTAATGGACACACAAATGCTAGCCTAAAAGCGTGGACAGGAAAGATATAAGCCAATTCCAGGACAGTGGTTATCTCTAGGAAAGGAAGAACTTTAAAATGTTTTTTACAAATATATACAGTTAAATATTAGCATATGAATTCTGCACGGCAAATATCCACACAAGGTTGCCAGTTCTATTTATCCTCTGTATTTCTGTGAATATTTAAATGATTTCTTAAATATTTTAAATTTAAGACATAATGTACATAATTTGTTTCCCAAAAAAGTAAGAGAATTTTACAATGTTTTACTGAAACATGAGGGTCTACCTTTTTAAAAATCATGGCTTTGGTTGGTCTTCATATTAAAAAATTTTTTAATTCCAATCTAAAACACTAAAAATTCTATCCTCTTTTGATAAGTGATTTGGCTTAGTACCAATTTCAGATCATTAGTTCTCAGGAGACTCCAAGGTTTTATTTCAAAATTAGACTGAAAGAATTCACCATGGAGAGTTCCTAAATAAGTTAAAAACACTTTTCCTGGGGGGCTCTGAATAACCGGTTCCATCATTTGTCTTAGAGCAAACAGGCTGCAGCTCCTGACTCGACTCTTCTGTTCTAACTCCCCAGTGGGAACCCATCACTTCATTAGTACGTTCCTTCTCATCTTCTCTGTTTACAGAAGGTATTAAGCTTCTCTCTAAATATACATACATATCCCTAGTTTAAGCCTTTATATGTATTTAATAAAATTTTACTCTGAAGAAATCAGAACCACAGTGACAAGCTTTCTAACTTGTACGAAAATTACTTGCAGTCGAATTTCAGCTCAGCCTCATTTCTTCACAGGCCTTTGGGAGTATGACAGGTCATCTACAGCTAAACAAGCTGCCTCCCATTTACAATTATACTTGTACAAGAAAACAGAAGTTTAATACACTTTATGTCACCATGAAGGAAACATTAAAGATACTGCTAATTTTCACAAAAACTGATCAATATTCTCTCAAAGTAGCAACCATTTGATTTAAAGAATTACTGGCTTGTTATCTTAAACAAGAAATCATATTCAACTTATATTGATGTTTTCTATTTGAAGCGTGTCATGCAATATTGTAATTTATCTCATAAATCTACTAGAGTGTGATCAAATCCTATCAACTCTGATTGGCATAAATTTGAAACAATGAAGCAATCACATCTGTTAAGCAGTTCTAGTTTGCTAGACAACATTTTAAAAGTTTATACAATAACACAGTTACATTATTTTCTCCATAAGACTTTGCTGTACCTCACTTGAGCTTTTCCATAAAGTTTTGTGTACTAGGTTGAGTGGGATTCAGACAAAAGATAAGAAACAGAGACAGAGGAAGTGTGAGAGATTAAACAACAGAAATGGTTGAAGTATGAACTTCAAACACTCTAAAAATATTTTAACAAAACTCCAAATGAATTACAAGGCATCAAGACAGAAGAAAATAAATTCATTTGAATAAAAAAATATAATCTAACTTTATCCTGAGACTACTCCTGAAAACATATGAATGTTGAGTTAATTAAAAATGCATGGACACGACATGGAATTCAAACCACGCTTATGGGCTGAAACACTACTGTTCAACAAAATCTGCCACCAGCCTCCTTGGTGCAAAATCCCTCATTTTTGAAACTTAAATGATTTTTATGAAAACATTATAATAGTATGTATATAAGTTAGTAGGTGAAAAATACAATATCCCCAAAGTACGTCTAGGTAATTTTTTAAATACTTCTAATTAGCAAGTGAACTCAAGGATAAAAATGACTAGACCCTAAAGATATATGGGGTAAAAGGGCTAAATGAGAAAGGAATATTAAAAGTAAAATTTAGGACACTGTTAAGTAACTTCAAGTTATTGATCCTTATTGATTTATATCATCATGGTTAAGATACAACTTAAGAGTATGTGAATATTCTACTAACGATGGCTAAATTATAAAATAAACTCCATCTGGGCCATTCACTGGCCATTAATTACAGGCAGTGCTGAGACAAGTCTGCTCCTACTGAACTCTGTCCCGGCCCTGCACACATCTTCCCTCAGAAGCGACACCTCCTCAGCTTCCTTTCATGCCAGTCACACATGCTCCGTACATATTTGCTGATGGACTTATCTCAACAATTTCATTCTCTACCATGAAAACTGAAATAAATAAAACAAAACAATATGATTGAAGGAAAACTTCCCAGAAAGAGACAACAGATAATTCTGCTGGTGAAACTTGACCCCAAGACAGTGACAGAGTTTCTTGAAAAAATCTTGTGTTAATTCAGATGTTTTCCTTTTGTCTGTGGATATGAGAGGTTTTCACAAAACAAGTTCATCCTATTTTCTTAGAATCTTCACTTGGAATTACTAGAATGCTTTGCTAACAAAGATGGCAAAACTTTTTCCTCCATTCTCATCTCATTTCTATGATTTTGTCATATTACCTGTAAAACATAAACTATCCACTAGTCATCCATTTTCTTTTAGTATCTTAAAGCTTAATTTTTAATTAAATGCATAAAGAAATCAAAATTCTCATGACCATGCTAATTTAGCTTCAGTAGAAAGACATTTTTGATTAGGAGACTAACTATACTAATATTTTACATTTAAAAAGGTACATTTCTATTAAGTTTTCTTTTCAACATATCTTCTGAAAAAACAGTACTATCGCTATCTATCATCAATTTCATTTCTGTATTTTATGTTTTCATTCAAGGAGCACAATGCTTTGCACACAAAAACTGGTAAAAAAAAGACAATTCCTGTATTTACTACAAAGATAAGCAATGAACTAATTATTACAATATGGTATAATAAGTGTTTTCCAAAGATTTGCAGGTGACGAGACATCACTGAGAAATAAGGGGAAGCTTTCAAGAGCTGTGTATTGCAGGCTGAGTTAGCCACGAAAGCAGTAAGGAGTGAACAGCACATAGAGAGACTGACTTAACAAAGATTAACCACATGGGCTTATTTTCTTCTTCCTCCCCAGACACAAAAGAGATCTTATTTTTGGAAAATCAGTAAATTTTCAAAGGAAGTACCTCATAAGAGAACTTACAAAAGATACTGAGAAAAAGGTGAACCCTTTTGCCCACGGCTCAGGAACATTCAACCACACACACCCCACATCTACTACCCTGGAGCTGAATCTCCAAATACAAGAAATGGAAAAAGAAAGTCAACTCTAAAAAATGGGGGAGGTGGAAGGGGGTGGAAGTCATTTCAGTTCAGTCATTCAGTCATGTCCAACTCTTTGCAACCCCATGGACTGCAGCACACCAGGCCTCCCTGTCCATCACCAACTCCCGGAGTTTACGCAAACTCATGTCCATTGCGTAAACTCATGTCAGTGATGCCATCTAGCCATCTCATCCTCTGTCATCCCCTTCTCCTCCTACCTTCAATCTTTCCCAGCATCAGGGTCTTTTCAAATGAGTCAGCTCTTCACATCAGGTGGCCAAAGTATTGCAGCTTCAGCTTCAGCATCAGTCCTTCTAGTGAACACCCAGGACTGATCTCCTTTAGGATGGACTGGTTGGATCTCCTTGCAGTCCAAGGGACTCTCCAGAGTCTTCTCCGACACCACACTTCAAAAGCATCAACTCTTTGGCATTCAGCTTTCTTTATGGTCCAACTCTCACACCCATACGTGCCTATTGGATACGACTATACAGATGTTTCTTTCCCAAAGTAATGTCTCTGCTTTTTACTATGCTGTCTAAGTTGGTCATAGCTTTTCTTCCAAGGAGCAAGCGTCTTTTAATTTTGTGGCTGCAGTCACCATCTGCAGTGATTTTGGAGCCCAAAAAATAAAATCTGTCACTGCTTCCATTTTTGCCCCATCTGTTTGCCATGAAGTGATGAGACCAGATGCCATGATCTTACTTTTTTGAATGCTGAGTTTTAAGCCAACTCTTTTCACTCTCCTCTTTCACCTTCAAGAGGCTCTTTAGTTCCTATTTGCCTTCTGCCATAAGGGTTGTGTCATCTGCATATCTAAGGTTACTGATATTTTTCCTGGCAATCTTGATTCCAGCTTGTGTTTCATCCAGCCTGGCATTTCACATGATGTACTCTGCATAGAAGTTACATTTAAAAAGGTGATAATATACAGCCTTGACATACTCCTTTCCCAATTTGGAATCAGTCCGTTGTTCCATGTCCAGTTCTAATTGTTGCTTCTTGACTTTCATACAGGTTTCCCAGGAGGCAGGTAAGGTGGTCTGCTATTGCCATCTCTTGAAAAATTTTCCACAGTTTGTTGTGATCCACACAGGCAAAAACTTTAGTGTAGTCAATGAAGCAGAAGTAGATGTTTTTCTGGAACTCTCTTGCTTTTTCTATTATCCAAAGAATGTTGGCAATGCTCTCTGGTTCTTCTGCCTTTTCTAAATTCAGCTTGTACATCTGGAATTTCTCGGTTCACGCACTGCTGAAGCCTAGCTTGAAGGATTTTGAGCATTACTTTGCTAGCATGTGAGATGAGTGCAATTGTGTGGTAGTTTGAGCATTCTTTGGCATTGCCTTTCTTCGCGATTGGAATGAAAAGTGGCCATTTCCAGTCCAGTGGCCACTGCTGAGTTTTCCAAATTCGCTGGCATTACTGAGTGCAGCACTTTTGCAGCATCATCTTTCAGGATTGAAATAGCTCAGCTGGAATTTCATCACCTCCACTAGCTTTGTTCTTAGTAATGCTTCCTAAGGCCCACTTGACATCACACTGCAGGATGTCTGGCTCTAGATGAGTGATCACAGCATTGTGGTTCCCAGGTCATTAAGATTTTTTATGTATAGTTCTTCTGTGTATTCTTGCCACCTCTTCTTAATCTCTTCTGCTTCTGTTAGGTCCATACCACTCTGTCCTTTACTGAGCCCATCTTTGCATGAAAGTTCCCTTGGTACTATATACCTACTACACTTCAATTAAAAAAAATTAAAAGCAGCAAATATTCCTTGACCACAGATGCCACAGAGATTGGAGGGAATTCCCTGACAATGATTTAGTCTTCAGGTTAAGTCTCTACATTAAACCAGTATCAAGAGACTGTTACACATTTATCTCTCAAGTTATGCTCATATGCACTATAAACAGTTATCACTTGGAAGATAAGGAAAATCATTTATCTAAACAAAAACACAGGTACACACACATTTTTACCCGAGATATGGTTTAACTGTATTATTTTATAATTTGGTTTCACTTAAAAAGCCAATAGGATGAGTGTACAGTTTCTATTGAGCAAGGAAATGATTTTGAGATATTAGCAACTGCTCAAAGTGTCTGTCAATGATTACATCAGTTATCTCAGAGTCACACCACTCCCCCATAACTGGTTGGTTATCATTAGTTATTTTTCAGATTTTAAGTGAAAAAGTAAGCTCATTCTATTTGGGTGTCTTGTAGACAGTATCTCATTTTTCAATCCCATTATCATGCATATTTTATATGCAGCTAATTTTCACTTACAAATTATCAAAGAAATCAGAGTAAGCCCCTATATTTCTAACTAGACAAGTGTTTTTGCTCAAATATTTTTCTGTGAATTGTTGGCTTTGACCTTTTTTTCATCCATATAAGAAGCTCCAATCTAATCTGGAAGGATCATTTAAGCTTAAGAGTTAGAAGAACTGTAAAGAGTAAGTGCACGTTTCCAAAACAATGGTTCTCAGTGCCACACATCCAATGCCCCTTTCATTCCCTGAACTATCCTTAACTGAAATTCAGAGTTAATAAAATCTAACTACATACAGAATATTTTTCAAAGAATCAGTACTAATTCCTAACCACAGCAAATGCTTAGGTATAACTATTCAAGAGGGAATAAAGCAGTCACATATTTGTACCTATATATAATAAGTTTGAATGAAAAAGGAAAAAGATTACAAGTTATTCTCTATAAAAAGTACAAAAAAAGAAAAGAGGAAAGGTATAGGAGAACCCTAGAATAAAAATTAGTACTGCGATAAGTGATTATAGACAAAAATTAAATTGAAGGTGACAAGAAAGACAGAAATAAGCTTTAATGAAATAATGATTGAAATGTCAAGATAAATTATATACTGTTAAAAGGAGAAAACTACAAAATGTGGTATTAGTGCAACTGACCTGGGTTTTATTTTTAAGTGTAGTGTCAAAATAATTATTAATACCTATGCTAAGGTTGTTACACTGCAGTTACAACCTACCCCAGAAAATGTACACTCAAGTCTTAAGTTATTAAGTCTACAGTAGTTAAAAATACTGCAGTAGACCATATACCTCCAAAATATAGAACAAGCAGTGGAGTAAGTAAAGAAATATAAAAAGTTACATAAAAGTTGGACAGATTGCTTATTGTAGTTGGTACCAAAGTAACGCTGGTACAACACAAACATACATCATAACAATAAAGAATTCTAAAATGCATGTCTAACAATGTATTCGTCATTCTAAAAACAGAACGTCAATATTCAGGATGGCAATGATGAAATATCTTTAAACACTCCTTATCAACTAATAAAATTCAATTCATTTAGATCCAAACAATTTTAAATTTAGTTTGTTTTTAAAAGAGTCTTAAATACTGTCTATCACATATCTGCAATCAGAGCTTCCAGGAAACTGCATTGCTGAACTGAAAACTTTTCGACTAGATTATCTAGTTAGAAATGCTATAAATCAGCAAGTGGAAAGAATGTGTGAAGTACAATTTTGAGAGAACTTCTTCACTCTACTTAAGTTTCCTGATTCCCAACCATTAAATGTCAGAAGCATTCCCACAATTTTTGTGACAAGTGACAGCTCTCCTCCTTAACTGCCCAAATTCTCATCAGCCTATACCACGCTTGCTTGGAAATCATATTTTAACAGTCTTATAGCAAAAAGAATGCTACAGTGGACAACAATATCAAAAAAAGTGCTTCAAACACGGAAGGAAACACTTTTATCAACTAAAAATTATAACTTGTCGATTTTATCCTCTTCCAAACATTCTTTCTTCAGCCTATATTTTTTGGTACGGTATACTGAGGCTAACTTAAAGAGATCTGTTATCCACTCCAGAACATATGCATAGTCTATTTATATAAGGTTTTTAATAGAAAGCTTTCCTATATGATGGCCTTTTTAATATTCCAACTTCTACTCAGCAAAATCAAAGTCAAAAGCAGAGTCTGGTCACCGGGTTGCGCGTGCACAGGCACACAACGCTTCTACAGCTTCATGTGTGTGCTTCTCTTTTGCTTTTGTTGTTGCAGTCTTGTCTGGTGTTTAGTGCTTCACGCAACAGCATCAATACTAAGACAATGCATTAGTCAGAACAGGATGCAGTCTTATTAAAGACTGCTATGTGTCAATACTATCTAGTGCCCTAAAAAGAAATCCCTGGAGGACAAGAGGCCCTTTTTACTCCGCAAACTCTAAATTTAATAAGGTTCTATTTAATTAGTGCAGAATTCAAATACACTGTATTCATGCCAAATTTTGCAACCACATGGGAGGTAGGGGAAAGATACTTCCAACACTTCCATGGGAACAATCTTAGGTTGCTGTCTTAAAATATCAGTGCAGGACCCAAACTACTTCACATGCTCTCCACAAAATGGATGAGGTGTGAAAGAAATTTTGTGTTTAACATGACCTTTGGCTGTACTTTCACTTGTTATAAAGGAGCTATTCTCAGAGCCAACACATAGGCTATGTTATTACTTGTATAGTTACAGTACTATTTTACCAAGTGCTTCATACTGTGACAAACTTCAGACAGAATATATGAAGCGCTTACCTTTGTTATAAGGCATAATAGGCTTTTTTGAACAAAAAGAGTGATGAATGTATGAATAAGAACCATTGCATGAGAAGTTTTTCTTTTCAATATACATTCAATACAAATATGCCAATGTGGTTACCTAGGTTCAACTTAACAAGTCATTTATACTCTAAATGCCAAAAAAAAAAAAAAAACCTAGAAATTTAAGGTTAATATCTAGTAATGACTTTATAATATAACACATGTGAAGAGGGAATTAAAAAGAAAACTATATAAAAACTAAACAGTTTCAGCAACTCTCTTCTACAGACCCCCATATCCCCACAGACTCTCACCAAGGAACACAGTTGTTTTCAGAAATCCATCGTTTTGACAAAACAGCCAACTTATCAATATAAATGACATGCAACATATCTTAAGGGAAAAAAAGACTACTGGATCATATAATTTAAAAAATATAAATTCTGAAGGTCTAACAAATAGAAATAGTTTTCCATACAATGTCAAATTTATCAGAAGATTTACAAAGCTAAAACAAGTATTGAAAGTCCTGTAATGGGGCTTCCCTGGGAGCTCAGTGGTGAAGAATCCCCCTGCCAATACAGGAGACGCTAGCTTGATTCCTGGTCCGGGAAGATCCCACGTAAGCCTGTGAGTCACACCTCCTGGCTGGTGCTCTGGAGCTCCAGCCACAGCCACCGAGTCCACGGCCTCCGCTCCAGAAGGCCACGTGCTCCAGAGTCTGTGCTCTGCAGCCAGAGGAGCCACAGGAGCGAGAAGCCTGGGCAGCCAAGTCCCCACTCGCCACGACCGGGGGTAAAAGCAGCCCAGAAAGCAGTGAAGACCCAGCACAGCCAACAGCAAATAACTAAGATTGTTTTAAAAACCCCACAAGGTATGCTACGAAGAAAAACCTTAGCGCTACTATCTGTTCTACTGTGACCATGTTTTCCATGCTCATCTTTCTGTTCCCAACAGCAATACCTCTTTACTTTCACCTTTTACGCTTTTTTATTTTATTTCATTGGCTCCAAAAGCTATAAAACATCAGAATCACATTTTATAAAAGTCATAAACACAAACTGCCTAAGTTGGTTAACAAAAACACATAAATACTGGCCATAATAGAACTGTGTTTTATCACAAAATATTTTTTAAAATATTACACATGTATTAAGACTTCTCTTAAATATGCATTATCAACACTATTACTACTCAGTAAGAATCTGAGATGTGGTTACTAGGGTGACCACAGGTCTCAATTCACCCAGGATGGTACCTCACTTTCCTCACTTGGAAGAGTAGTTTACACCTACTGTTTTGGCATTCATACAACCGCAGTTATTTATGGTACTCACATTGTCATCCAAGATTTGACTTAACAGAGCCCTGGAAATGGCCCTGGGCTTAAGAGTCAAAAGAAGTAGTCTGAGCATTAGATATCCAGCAGGCAAACATTCAATCTCCCTGAGGCACAAATTAGTCTTCAGTATTGAATATGGATCCACTATACAGGATTGTATGAAAAATCCAATCAGAAAATTCAAGAAGCTCAAGTACTACCTACTGGTTTAAAAAAGATGACCAAATGTAATACAAAGTGAATATACTTGGCAAGTGATGCCTATCAGAGATATAAATAACCACAGCCTCTGAAAACAACAGAAACAACTCAAGTGAAAAACTACGTTATACCAACTACACATTTGGAACTGCAAAGGGCTAAGAAGGGCCCTGGGAATCAGACTAAATTAGTACCAGTTTCAGCGCCGTTACTTACTGTCAGCTGTGTGGCAATGAGCAAGTTTCTAAGTCTGTTTCCTCATTCATAAAATGAAGATGATAACCATACTTTCATCACTTGGAAGAGTAACAAATAATCCACGTAAAGACAGGAGCACTGAGACCAGCACTGTGCCTGCACGAAGTACGTGCTCAATAAACAGCGACTATCACCATGGCAGGCTCCACTGCTGCCTCCTTTCAAAAACTAGTCCTCCGAGAGTATTCAGGAGGCAATGTCACACACCTGTGCATGGGTGTGTACACATAAATGTATCTGAAACTTTCGATTAACATCACTTGGATGGCACAGCTAGTGTTCACAGATACATGGTACAGTGTGGAATATTTCCCTAGCAGTGGAGATCTTACTCAGCCCTGGAGAAGGCTGCTTCTGTCTCCGAAAGAAGTCCACAGTGGCATCTTGAAGCACATTTTAAAATAAAATTCCATATCTAACAATATCTATAGTTGTTCATCTCCAGAACAGAAGAGTCAAAGATATGTATAATACACATATTTTAAATTCACAAATATAAATCAAAGGAAGACACTCCCTTTAAGGCAAGCATATGAAGGCAGTAAAGCAACATCGCATTCCAAAATAAGGATTCTGGGTTTACATGCGCACATTCCACAATTCTATAGTGAAGCCTTTCTACAGAGGCCATTCTCCCCGTACTTCACAGCATGTATTTCAAAATGTACAATGCTGCATCCCTCTGAAGTGTTGAAACTGTGAGTTACACAGTAACTCACTGCAGGCAAACCCAGGAGAAAGACCATGTTGTGCACACGATACCCTTAACCCGGACAACTGCTTTAACCTACTGATTAAACCCATTCAAAAAGAGAACACATATAAAGTGTTCCATCTTATGATTATGAAACAGCATCAGAACTAAGAAGAAATATTTCATTTGGTGAAAAATAGAAACTTTACATATGAGAATCACTAGGTAAAGTCAGAGAAACTATAGCTTGCATTTATAAAGATGCAAGCTCAGTCAATTTTTAGCTCATTAAAATAAAGGGATTTAAAACTTTCCACAAGAAATATGGTATAAAATAAATGTCATGAAAAACGATATAAAAATCCATATAAACATCATGCTGCTTTCCAATACACATATAACAGGAATTTTTTAAAATACACATGTAACAGGATTTTTTTAAATACACATATAACAGGAATTTTTTTAAATACACATATAACAGGAATTTTTTTAAATACACATATAACAGGAATTTTTTTAAATACACATATAACAGGAATTTTTTTAAATACACATATAACAGGAATTTTTTTAAATACACATATAACAGGAATTTTTTTAAATACACATATAACAGGAATTTTTTTAAATACACATATAACAGGAATTTTTTTAAATACACATATAACAGGAATTTTTTTAAATACACATATAACAGGAATTTTTTTAAATACACATATAACAGGAATTTTTTTAAATACACATATAACAGGAATTTTTTTAAATACACATATAACAGGAATTTTTTTAAATACACATATAACAGGAATTTTTTTAAATACACATATAACAGGAATTTTTTTAAATACACATATAACAGGAATTTTTTTAAATACACATATAACAGGAATTTTTTTAAATACACATATAACAGGAATTTTTTTAAATACACATATAACAGGAATTTTTTTAAATACACATATAACAGGAATTTTTTTAAATACACATATAACAGGAATTTTTTTAAATACACATATAACAGGAATTTTTTTAAATACACATATAACAGGAATTTTTTTAAATACACATATAACAGGAATTTTTTTAAATACACATATAACAGGAATTTTTTTAAATACACATATAACAGGAATTTTTTTAAATACACATATAACAGGAATTTTTTTAAATACACATATAACAGGAATTTTTTTAAATACACATATAACAGGAATTTTTTTAAATACACATATAACAGGAATTTTTTTAAATACACATATAACAGGAATTTTTTTAAATACACATATAACAGGAATTTTTTTAAATACACATATAACAGGAATTTTTTTAAATACACATATAACAGGAATTTTTTTAAATACACATATAACAGGAATTTTTTTAAATACACATATAACAGGAATTTTTTTAAATACACATATAACAGGAATTTTTTTAAATACACATATAACAGGAATTTTTTTAAATACACATATAACAGGAATTTTTTTAAATACACATATAACAGGAATTTTTTTAAATACACATATAACAGGAATTTTTTTAAATACACATATAACAGGAATTTTTTTAAATACACATATAACAGGAATTTTTTTAAATACACATATAACAGGAATTTTTTTAAATACACATATAACAGGAATTTTTTTAAATACACATATAACAGGAATTTTTTTAAATACACATATAACAGGAATTTTTTTAAATACACATATAACAGGAATTTTTTTAAATACACATATAACAGGAATTTTTTTAAATACACATATAACAGGAATTTTTTTAAATACACATATAACAGGAATTTTTTTAAATACACATATAACAGGAATTTTTTTAAATACACATATAACAGGAATTTTTTTAAATACACATATAACAGGAATTTTTTTAAATACACATATAACAGGAATTTTTTTAAATACACATATAACAGGAATTTTTTTAAATACACATATAACAGGAATTTTTTTAAATACACATATAACAGGAATTTTTTTAAATACACATATAACAGGAATTTTTTTAAATACACATATAACAGGAATTCTTTTAAAAAACAAACCCTACATCAGTCAACTTTATATCTTAGGGATCCAAATCTAAGTTGGACATCATTTCTCTGAACTTTCCTAAAAATATTCCAGTAGTAAAACAGCTTTGCCATTAACTCCATTATCTATTCTAAATCAACCGACCTGCTCTTTAGAGCTACCAAGGATAATGAAGACTGAAGTTTACATGTTCTGTCTCAGTCTACAGACTATAGGCTATATCGTTAATCTGTAAATGACTCTACAATGAGTATCCACATAACAAATATTCTATCAGCAGTAACCCTAAACAGGTAAATTTAGAGCTAAACAAAGCATAACTGAACTTTTATAACTATCATAAATTACTTAAAAAAAAAAAATCCCTGGGCATTGCAATGAATATACTTTTGCCTTAGAGCTAATACTTTAATTTTAAAGAACCACAAAGAAAAAAATCAAAACTAGTCAGTAACAATGCAGCGTCTAAAAGCAATAAACTCAAAATTAAGTTATAAATAATTTAAAGCATGTCATGAAGATGTATTAATAATTCATCAGATAAATAATTTACTAAATAATCAAATAAATAAATAATGAAATACATAAATAAATCAGCAAATAAATAATTCTGCAAAATAACCTAAACAATAAGTCACCCAAACAAATCACAAACCTACAAAACTACAATGATTCTTTGGATTCTGATAGTTTTAAATAAGCAAATGTACATAAACTAGATCAATCCTTGTTAGAATTAGAAATATTTTTCAATGCTATTGGTAAAATCCTCATCTCAGTACATAAGAACACATTTTCAATTTTTAAAAGACTGCAGAGGATTAGTTCTTATAAATTATTAACATAATTATAATATATCCTCCTCTACATTTTACATATAATATCTCTGCCTAACATATTTTCCCCAAACAACTGGATACTTAAAATATTCTTAATTTACAGTTCTTTTTCAAAGCAATACTTACAGTACAATAGTCCTATGGTCTTTTTGATAGCTTTCCTATCTTCACCAAGTCTCTGGAAATTTTCTGTAGGGGTAGAAAAATAAGAATAACCTTAATTATTATAGATGGCATTTCATTCACTAGTGAACAATGCTTTATAATTCTACAAAGCAGCAGTGGGAAGTGGAGATCAGTAGTTGCGAACTTTGTCAAGGGTTTAGAAGTCTGTAGTGGACTAAACACAAGCTGACAGAGGCCAGCTTCCTCTACTGGAGCTGACACACATTACAAGTGGCGGGATTTCAGACGTGAAGACAAAAACTTCCAAGACAGAGAGACTGTCTGACATCTAATGCTATCGACAACGTGAGAAGCTCACGGTCCTTGAAAGAACACGTGAGGTCACTCACCGTCACAGTCTGAACGTGGTTACGACCTAATGAGAGCACCACTAACAGTCACAAGACAACTGGCCTCATAAACCAGAGTCTCCAGCTAACACTTCAGGCTTTTATCCACCCGCAGTATTATGGGCTCTTGAAGTCCGTCAACAGCAGATCCCAGGCTGTGATAGCCTATCCCATGGGAATAAGAACTCTGTAATGAGCGTTTGACACTTTTAAGGAAATAAATCCAAACAGTATAACACAACATCTGACAAGAAGGAAACTCAAAGTATTTTCTATAATTTATCTCAATGAATTTTCCAATCAAGATAGGTAATATTTTTCTATTTCATAATCAGGGAAAATGAGACTCATATACTGCCTGTGATCCCCAGCTGGCAGGAGGAGTCTAACTGCCTATACAGCTTCACATGAAGAGTCGGTGAACTACAGACTCCTTAAATTTGAGCCTACCCTTAAAAACACAGCAAATCCTAAAGCATTGTAAATTCATTAGAGCAATGGTTTTGCCTCCCAGAGGACATTTACTGGCATGTCCAATAAAAAAAATATTTATTGGCAATAAGCAGATAGAGATCAGAGATGCTGCTAAACGTCCTAAAATATAAAGGGTGGTCTCCTACAGCAAAGCATTATCTGGCCTAAAATATTAATAGTGCTGAGGGCGGGAGACTCTAGCATCGAGTAAAATGTCCATAAGCACTGTGCCGTTTTCCTACATAATAGAATAACATTTTCTTCAGGGATGTAATCTTTTTTTATATGTATAACATTGTATGTAGAGGATACCTTAGATACAAATGCATATACTGTGGAGAATGTGTATATGGGAACTCTCTGTTGCTAATACTTTTATAATAAAAACCTAAAATTTCTCAAAAAAAAAAGTTATTACCTTTTAAATATCTTTTCTTCAGTACTTTCAGATCATAAGCTCCTTACTGCAAAATGCAGGCTTAAACTGAACTGGGGAGACCACTAGGCCATTCAGGTCTGACCTAAAGTAACCCCACATGACTATACAGTGGAGGTGACAGAGATTCAAGGAACTGGATCTGGTGGGAAGAGTGCCCGAAGAACTAGGGACAGAGGATCACACCACTGTAGAGGAGGGGACTGACCAAACCATCCCCAAGAAAAAGCACTGAAAGAAGGAAAATGATTGTCTGAGGAGCCCTTACAAACAGCTGAGAAAAGAAGAGAAGCGAAAGGCAGAAGAGAAAGAAAGAGATACCCAACTGAACGTCGAGTCCCAGAGAGTATCAAGGAGAGATAAGAAAGCCTTCTCACACGAACAACACAAAGAAATTGAGGGAAACAATAGAATGGGAAAGACGAGCGATCTCCTCAGAACTGAAGATACCAAGAGAACATTTCATGCAAAGACGGGCTCAGTGAAGGACAAAAGAGGGCGAGGACCTATAGGAAGCAGGAGAGACCAAGAAGAGGCGGCAAGAGTCAGGAAGACCCTACAAAACGGCCTCCGAGACCCCGCTGACTAAGACGGTGCGGCACTCACCCAACGACAGACCGGGAGTGTGAGCTCAAGGGGGCCTTAGGGAGCGTTATCATGAACAAAGCTCGTGGAGGTGATGGGACTCCAGCTGAGCTACTGAACATCCTAAAAGATGATGCTGTGAAAGTGCTGCGCTCAATATCCCAGCACTTTAATGAAAACTAGGCAAAGGGTCACAAGGTGGGAAAAGGTCAGCTTTCATTCCAGTCCCAAAGAAAGGCAACGCCAAAGAGTGCTCACACCACCTTCAAGCTGTGCGCATTTCATGCTCAAAACCCTTCAAGTGAGGCTCCGACAACACATGGACCAAGAACCTCCAGATGGGCAAGCCGGATTTAGGACGGGGAGAGCAACCGGAAATCAAAGTGCCAATCAACTAGGTCATAGAAAAGGCAAAGGAATTTATTTTTTTTAAAAAGGGGGAAAGAAATCTACTTCTGCTCGACTACGCTAAAGTCTTTGACTATGTGGATCACAATAAACTGGGGAAAATTCTTAAAGAGATGGGTACACCAGACCACCCTACCTGCCTCCTGAGAACACTATACGAGAGACAAGAAGTCACAGTTAGAAGGAGACACAGAACAACGGATGGGTTCAACGTTGGGAAAGGAGTACGTCTAGGCTGTATACTGCCACACTGCTTATTTAACTTATATGCAAAGCACATCATGTGAAATGCCGGGCTGGATGAATCACAACCTGGACTGTGACTGCTGGGAGAAATACCAACAACCTCAGAAATGCAGATAATGCCATTCTAAACAAGAAAGGGAAGAGGAACTAAAGAGCCTCTAGATGAAGGTGAAAAAGGAGAGTGAAAAAGCTGGCTTAAAACTCAACATTCAAAAAACCAAGATCAGGGCATCCAGTCCCATCACTTTATGGGAAACAGATGGGGAAAAGTGGAAACAGTAGCAGAATTTATTTTCTTGGGCTCCAAAATCACTGTTGATGGTGACTGCAGCCACGAAATTGAAAGACGCTTACTCCTTGAAAGAAAAGCTGTGACAAAATTAGATAGCATATTAAAAAGCAGAGACATCACTTTGCCAACAAAGGGCCAACTAGTCAAAGACATGATTTTTCCAATCATATGATGCTTCCAATCTGTGGTGCTAGAGAAGACACAGACGGCAAGGAGATCAAACCAGTCAGTACTAAAGGAAAGCAACCCTGAATATTCATTGGAAGGACAGAAGCTGAAGCTCCAATACTTTGGCCAGCTGATGAGAAGAGCTGACTTATTAGAAAAGACAATGATGCTGGGAAAGATTGAGGGCAAGAGGAGAAGGGGACGACAGAGGATGAGATGGCTAGATAACATCACTGACTCAGTAGACTTGACTCGAGCCAACTGCAGGAGATAGTGAAGGACAGGGAAACCTGGCGTATTGCACTTCATGGGGTTGCAAAGAGTTAGACACGACTTGGTGACTGAACAACATATTATTTCACTAAAGTTATGAATAACTGTCTTGGAATCAATACCCCCAAAATACATCTAAAGTTATAAAAACAATTTAAATTTGTCAAAATTTTCCCAACAAAGTTAACAAGAGCATTAAAAGTCACAATTATGACCTAACTTTGTCTAAGTGACTAGCCAAGATATCTATAAGTATTACAAATTCATATGGTTGTAGAAGATTAATACACTACAATTAATTTAGTGATTTTGCCTAAAAGTCATTATGTTTTCTGCAATATTTGTGATAATTATTAAAATCATTTGAGAACAAAATTCATTAATATAGTCATCAAAGAACTCCAGAAAATATGTATCAGGTAATTTTCCATTCAATACCAATTAACCTCTCTCTAATCTCATGGCTTAATGGTAAAGAATCTTTCTGCCAATGCAGGAGATGCAGGAGACATGAGCTCCATCGCTGGGTCCCCTGGAGGAAGAACTGGCAATCCACTCCAGTGTTTGTGCCTGGAAAATTCCATGGACAGAGGAGCTGTTAGGCTGCAGTGCATGGGGTCACAAAGAGTCAGACACAACTGAGTGAGCACGCACACACACAATCTCAAAACAGAGTTGATACAATGCATGTTTCCTTATATCGGACCTATTACATTACACATAGAGTATCAAACAATGGTATCCTTTATCAGCGAGGATTACATCCTTCCCTAGCCAAAAAAAGTTTAATAATTATGAGTTAAATGAGAGGGAAAAAAACTGAAGAAGAGAATTTCTCCCATGTAAACGTCTTAAAGTGGACAATCAAAGGCTGACGTCGCAGCTCTAAGTATCAGGGGTCCAAATTCCTTCTCTCTTTTTGTTCTACCATTTACTGTTATATTAAGTCACCTTGTACTCTAAGAAGGCCACAGGGACTCCAGCTACTACCCCTATCTCGCAAGTAGCAGAAAGAAAGAAAGGGAAGAAAGGCCCACCCATTCTCTTTAACGGTCATATTTCACCATTTCAATGGTCCTATTTCAGCTCATCAACTATAACCTAGCCTCTCTGCCCACACTCAACCAGGTGAGGGGACAGGAAACCTTCTCCAAGCGTGGTGATCAACAGAACCGAGATTCCTGGGCTTCCCTGGTGGCCCAGTCAGCAAGAGCAGCAGGCACAGGCTCCACTCTTGTCCAGAAAGGTTCCATGTGCAGCAGGGCAGCTAAGAATCCCCCGCCAGAGCAGAGGGAATGGGGCTCCACTCTTGTCCAGGAAGATTCCATGTGCAGCAGGGCAGCTAAGAATCGCCCGCCAGAGCAGCGTGAACAGGCTCCACTCTTGTCCAGGAAGGTTCCATGTGCAGCAGGGCAGCTCCAGGAAGGTTCCATGTGCAGCAGGGCAGCTAAGAATCGCCCGCCAGAGCAGCGGGAACAGGCTCCACTCTTGTCCAGGAAGGTTCCATGTGCAGCAGGGCAGCTAAGAATCGCCCGCCAGAGCAGCGGGAACAGGCTCCACTCTTGTCCAGGAAGGTTCCATGTGCAGCAGGGCAGCTAAGAATCGCCCGCCAGAGCAGCGGGAATGGGGCTCCACTCTTGTCCAGGAAGGTTCCATGTGCAGCAGGGCAGCTAAGAATCGCCCGCCAGAGCAGCGTGAACAGGCTCCACTCTTGTCCAGGAAGGTTCCATGTGCAGCAGGGCAGCTCCAGGAAGGTTCCATGTGCAGCAGGGCAGCTAAGAATCGCCCGCCAGAGCAGCGGGAACGGGCTCCACTCTTGTCCAGGAAGGTTCCATGTGCAGCAGGGCAGCTAAGAATCCCCCGCCAGAGCAGAGGGAATGGGGCTCCACTCTTGTCCAGGAAGGTTCCATGTGCAGCAGGGCAGCTAAGAATCGCCCACCAGAGCAGCGTGAACAGGCTCCACTCTTGTCCAGGAAGGTTCCATGTGCAGCAGGGCAGCTCCAGGAAGGTTCCATGTGCAGCAGGGCAGCTCCAGGAAGGTTCCATGTGCAGCAGGGCAGCTAAGAATCGCCCGCCAGAGCAGCGGGAACAGGCTCCACTCTGGTCCAGGAAGGTTCCATGTACAGCAGGGCAGCTAAGAATCCCCCTGCCAGAGCAGCGGGCATGGGCTCCATTCTTATCCAGGAAGGTTCCATGTACAGCAGGGCAGCTAAGAATCGCCTGCCAGAGCAGTGGGCACGGGCTCCACTCTTGTCCAGGAAGGTTCCACGTGCAGCAGGGCAGCTAAGCACGCGTGCCACAACTACCAAGCCTGGGGTCTGAATCCTGCGAGAGGCAGCTACTGAGCCCACACATCCCAGAGCCTGTTTTTCACAACAAGAAACCACCACAATGAGAAGCCCACACACCACCAGCTAGAGAGTAGCCCCCACTAGCTGCAGTTAGAGAAAGCCTGCGGGCAGCAATCAAGACCCAGCACAGCCTAAAGAAACAAATAATTCTTTTAAAAACACTGGGATGTTTTTTATTAAGAAAGAAATTTTGCAGGGCAAATTATGAGAGGCAGATTAAGGTGGAGATAACACTTCAAAGAAAATGGGAGATACATTCAAATTTTTCATTTAGAGTGGTTCACAGCAAATACAAATATGTATACATCTGTATATGTGTGTATATATATTTATGAAAGAAAATCTAAATGTTTAACAATAGGTGAATGGTTAAATAGATTTGAGGATAATCTCAAAACAGAATGCTATATAGATACCAAATACCACTTCAAACAATTTATAGATACAGAGGAATGTTCACAATATTATACGAAAGAAAAGGCTATCAAACTTTTCATATAGAATAGTCCCTATTTAAAGAAATATACATACAAATACACAGTATGCAAGCATGCTGCTGCTTCAGTAGTGACCAACTCCTAGCCCACCAGGCTCCTCTGCACGTGGGAGGCAAGAATACTGGAGTGGGTTGACCCTATCTTCCCAGCCCAGGAGTTGAACCCGCATCTCTTATTTCTCCTGCATTGGCAGGCAGGTTCTTTACCAGCAGTGCCCCCTGGGAAGCTTTATACACAGAATATGCTGACATATACACAGAGGCACATTTTGTATCTATGTACATATAGAGAGAGGTTTCCCCAATGGCTCAGCAGGTAAAGAATCCACCTGCAATGCAGGAGCCATGGGTTCAATCCCTGGGTTCGGAAGGTCCCCTGGAGGAGACAGCACCCACTCCAGTAATCTTGCCTGGAAAAAACCATGGACAGAGGAACCTGGTGGGCTACAGACCAAAGGGTCACAAAGAACTAGACACAACTGAGCAACAAAGCACACAGAGAGACAGACAGACCACAGAAAAAGCAAGAGAACAGAATTAAATGACAACAGTGGTTTAGGCTACAGGAAGCAATATGCTTTCATTTTCCCCATACCTTTCATTGCTTTCTAATTTTTCTACAATGAACACATAATATGCCTGTAATTTTGTTCATGAAGATTTTGGCCTAGATGAAGGAAATCACCTTAAAAAGGCAATTAGATTCAAGCTTTAAGTTGCTCCTTGGAATTTCGTAGTAACAAAAAGAGGAGGAGGGAAATCTATCAGTCAGTTCAGTTCAGTTGCTCAGTCGTGTCCGACTCTTTGCGACCCCATGAATCGCAGCACGCCAGGCCTCCCTATCCATCACCATCTCCCGGAGTTCACTCAGACTCATGTCCATCGAATCCATGATGCCATCCAGCCATCTCATCCTCGGTCGTCCCCTTCTCCTCCCGCCCTCAATCCCTCCCAGCATCAGAGTCTTTTCCAATGAGTCAACTCTTCGCAAGAGGTGGCCAAAGTACTGGACTTTCAGCTTTAGCATCATTCCTTCCAAAGAAATCCCTGGGTTGATCTCCTTCAGAATGGACTGGTTGGATCTCCTTGCAGTCCAAGGGACTCTCAAGAGTCTTCTCCAACACCACAGTTCAAAAGCATCGATTCTTCGGCGCTCAGCTTTCTTCACAGTCCAACTTTCACATCCATACATGACCACAGGAAAAACCATAGCCTTGACTAGCGGACCTTAGTCGGAAAAGTAATGTCTCTGCTTTTGAAATCTATAGCTGCACTGTATTTTTCTCGACAGGGGCAAAATACACGTTTCTCCTGAGTTGGTGGTAAGAAGCTAACTTCTTTATGCCCAGCTTGTTTTCAACTTACTAACACACACGTATCACATTTGTCAGCTTTACACAACTTGCTCCTAAGCAAATGCTACATCCATCACCCCTCAGAAGCTATCCCACTATAGTGATTGCTTTGTTCACCTCATTCTGTAGAACTAATCATTTGTACTTTTAGTTCAGTTCAGTTGCTCAGTCATGTCCAACTCTTTGCAACCCCATGAATCGCAACACGCCAGGCCTCCCTGTCCATCACCAACTCCCAGAGTTCAGGCATCTACAAATCCCTACACTTTTTACATTTCTATTTTTCTTAATTCTACTCCACTCTATTATAAAATGGATCCACCTAACAGAAATTACATCTTTATCATATATTTGTAACTATCTTGCATTGTCTTGAATGCAACCACTAATCTATGGGCCATCTCTATAATTCCGTCATTTCAAGAATGTATATAAAACTGTAAGACACTAGTGAAAGAAATCAAAGAGAACACTAATAGATGGAGAAATAAACCATGTTCATGGATCGTAAGAGTCAATATAGTGAAAATGNCAGTTCTAACTGTTGCTTCCTGACCTGCATACAGATTTCTCAAGAGGCAGGTTAGGTGGTCTGGTATCTAATCATATTAAAACAAAAAACCTCTAGCCTCTCTTGGAAGAAGAGAGAATTTTGCCAGTAGACCTGTGGTCTCAAATTTCAGATTCAACTCTTCTCTCAGTTCCTCAATCTGGCAGCCCCTACAATCACATGAGCCAATTTCTTAAGATCTATCAATAAGAATCTTTCTCTATCCATCTGTCTTTTTATATACTATTGGTTCTGTTTCTTTGGTGAACCCTAAAACAAAACACTCTCTAGTTACAGATGATTCCTTACAGTAGAGAACCCTTGGCCTACTAAAAAGGCTGAACCCTCTTTGGACCATTAAGTATTTCTTTAGCATTCCCTGCAGTGTTCTGGATCGTCATGCATTTCTTTTAAGCATTCCCCACAGTGTTATATATACAGCACGGGTGAAATATTTCTGAAAATTTAACTGGTGTTTCTTTATGACTAAACCTTGAATCCTCCCAGTTTCCTAATCTTTCTGCCTTAATTACTGTGATCTGCATGATAATGTATTACAAAGCATAAGCTGAAAGAAAGAAAAGCAACTCTGGCCCCACTTCCCTCTGGGTAAATCCCAAGGGTGGCTAAAGTCTATTAAGAATTGGGAGTTTTAATATTAATTTCCACAGATGGTACAATGTAGAAGTCTTCGGTTTACTGTTTGCTCTATGATCCTGAAACTCAGTTTCCTCCGTCTAGGTATCACTTTTCAGTGGAAAAAACTATAGTGAGAAAAACTTTTCAGTCAATCATCAAAGTGGCAACCCAGTGCAAGTCACTCAGTCGTGTCTGACTCTTTGTGGACCCATGGTCTATACAGTCCGTGGAATTCTCCAGGCCAGAACACTGGAGTGGGGAGCCTTTCTCTTCTCCAGGGGATAGTCCCAACCCAGGGATTGAGCCCAGGTCTCCCTCATTGCTGGCGATTCTTTACCAGCTGAGCCACAGGGCAGGCCCACGTAACCCAAGACCTAATCAGAAAATAATATGACTGTGAGCCAGGAGACAGTTATTTGCTTTTAAAGTTAGCCTTCACTTCTCAGAGACTTTCACCTCATTATGAAACCCTTCTCTTGGGAAAGACACATAAGACATCTGAATCAAAAAAACAGACAAGCATGTATTTTCATCAGACAAGAAAGTCAGCGTGACCCAAACACTGAAATGGCACCTATAAATTCTGTTTGCTAAACATCTCCTCTGCTCTGGACCCTCTAAGAACTCTAATCCATTGATTCAATCGGTGGTAAAGGATGAATAAATAGAACCAAGTACAATGGATAAGGTAAAAAAAATTCAGAACTCTGCCCTTAACCGTTTAAATCTATATTCCACCAAAGATTTTTTTTTTTTAGTGTAGGAAAAAAAATGTAACAAAATTTATGAAATTAGCCATTTTAAATGTACAGTTCAGTAGTATTAATTATATTCACATTGTCAGGAAAAGATGTCCAAAACATTTTTAATTTCCAAAACTGAAACTCTATACCCTTTAAACAAAAGATGCAATAAATTCACCAAAGTTATGGCAGTGATCATTTCATGATGCATGCACATCAAGTCATTTTTCTGTACACCATAACCTTACACAGTGCTGTACGCCAATTAGACCTCAATAAAACGTGAAGGTAAAAGAAACCAACAGCAAAAAAAGATGCTTATTCTTAATACTTCCTACCCACTGCCTATTTTATTCTATACATGAAGTAAAATTATTTTCACAATAAATTTTGTGGACTACTAGCAGACTAACAGCAGATTAAAAAAATAACTGTTCAAGGAAATGGAAGAGGTCAGAAGGATGCCTATGAACAGAAGCTCCAGATGAACCCCTGTGTAGAGAGGACACAGCTGGAATACAGCTTCGCGGTCACCCTGAAGGTGAGAGAGGAGTCAGAAGAGGCAGGCCCACAGCTGAAGCAAGTCGCACGAGGCAGCACCATCTACAGAAGCCACAGTCCTCTGGTGACTGCGTTCGACAGGGGTTTACCACTCCTGCGGCTGCCCCACAGTAAGGGTGGCAAGACTGCTGGGAAGCACACAGTGCCGATCTAACAGGCGCACTGTGCCAAGCCTCACTCAACAGACTTTTAGCTAAATATGCCTTCAGGCCTACAAAACAATAAGAATAATGACTTAACTATAAATCTAGTAAAATTACCTACCACAGTGTAAGTGCTTAACAAATACAAGTATCGCTGATTATCTTTCTGCCTATTACTAGACTTTAAATGTAACTTTGGTGTTTCTATTTTAGAAAGATGAACCCTGATTAAATCACTAGCTTTGAAGATCACTTACATACATTTTCTTCCAAAGCCTGACTCCCAGCTGAGCCTGCACTGGGACGGCTCCAGGAAAGATAAGAGGGATTTTGCACATGACTGAGGTTATGTGCAGGGTCAGTCCTGCTAAAGGCCAGTTTACAGAACTCTGGGAACT
Organism: Oreotragus oreotragus; assembly: GCA_006410675.1. Lineage (NCBI taxonomy): Eukaryota > Metazoa > Chordata > Mammalia > Artiodactyla > Bovidae > Oreotragus > Oreotragus oreotragus. The sequence goes on from SJYX01011847.1 coordinate 164,881, forward strand.
CTCAAAGAGGTGGGGGGACAGGGGTGGGGCGCCATTCATTCTAAACCAAAGTCTTAAGTTTAGTCCAAAGAAAGCCACAGAGCATGAGAACAGAATGCGGCTTGGAGAGCACGCTGCCTGTCGTTCACAGTGCACTGCAGAAGGCAAGGCAGTTATGAACAGAGTTAATGGCACTTCTCAGAAAGACTGCAGAACAGTGGAAGCTCAAGGAACAGGCGGCGCAGGAAGCAGCAGCTGTCAGCCAGGAAGCTGGGAGTGGCTCGGGGACAGGGACACTGCAGGCCTTCCACAGGTCTGGGGCGTGAGCACGGGACAGCTCCAGAGCAATAAGGAGCGAAGGCAAAGTTAGAGCCAGGAGGGGGACGGCTGAGCCAGCCAAGAGATCACTAGAGCCCCTTTCCACTCACAGTCACGAGAATAAAACGTGCCTGTGAGGAGTACTGAGGTACTGTACTCTGAAAAATGGACAATGTTATCCGTGACAAAGGTACATCCTGCCTCCCGGCAGAATTCCTATTCAAACGGTCTCTTGAGGAAAATATCTTCAGTTAAGGTCCTCTGGACTTTCACAGATTAAATCTGAATAAGAAGAAAAGCTCACAATCAAAATTTACTTAAAACTGCTAATTAAAATACAACTTATGAGATAATTTTATAAAATACAAATAGTTCCAGTTACATACTGCTTACAGAAGACACATGATGAATAATAACACAAAGAGTTGAAAATAAAAGAATTTAAAATGTTAAATATCAACCAAAAGAAAACAGGAATGGCTCTGACAACAACAAATAAGCCTACTTTATCTGTTACTCACTGTAAGTGAGAGAAAGTTCAGAAAACATGGTCTTAAAGAATGGAAATCTCAACTGAGAAATGAAAATTTTTAATCAGAACCAAACAAAAATCCTAGAACTGAAAAGAATGAAAACTTAATGGATGATCTTAACAGTACTTTGGAGACAATGGAAAAGTTAGGAAACTGAAAACCAGACTAATGTAAATTATCCAAGCTGAAAAAGAAAAAAAGACTGTAGAAAAATGAACACTCTCACAAAGCTGTGAAATAACATCAGGCAGTATAACATACGCATAACTGGAGATCAGATGGTGAAGAGAGTGATACTGGAGCAGAGAAAGTATCTGAAGGTCCAATAGCTGTAAATCTCCCAAATTTGATTAAAAGACACTGACATATTATAAACCCAAGAAACTCAGTGAACGCTACACTCAGTTCGGTTCAGTCACTCAGCCGTGTCTGACTCTCTGCGATGCCACGGACTGTAGCACGCCAGGCGTGTCTGTCCATCACCAACTCCCGGAGCTCACTCAAACTCATGTCCATTGAGTTGGTGACGCCATCCAACCATCTCATCTTCTGTCGTCCCCTTCTCCTCCTGCCTTCAATCTTCTAGCATCAGGGTCTTTTCCAATGAGTCAGTTCTTCGCATCAGGTGGCCAAAGTATTGCTATTTCAGCTTCAGCATCAGTCCTTCCAGAGAATATTCAGGACCAATCTCCTTTAGGATGGACTGGTTGTATCTCCTTGCTGTCCAAGGGACTCTCAAGAGTCTTCTACAAAACCACAATTCAAAAGCATCAATTCCTCGATGCTCAGCCTTTATAATCCGATTCTCAGTTATCCATACATAACTACTGGAAAAACCATAGCTTTGACTAGATGGACCTTTGTTGCCAGAGTAATGTCTCTGCTTTTGAATATGCTGCCTAGGTTGGTCATAACTTGTCTTCCAAGGAGTAAGTGTCTTTTAATTTCACAGCTTTGTTCACCATCTGCAGTGATTTTGGAGCCCAAGAAAATAAAGTCTGTCACTGTCTCCATTGTTTCCCCATCTATTTGCCATGAACTGATGGGACTAGATGCCAAGATCTTATTTTTTTGAACATTGAGCTCTAAGCCAACTTTTTCACTCTGCTCTTTCACTTTCATCAAGAGGCTCTTTAGTTCTTCTTCACTTTCTGCCATAAAGGTAATGTCATCTGCATATGTGAGGTTACTGATATTTCTCCTGGCAATCTTGATTCCAGCTTGTGTTTCTTCCAGCCCAGTATTTCACAGGATGTACTCTGCATATAAGTTAAATAAGCAGGGTGACAATATACAGCCTTGATGTACTCCTTTCCTGATTTGGAACCAGTCTATTTTCAGTTCTAACTGTTGCTTCTTGACTGCATACAGATCTCTCAGGAGGCAAGTCAGGTGGTCTGGTATTCCTATCTCTTGAAGAATTTTCCACAGTTTGTGATGATCCACACAGTTAAAGGCTTTGCCAATAAAACAGAAGTAGATATTTTTCTGGAACTCTCTTGCTTTTTCAATGACTCATTGGATTTTGGCAATTTGATCTCTGGTTCCTCTGCCTTTTCTAAAACAAGCTTGAACATCTGGAAGTTCACGGTTCACGTATTGCTGAAGCCTGGCTTGGAGAATTTTGAGCATTACTTTACTAGCGTGTGAGATGAGTGCAATTNGGGTTTTACCACTCCTGCGGCTGCCCCACAGTAAGGGTGGCAAGACTGCTGGGAAGCACACAGTGCCGATCTAACAGGCGCACTGTGCCAAGCCTCACTCAACAGACTTTTAGCTAAATATGCCTTCAGGCCTACAAAACAATAAGAATAATGACTTAACTATAAATCTAGTAAAATTACCTACCACAGTGTAAGTGCTTAACAAATACAAGTATCGCTGATTATCTTTCTGCCTATTACTAGACTTTAAATGTAACTTTGGTGTTTCTATTTTAGAAAGATGAACCCTGATTAAATCACTAGCTTTGAAGATCACTTACATACATTTTCTTCCAAAGCCTGACTCCCAGCTGAGCCTGCACTGGGACGGCTCCAGGAAAGATAAGAGGGATTTTGCACATGACTGAGGTTATGTGCAGGGTCAGTCCTGCTAAAGGCCAGTTTACAGAAGTCTGGGAACTCTCAAAGAGGTGGGGGGACAGGGGTGGGGCGCCATTCATTCTAAACCAAAGTCTTAAGTTTAGTCCAAAGAAAGCCACAGAGCATGAGAACAGAATGCGGCTTGGAGAGCACGCTGCCTGTCGTTCACAGTGCACTGCAGAAGGCAAGGCAGTTATGAACAGAGTTAATGGCACTTCTCAGAAAGACTGCAGAACAGTGGAAGCTCAAGGAACAGGCGGCGCAGGAAGCAGCAGCTGTCAGCCAGGAAGCTGGGAGTGGCTCGGGGACAGGGACACTGCAGGCCTTCCACAGGTCTGGGGCGTGAGCACGGGACAGCTCCAGAGGAATAAGGAGCGAAGGCAAAGTTAGAGCCAGGAGGGGGACGGCTGAGCCAGCCAAGAGATCACTAGAGCCCCTTTCCACTCACAGTCACGAGAATAAAACGTGCCTGTGAGGAGTACTGAGGTACTGTACTCTGAAAAATGGACAATGTTATCCGTGACAAAGGTACATCCTGCCTCCCGGCAGAATTCCTATTCAAACGGTCTCTTGAGGAAAATATCTTCAATTAAGGTCCTCTGGACTTTCACAGATTAAATCTGAATAAGAAGAAAAGCTCACAATCAAAATTTACTTAAAACTGCTAATTAAAATACAACTTATGAGATAATTTTATAAAATACAAATAGTTCCAGTTACATACTGCTTACAGAAGACACATGATGAATAATAACACAAAGAGTTGAAAATAAAAGAATTTAAAATGTTAAATATCAACCAAAAGAAAACAGGAATGGCTCTGACAACAACAAATAAGCCTACTTTATCTGTTACTCACTGTAAGTGAGAGAAAGTTCAGAAAACATGGTCTTAAAGAATGGAAATCTCAACTGAGAAACGAAAATTTTTAATCAGAACCAAACAAAAATCCTAGAACTGAAAAGAATGAAAACTTAATGGATGATCTTAACAGTACTTTGGAGACAATGGAAAAGTTAGGAAACTGAAAACCAGACTAATGTAAATTATCCAAGCTGAAAAAGAAAAAAAGACTGTAGAAAAATGAACACTCTCACAAAGCTGTGAAATAACATCAGGCAGTATAACATACGCATAACTGGAGATCAGATGGTGAAGAGAGTGATACTGGAGCAGAGAAAGTATCTGAAGGTCCAATAGCTGTAAATCTCCCAAATTTGATTAAAAGACACTGACATATTATAAACCCAAGAAACTCAGTGAACGCTACACTCAGTTCGGTTCAGTCACTCAGCCGTGTCTGACTCTCTGCGATGCCACGGACTGTAGCACGCCAGGCGTGTCTGTCCATCACCAACTCCCGGAGCTCACTCAAACTCATGTCCATTGAGTTGGTGACGCCATCCAACCATCTCATCTTCTGTCGTCCCCTTCTCCTCCTGCCTTCAATCTTCTAGCATCAGGGTCTTTTCCAATGAGTCAGTTCTTCGCATCAGGTGGCCAAAGTATTGCTATTTCAGCTTCAGCATCAGTCCTTCCAGAGAATATTCAGGACCAATCTCCTTTAGGATGGACTGGTTGTATCTCCTTGCTGTCCAAGGGACTCTCAAGAGTCTTCTACAAAACCACAATTCAAAAGCATCAATTCCTCGATGCTCAGCCTTTATAATCCGATTCTCAGTTATCCATACATAACTACTGGAAAAACCATAGCTTTGACTAGATGGACCTTTGTTGCCAGAGTAATGTCTCTGCTTTTGAATATGCTGCCTAGGTTGGTCATAACTTGTCTTCCAAGGAGTAAGTGTCTTTTAATTTCACAGCTTTGTTCACCATCTGCAGTGATTTTGGAGCCCAAGAAAATAAAGTCTGTCACTGTCTCCATTGTTTCCCCATCTATTTGCCATGAACTGATGGGACTAGATGCCAAGATCTTATTTTTTTGAACGTTGAGCTCTAAGCCAACTTTTTCACTCTGCTCTTTCACTTTCATCAAGAGGCTCTTTAGTTCTTCTTCACTTTCTGCCATAAAGGTAATGTCATCTGCATATGTGAGGTTACTGATATTTCTCCTGGCAATCTTGATTCCAGCTTGTGTTTCTTCCAGCCCAGTATTTCACAGGATGTACTCTGCATATAAGTTAAATAAGCAGGGTGACAATATACAGCCTTGATGTACTCCTTTCCTGATTTGGAACCAGTCTATTTTCAGTTCTAACTGTTGCTTCTTGACTGCATACAGATCTCTCAGGAGGCAAGTCAGGTGGTCTGGTATTCCTATCTCTTGAAGAATTTTCCACAGTTTGTGATGATCCACACAGTTAAAGGCTTTGCCAATAAAACAGAAGTAGATATTTTTCTGGAACTCTCTTGCTTTTTCAATGACTCATTGGATTTTGGCAATTTGATCTCTGGTTCCTCTGCCTTTTCTAAAACAAGCTTGAACATCTGGAAGTTCACGGTTCACGTATTGCTGAAGCCTGGCTTGGAGAATTTTGAGCATTACTTTACTAGCGTGTGAGATGAGTGCAATTGTGCGGTAGTTTGAGCATTCTTTGGCATTGCCTTTCTTTGGGACTGGAATGAAAACTGATCTTTTCCAGTCCTATGGCCACTGCTGAGTGTTCCAAATTTGCTGGCATATTGAGTGAAGCACTTTCACAGCATCATCTTTTATGATTTGAAATAGCTCAACTGGAATTCCATCACTTCCACTAGCTTTGTTCCTAGTGATGCTTTCTAAGGCCCACCTGACTTTGCATTACAGGATGTCTGGGTGAGTGATCACACCATCGTGCTTATCTTGGTCGTGAAGATCTTTTTTGTACAGTTCTTCTGTATATTCTTCCCACCTCTTCTTAACACCTTCTGCTTCTGTTAAGTCCAGACCATTTCTGTCCTTCATTACGCCCATCTTTGCATGAAATGTTCCCTTGGAATCTCTAATTTTCTTGAAGAGATCTCTAGTCTTTGCCATTCTGTTGTTTTCTTCAATTTCTTTGCACTGATCACTGAGGAAGGCTTTCTTATCTCTCCTTGCTTTTCTTTGGAACTCTGCTATTCTTTGAAGAACTCTTCTATTGTTTGCTATTCTTTGGATCAGTGGAGAAATAACTCCAGAAAGAATGAAGACATAAGCCAAAGCAAAAACAACACCCAGTTGTGGATGGGACTGGTGATGAAAGTAAAGTCTGATGTTAAAAAGAGCAGTATTGCATAGGAACCTGGAATGTTAGGTCCATGGATCAAGGCAAATTAGAAGTGGTCAAACAGGAGATGACAAGAGTGAACATCAACACTGTAGAAATCAGTGAACTGAAATGGACTGGAATGGGTGAATTTAACTCAGATGACCCTTATATCTATTACTGTGGGCAAGAATCCCTTAAAAGAAACGGAGTAGCCATCATAGGAAACAAAAGATCCAGAAATGCAGTATTTGGACGCAATCTCAAAAATGACAGAATGATCTCGTTTGTTTCCAAGTCAAACCATTCAATATTACAGTAATCCAAGTCTATGCCCCAACCAGTAATGCTGAAGAAGCTGAAGTTGATAGGTGCCCAATATGCTACTGGAGATCAGTGGAGAAATAACTCCAGAAAGAATGAAGACATAAGCCAAAGCAAAAACAACACCCAGTTGTGGATGGGACTGGTGATGAAAGTAAAGTCTGATGTTAAAAAGAGCAGTATTGCATAGGAACCTGGAATGTTAGGTCCATGGATCAAGGCAAATTAGAAGTGGTCAAACAGGAGATGACAAGAGTGAACATCAACACTGTAGAAATCAGTGAACTGAAATGGACTGGAATGGGTGAATTTAACTCAGATGACCCTTATATCTATTACTGTGGGCAAGAATCCCTTAAAAGAAACGGAGTAGCCATCATAGGAAACAAAAGATCCAGAAATGCAGTATTTGGACGCAATCTCAAAAATGACAGAATGATCTCGTTTGTTTCCAAGTCAAACCATTCAATATTACAGTAATCCAAGTCTATGCCCCAACCAGTAATGCTGAAGAAGCTGAAGTTGAATGGTTCTATGAAGACCTACAAGACCTTCTAGAACTAGCACCCAAAAAAGATGTCCTTTTCATCACAGGGGACTGGAATGCAAAAGCAGGAAGTTAATAGATACCTGGAGTTTTAACAGGCAAATTTGGCCTTGGAATACAAAACAAAGTCAGGGCAAAGGCTAACAGAGTTTTGCCAAGAGAACGCACTGGTCATAGCAAACTCCCTCTTCCAACAACACAAGAGATGACTCTACACGTGGACATCACCAGATGGTCAACACCAAAATCAGACTGATTATGTTCTTTGCAGCCAAAGATGGAGAAGCTCTATACAGTCAGCAAAAACAAGACCAGGAGCTGACTGTGGCTCAGATCATGAACTCCTTATTGCCAAATTCAGACTTAAATTGAAGAAAGTAGGGAAAACCGCTAGACCATTCAGGTATGACTTAAATCAAATCCCTTATGATTATACAGTGGAAGTGAGAAATAGATTCAAGGGATTAGACTTGATAGACAGAGTGCCTGAAGAACCATGGACAGAGGCTCATGACATTGTACAGGAGGCAGTGATCAAGACCATCCCCAAGAAAAAGAAATGCAAAAAGGCAAAATGGCTGAGTTGGCCTGACAAATAGCCGAGAAAAGAAGAGAAGCAAAAGGCAAAGGAGAAAAGGAAAGAACCCTACGTAGGATCAATATAAACAGAATTGCATCTGAGCATCATAAACTGCTGGAAATTCAAAAATAAAGAGAAAGATCTTGAAAGCACCTAGAATAATAACAAGGACAACAACAGCAATAACTACAGTATGGATTATCGCTTTCTATCAGGAAAAAGCCGGAAAACAATGACACGATAAGCACAGTGTTGAAAGAATTCCATATGCAGCAACACTATCCTTCAAAAATCAAGCAAAATAAAGAACCCAGATGAAGAAACAGTAAGGAAGTTGATCTCCAGCAAATGATGCTGGATGAAGACCAGAGGCTGCAAAAGGAAAGAAGGGCAGCACAGATGGAAATGTGTGGCTTAACAAAGGACTCACTCTCACTTTCTCCTCTTAAGGCAGCAGGTGTAACATGGAGGCTTACAATGGATTTACGTAAAATATGTGAAAACAACAGCACGAAGAGTATGACGAGAATGGGATTATATCGTTGCAAAGAATTGGTAAAACATTAATTATGAGAGTAGGACAGACTGCAATAAGTTAAGGATGAATGCTGCAACTGCAAATGCAACCACTAAAGCTAAGTTATTAAATGGAATGTCAAAAACAATCAGTAGAGTAAGGGAGTAAGAGAGAGACAGAAAAAGGGAGGGGAAGGAAGATCTAACCCGACTTGAGGCAGTTCTCACTGTGCACGGCTGTCTTCTATAAAATTGGCAGGAACATGGAATTAGTGAACACGGAACCAGCGCGCCGAGGGGAAATACAAGGTTGGGCTCCAGGGAGCCTCTGGTCACAACACTTCGGTCAACCATCAGTACATAAGCTTGTCTTAGTTTGCTTGTGTTTGAAGACACCTTATTTAGCAAATATGCTGTGTCCATTCATTAACACTGAACTCATGATCAGTAGTATTTTACCTCCTGCTGGAGGAAGCCTGCCTAATAACAAGCCTATTTCCTCTGTAAGGCACGTTACAATCTGCTTTACTTAGGAACACTAGGCAGCATCTCAGCACTATGCTTAGGGGCAATTTTAAACAGTTCAATCATCAAAAAAAGAACCACAAAATGTGAAAATCATGGCACTGAGTAGATCACAAAAAGGCCAGTGTGAGAAATGCAATGAGAAGGTGGAGCATGACTTGTTCAACATCAGTTCAGAGCCTGAATACCAGATGACTCAAAAATTTCACTGCTTTGTGCATGTCCGTGAGTGAGGCTGAGAGCACCGTCAGTACTGATCTGGGGATCAGAATTAAATTTTAGTGAGTAGGTTTATAGATTCTATTCTATATTCGCAGATATAGAATGCATGAATAAAGAGAGTCAACTGTGTATCAGTAAGTATATTAAATATAAAGGGACTCCAATTAAAAGGTACAGACTGTCAGAATGGGGATAAAGAAAAACAAAAACCAAAAGATCAAGACCCAACCATACACGATATGACCCACCTGCAAGATATGCAGAGATACACTTTGAGTTTAAAAACATAGGTCTAAAGTAGGGAGAATGGAAACAGAGAAACACAACTTCCCACAACTGACACATGCTGAAATTCTAAACATCGGAAGAGCAATACATCTGTTAAACAATTAACTGGTTAGTCTGCTGCTACTGCTGCTGCTACGTCACTTCAGTCGTGTCCGACTCTGTGTGACCCCATAGACGGCAGCCCACCAGGCTCCCCCATCCCTGGGATTCTCCAGGCAAGAACACTGGAGTGGG
>SJYX01011847.1:174431-197305 GCA_006410675.1 Oreotragus oreotragus
ACACATCTAGATGTGTCTAAGAGACCGAGGCTACTCCGTCCATTGGATTTTCCAGGCAAGAGTACTGGGGTGGGGTGCCATTGCCTTCCCTGAACTGGTTAGTCTACCCTTCTGCAAAAAGAAAACTCAAAGCTCAAACGGTTTCACTAGTGAATCCTATCAAACAATAAGGAAGAGAATAATTCCCACCTCATTTACATGCTTTGCATAAAACTATCAGAAAAATCTAAACAAGATAATTTAAAAAAACTACAAATCATCAACATAGTTCATGCTGCTGCTGCTGCTAAGTCGCTTCAGTCGTGTCCAAATCTGTGAGACCCCACAGACGGCAGCCCACCAGGCGCCCCCGTCCCTGGGATTCTCCAGGCAAGAACACTGGAGTGGGTCGTCATTTCCTTCTCCAATGCAGGATAGTTCATGAACCCAGATGAAAACATCCTTAACAAACTACTGGAAAAATCAGCAATTTATAAAAGTAATAATATATCATGACCAAGCGGAGTTTCTCCCAGGAGCATAGTCACATTAATACCTGAAAGCCAGTGTCATGCCACAGAATAACTGATGCGACAAAAGCACTGAACAAAAGTCAACATCCATGCTGAGTGTAAAAAAAAGCCTCAGCACACTAGACACAGAGGAGCCTCCTTAACCATATAGACCTACGGCAAATAATACACTTAACAGTAAAACCCTGAGGCCCTTTGGGAAGGATGCCCATTCTTACCACTTCTACTGAACAACAGACCGAAGGTCCCAGCCAGTGTAATATGGCAAGGAAAAGAAATACAAGGGCTAAAAATTGGAAAAGAAGGTATAAAACTGTTTCTTTTCACAGAGAACATAATTACTAACAAAGAAATTTCTAGGAAATCTAAATTAGTCTAGCCAGATTAAGTCAATTGAGCAAGGCTGCAGGATGCAAGGTCATTCTACAAAATCCAAATATATTTCTACAGACTAACAACAAAATGAAAATGAAATTTTAAAATTTTATCTTAATGTTAAAGAGCAGATTAATTATGAATCATCTTTATAAAAGACATGCATGTCTCATATACTGAAAACTAAAATACACTGATGAGAGAAATTAAATATCTAAGGGCATAGGGACACACACCTTGTTTGTAATCTGGAAAATTCATGACTGTAAAGAGGTTGATTCTGCCCAGAATTCTGTTCATATTCCAAACAGATGTTTTTGCAGAAATTGCCCATTTGATTCTAAAACATACAGGAAAATGTGAAGGATGTAAAAGACCCAAAACAATCTTAAAAAAGAATCAGCTCGAGGACTTACACTTCAAGACTCATTATAAAGCCACAGTAATCATCAAAGTATGGTCTTGGTCTAACGACAGACGAATCGATCAAAACAGAGAGTCCAGGAACAGACTCACACTGGCATTGTCACCCGATTTTCACAAGAGGCACAAAAGCAATTCAACAGAAAACGGAAATCCTTTTCAACAAACAGTGCTGAAGCAACTGGATGCTCATATAGAAAAAATGATCAACCTTACCCCCTGACGTCATAAACCAAAAACAATTTGAAATGAATCCCAAATCCTTTTTACATTCCTGATGCGTTTACTTTGAAGAATAAACAGTCTTCTGACGCCAAAATTTATAAAGTACGTCTCGTGCTCTGAATTTTACTTTTAATTTTACTATTTCTCCAAGTCAGTTTCAAAGTATCAGGTTTAATGAGACAGTAAACTTCAAAAGTTTTAGTTCAGTACACACAGCAATTCTTTTCCCCTTCTAGTCTGACTGAGGTGTAATTAACATACAGCACTGTGTAAATAATGATTTGACCTACATCATGAAACATTACCACAATAAGCTTAGTGGACATACACTATCTCACATAGATACAACATTAAAGAATGAGAAAAATACATTTCCTCCCTTGTGATGAGAACACTTAGGACTTAATCCGTTAACAACTTTCATATCTAACATATAAGAGTGTTAACTGTATTTATCATGTTGTACATGACATCCCTAAGTTATCTTTTACATGAGTGTCTGTACCTTTCAACTACCTTCATCCAATTTCTCTCTCCATCCCCGATCTCGCCTCCAATAACAACAAATCTCATCTCTTTTTCTATATGTTTGCTTGTTGTTGAAGTATAATTGACCTACAACACTGTTGATTCCTGGTACACAACACAGTGATTCAATATTTCTATACATTTCAAAATGATCACCAAGATAAGCATGTTATCATGTCACTATACAAAGATATTATATAGTTACCGATCATAGTCCCCACCGGGGAAGGCAATGGCACCCCACCCCAGTACTCTTGCCTGGAAAATCCAATGGACGGAGTAGCCTGGTGGGCTGCAGTCCATGGGGTCACTAACAGTCGGACAGACTGAGCGACTTCACTTTCCCTTTTCTCTTTCATGCATTGGAGAAGGAAATGGCAACCCACTCCAGTATTCTTGCCTGGAGAATCCCAGGGATGAGGGAGCCTGGTGGGATGCCGTCTGTGGGGTCACACAGAGTCGGACACGAATGAAGTGACTTAGCAGCAGCAGCAGCATAGTCCCCACACTGCGTATTTCATACCTATGAATCATTTATTTTGTAACTGAAAGTTTGTATCTCTTAATTTTAACCTAAAGCCAAAACAATGAAACTCCTAGAAACAAACACAGGAGAATATCTTTATACCTTGTGTATAAACAAGATGCAAAAGCATACAACAAATTCAATATAAGGAGGGGCACCAGAATGTCTTAATTAACACTGGGTAGTATCAATATGAGCTGACAGTTTTTAAAATATGTAAGTAAAACCCACAAATGTATGTGTGCGTGCGTATGTGTATCTACACACCCACAAACATATCCCGGCTCTGCCCACAAAACAGTAGCAGAAGTAATGATGCGAGCCGCATGCGCCAAGCACCCGGACCTGTTCCCCACCAGCGGGAGCGAGGCTCCGTGCAGGAAGGCTGACTTGAGGGCTGAGGCACACAGAATGGGCCCAGAGTCGCTTGTTGCACCAGAAAGCAAAAAATGTTCAAAGAATTATGGAGATATATAAAATAACCTAAGTAGTGAATTATAGGCCACTAAATAATAAAGTGCTATGTCACTCAGTTCTGTCTGACTCTTTGTGACCTCATGGACTGGAGCCCATCAGGATCCTCTGTCCATGAGGATTCTCCAGGTAAGAATACTGGAGTGGACTGCCATGCCCTCCTCCAGGGGATCTTCCCAACCCAAGGATCGAACCCACATCTCCTGCGTTGCAGGCAGATTCTTTACCATCTGAGCCACCAGGCAAGGCTCCTCCATCCATAGAATTTTCTAGGCAAGAGTACTGGAGTGGGTTGCCATTTCCTTCTCCAAGTAACTACAGAAGGAAGTAAGTATTTCATTACTGGATGCTAAAATCATCACTGGACGCAAACATACGTGGGTGAGTGCTCAAAAAGGAATAGGATCCCCTGGAGGCTCGGTCGGTAAAGAATCTGCCTGCGATACAGGAGACCCGGGTTCGATCCCGGGGTCAGGAAGACCCTCTGGAGAAGGGAATGGCTACCCACTCCAGTGTTCTTGCCTGGAGAACCCCATGGACAGAGGAGCCTGGCAGGCTACAGTCCACAGGGTAGCAAAGAGTCAGACACCATTGAGGGACAACACTTTCACTTTCCAATACTTAGTAACTTCAAAGGAAAAATCTGTATCTTGGCAGTAGAGAAATCTGGAAAATAGTGACTTAATCAAGTGTCCAAAGTCATCATCAATATTGGAATGAACTAGCACTGGGGGCTTCAAACGTCTTGTGCTGAGAACAATAAAATCACTTTCCTGTAATTCTGTCTATAATGTATACCCTGAATCTAACCAGGAGGAAATTTCAGAGAAACACAAACTGGCAAACATTCTGGAGGGAAAAAGAAAAAAGAAAAAAACTGGTCCATAGTCTTCAAAAAGGTCAAATGTCAAGAATGAAAAATTCAGGTTAAGGAACTACTCCAAATCAAAAGAGACTAAAGACGCATGACAATCAAATTCAGTGTCATTCTGGAAGGGACACAAGAACAGTAAAGGACGTTACGGGGACAACCGCTGGAAACGCAGCACGGAGCCTGGATTCGAAGAGCACTGCACTGACTGTTAAATTTCACACGGTCCTGTAAGAGATTCTCCCAGGTCTTAAGAGATACACAACTTAGACTTGAGTGAATCAGAAAGAATGTATTTATGTACATGCATAGAGAGAGCGATAAAGCCAATGGGGTAAATGTCTAACAACTGGTAAATCTTAGGAAAGGATATGTGGTCGTTCTTTGTACTCTTACACTTTTTCTCTAAATCTGAAATCATATCAAAATTAAAAGTCACACATAAAGCAAAATCAGAAAAGTGTCTGGATAAACACGAGGGACAAATGATCACTTCCCTCAATATATAAACAAATTGTATAAAGGAATCAGAAAAAAGCAGTAACACCCCCAAAAGATTAATGGGAAAAAACATGTGCAGCCAGTTCACAAAAGGAACTAACGTACTTTTAAAGGAAAAACAGTAACAAAAAGCCAACTTCACTAATAATTTAAACAGGCAAAGGAAGATAACAATGAGATGTTTTCCATCTGTTAAATCAGTTATTTTCTTTTCTAAAACACCCAACATTGGCAAGAATATCCTAAAACAGCCACTCAACATCCTGCTCGTGGGAATGTTAATTAGAAACTTTCAGCAATGCACTTCAGCAGTATAATCTAAGAATCTTAAAAATATCCACACCACTTCACCCAGTTCATGACACTCTCCCGAGGAACTCATCTGAACGGTGGAGTCAAGTGTAGGCCCGAAGTTATTCATTAAAGGCTGTTTCCAGTAGCAAAGTTCTTTAAAATAAGCTACATGTTAAGCCACAGGGAAGTGGTTAAATAAACTAAGACATACATAAAATGCAATATGCAGTCCATAAAAGGTACTAAAAGTGGAAAACATTCTGCAATAAATGTTAAGAGAATAAAGCTTATAAAAACGGGCATTCAGGATGACTCCAGTTAGGCAAAAAACGATCAGCAGCACCCAGGAGAAAGCACTAACTATGAGCACTGACTGTCTGAAAACTAATAAAACAAGGACCGCAAACACTTGTCCTAGTCTCGAGCCGATCCGTCTTGCCCCCCTTACCGCCTGCCCCAAGACAGAGCCCCCATTGCTTCCAAGGTGGCACATTTGCAATCACCTGTTCCCGGCTCCCCTCAGCACTCCATGCCTTTCTTGAGGGCATGGCACCATCCCCAGCTGCACTCATTAAACATCTGCTGCTTAATATTTACAAATTCTCCCATCTCATTTCATACACATTAAAAAAGGAAAAAACTGGCTTTATCCAGCTACTGAAGTCACCTCAAAAATGAAATCCAAATTGAATATGGAAGTTCACCAAGATGCAGCTTCTCTTTCCTTTGCTTCTTTCAAATGAAAACATTAAGGAGAAAAGCGTTTTCTTTCAACACTCCAGACTGCCAAGGCAGGCTTCAGGAAACACAGAGACACCACATACCTGATGAGTGCCGGGTGCCAGGGCCACCGGCGCCCTTGTCATCTCAGGCTCGCATCAAAGAACATTTGTTTTTAAGTCTAATCTCTAGCTGCCACCAAATACCACGCCCTTCTGCACACTGCAGCGCTCAGCCACTGCCCAGGGCCACACCTGACTCCAGCCCCGCCCTACTCCCCAGAGTCCACCTTCCACTTGGCAACTTTCCACCTAATTAGAGGAGCAGAGCAGTCAGGAGGAAGAGGCTGTAAGCAAGGCTGGCAACATGGAGAAACCAGATGGGAGGAGAATGACCACAACTGTGGCACAGGGCTGACCGAGAGGCATTCATCAGTCAGTCACCTTCAACCAAGGTGATTTTTGCCACTCGGGGGACTTCTGGCAAAGTCCTAGAGATATTTTTGGTTGCCCTAACTCTCGGGATGTTACTGGCATCCAGTGTGAAGAGGCCAAGAAAGCTGCTAACCATTCTAAAATGCACCAACAGCCGCCACAACAAATTATCCATACTCAAATGCCAGCAGTGCTAAGGTTGAGAAAACAGCCATAAATTGACTTATCCACCAATACAGCAGAATCTAAACCCAACTCAACAGGAACAGGACACACAGTGGATTAAGGAGATCTGAGGCATTTATGAAATGTAAGTACACACACACGGAAACACACAAAGCCTCCCCAGCCAGATGCTTAAGGCAGAGTGAGAGAGTCATTCCCTTGGACCAAAATGCTACTCCAGGACTTGGGAACAAGAACATTACAATTTAATGAAAGTAATAAGAAAACCTCTTCTTCCTCAAGGGCTTGCTCTGCCACACGTCACATATTTCCTCAAAGACTGCCTCACAGCAGACACTGTAAGAAGATAATACTATCAAAATTGCCCAGACGTAAACATCTCCAGAGAAGCTGGCAATGCACCCACATAGCTGACGACAAATTTAGCTGCCTATCTCAAGGACCTAAGAACCCAAACTCACAGTCCCCAGCTTAGCTTAAAGTAGCAAACATTCAAAGATCATCCAAAGAGAAGAAAATTAGAGTGCTCCTTTCCCCACACAAATCATCCAAAACTACATAAGACTTAAGAGAAGCAACATCTGCAAAACTGAGGACAAAAAGTATTCAGTCTGCACTTCAACAGCAACAGAAACCTGCAGGTAAAAAGGAGTTTCGTATATAAAATGCCATCATTATAATTCAGTTAAGGTTAGTGACCTCTGTGGCATACTACAGTATCTTTTTTCTTGATTACTTTAACAATTTTATCATGTCATGACTTCCACCCATGGGAGGCCAGAAAGTTAGGGAACTCATCCAGAACCATCCCTGGCTGAGACTTCAATAATTCTGACCTGACTCTGATACATCATTTGCCAGTCTGACCTTGACTTTCGTCCCTGCACGGTTACGAAGCATCCAGCACTTAAGGTGGCCCATTTCAGGGTTGTACAGGAATATTAATAAATATTAGAAGTGTGTCCATTACCCTGAGACAAAAGCAGCCCTCCTTCCATCCACAGGCATTAGTTTTGCCCTTAATTAGTATTGCAAGACAGAGAAGGCAATGGCACCCCACTCCAGTACTCTTGCCTGGAAAATCCCATGGACAGAGGAGCCTGGTGGGCTGCCATCCTTGGGGCCGCTAAGAGTCGGACACGACTGAGCGACTTCACTTTCACTTTTCACTTTCATGCACTGGAGGAGGAAACGGCAACCCACTCCAGTGTTCTTGCCTGGAGAATCCCAGGGACGGGGGAGCCTGGTGGGCTGCCGTCTATGGGGTCGCACAGAGTCGGACACGACTGAAGTGACTTAGCAGCAGCAGTAGTATTGTGAGAAAAAACTTAATTACTTTCAATACATTAGTACTTAAAAGTTTCTGTAAAATTATCTTGTCCTCCTCACCCCAAACCCTTTTCTTCTCCAGGCTGTAAAATGCACTCTCCTCATGAACTCAATTAAGATTCACTGAGACAAAAATAAAACCCCAGGATGGAAGAAACAGAAGAAATATTAAAGATCAACTAGTTCAAATGCAATCCTACTTTTATAAATGAGTAAAATAAGATAGAAAAGGATGAAGCAAGGCTGCTTGCCAAAAGTCAGGCAGCTGCAGCTATACAGGAAAGCTTGGAGTGGAACTCAGGTTTCCTAACTCTTAAGTCTAATCTCCACAGAACTGTATCAAGTTGTATTAGATGCTGTTACTAGTAGAATGGACATTTTTTAAAGTTTTATTATAAAATAGAAAAATATTTACAGTTTTCACAAGTTCAAAACAAATCACATCATCACAATCACTTTATAAACTAGTATAATTGTGATCATTCATACTTTATGGATGGAAGAAACCCAGCTCCAAGGTCACCAGTAAGCACTGAAGCTGGCTCTAGAAGCCAAATTCTTAAACCACTATGCAACCTGGGTAGAACATTCCCAACACTACCACAACTGAATTAACAAACTTAAGACTTCCTGTGATTCTTTAAAATGTTAACACTTTGATATAATCTAATATAAGATACCATTCCTAAAAAAATACTTAAATTATTTTTTAACAAGTCGAGATAAATTTAAAGATTTACAGTTTATAGCCTCCTGGCATAAAATAAAAGGTCATTTTAACTTTAAAAATTAGGTTATAGTATTACAGTATCATCTTCTACATCAACTACCCTAAAGAAATTCACCAAGAAGCAAACTAATCTTTTTGGAGTAACACAGAAGGAACTCATTTCTCACAGGGAACTTTTTGAGAAACCCCAGGCAAGCAAAGCTTCATGCTCTCAATTATTTCCCAAAGGCTCTTCCACATAAGATGTGTGCCATGAATAATGTATAAGCACTAAGCAAATACTATATTCAATCTGCCTAAGTCACACAAATGTAATGAAATATTAAGAAGTAATAAAGGTGTGGACTGACTGAATACTTAGGTTAAGTTCCTTTCCCACCAAGACCCTATTAAATAAAAGGATTTTCTTAAAAAGAAGCAGCTTACGCTTCTCAGAAGTTAGAGTAAATGTGCTTTTCCAATAAGGACAACAAAGGCTCCGCATATTTTATATAAAACAAACAGAAAGAAGAAGGCAGACCAGCTAGGGGTCTCAGGATTCAAGGAATGGCGTCTTGTTAAGTCTCCTGAGTTTTCTTTTTGCCTCATCTAATCCAAAGGTGGAGCCAAAGAATTGGCAAATCCAGAAACATCAGGAAGTGAACACAAGCTCCAAGAGAAGCTCGCTGTTTCTAAGCAGAGGAGAGGAAAGTGCCAGCCTGGAAAGGAAGAACCACCGTCGCCGACTCCAGACAGACGTGCGCTCGTGTTTTGCTGCGCTCAGCTGCTTCGGTCATATCCGACTCTTTGGGACCCAATGGACTGCAGCCCACCAGGCTCCTCTGTCCATGGAATTTTCCTGGCCAAAATACTGGAATAAGTTGGCATGCCCTCTTCCAGGGGATCTTCCTGACCCAGGGATCAAACGTGCGTCTCCTGCATCTCCTGCACGACAGGTAGATTCTTTATCACTGAGCCACAACACCACAGGGCAGAAACCCGTGGTCACACGCCTACCCATGCCAGCAAAGACCAAGGGCAGATAAGCATCTTCTCTCACCAAGACATAACCAAGCATCCCAACATCCTCATGAGGGTGGTGTCACGAGGAGGCTGGGTAAGTAGCTGGAACTTTCTTCCTTACCACTGCTGTGTCTTGGCTCAGCAAAGATATAAACACGAGCCAAAAGGAAATTTCAGAACTGAAAAATACAATTACCAAAACGCAAAAACCAAGAGATGGGTTCAGCAGAATGGTGTAGACAGAAAAAAGCAGTAACCCAGAAGGTGTCCAAATTTGGTAAAAGACACACTTACAGGCTCCAGAGTCTGAGCAAGCATCTGCGCAAACAGGATAAACTCAGAGACATCCTCAGTGAGACTTGCGACAGCTGCACCTCTGCACACTAGAGGATGAAAAGCCTGGAAAGCAACGAGACTTACCTACAGGGGAAAATTATTCAAATAGCAGCATGTATTTCATCAGAATATAGAGAGGTCCGAAAGACTCAACAGCTTTCAAGTGCTGAAAGAAAAGAACTGTCGACTCAAGAGTCCAATATCCAATAAAAATACCCTTCAAAGAGGAAAGGGAAATCAAGACATCTGAGATAAAAGTAAAATAAGAGACAGCAGCACCAGCAGATGTACCCCCAAAGGATGAAATGGCTAAAGGAAGTTCTCTGAACAGAAAGAAAAACCCTTAAGGTGTTAGCAAACAGAATTCCGTAAATACAAAAAGAGTTATAACCCATGACCAAGTGAGGCTTATCCCAAGGATACAAGATTCTTTTTCAATTTTTGAAAATTAATCAGGAGAAGGGACAAGTTGGGAGTTTGGGGCTTACATATACACACTACAATACATAAAATCAGTAACAAATAAGGACCTACGATATGTCACACAGAACTGTGCTCAACACTCTGTAATGACCTATATGGGGAAATCTTTCAAAAGACTGGATACATGTTATATGCTATACAACTGATTCACTTTGCTATACAAAGTGAATCAGTTATACAGAAAGTAACACAATAGAAAGTATACACAAGCAGAAAGTAACACAACATTGTAAATTAACTGTACTTCAATAAAAAAGTTTTTAATTAATCAGTGTAATCTACAGTGTTAAGAGGCTAATGAGTAAAATCATAGGGTGATACCAATGAACAAAGAAAAAGCATATGACAGAATTCAACATCAATTCATAATTTTTAAAAAAAACCTCAGAAAAATAGGAATAAAAAAGAACATACTTAATTTGAAAAAGAGCATCTATTAAAAAAAAAACTTACAACTAACATTACACTTAATGATGAGAAAATCACTGCTCTGCCCCTAAGACTGGGGAAAAGGCAACTCTTACTTAATATGGTGCTAGAAGTCCTAGCCAACGCAGTAGAGCAAGAAAAGAAATAAAAGGCACACAGATTAGAAAGGAACAAATAAAACTGCACCTCTTTTCAGATTACACAGAACATCCCAAGAAAACTACAAAAAATAAATAAATAACCTCCCTGAATAACGAAATTCAGGATGCAAGATAAACATACAAAAATTAGCTGCACTTCTAAACACTAGCAATGAAAACAAGGATGTGGAAATTGAAACATAACATCATTCACAATCATGAAAAAATGACATATTAGGTGTAAATGTGGAGAAGGCACTGGCAGCCCACTCCAGTACTCTTGCCTGGAAAATCCCATGGACAGAGGAGCCTGGTAGGCTGCAGTCCATGGGGTCGCTGGAGTCAGACATGACTGAGCGACTTCACTTTCACTTTTCACTTTCATGCACTGGAGAAGGAAATGGCAACCCACTCCAGTGTTCTTGCCTGGAGAATCCCAGGGATGGGGGAGCCTGGTGGGGTACTGTCTATGGGGTCGCACAGAGTCGGACATGACTGAAGCGACTTAGCAGCAGCAGCAGCAGATGTAAATGTAAGGAAGATCTATGCTGAAAACTATAAAATGCTTGTGAGAGAAATTAGAGGACTAACAAAATAATAAATGTGTTCATGGACAAGACCCAGCAAAGTAAGAATGTCTATTACTCCCTAATAAAAATGAATACACTAACTCAAGAAGATTTCTGTTAACTTCTTTCAAAGACTTTTGTAGACACAGACACAAATATTTTAAAATGTATATGGAAAGACAAAAGCTAAACCACCTTTGAAAGACAACAGAACAGGAGAAATCAGTCTACTGAATTCAAGACAAGGTCTGTGTAGTCAAAGCTATGGCTGCTCCAGCAGTAATGCACAGATGGACAAGCCAGAGCATTTGGACTCTGTGGGAGAGGGCGCGGGTGGGATGATTCGGGAGAACGGCACTGAAACATGTATAACATCATATACGACACGAGCCGCCAGTCCAGGTTCCATGCAGGATACTGGATGCTCGGGGCTGGTGCACTGGGACGACCCAGAGGGATGGTACGGGGAAGTGGGGGGCGTTCAGGATGGGGACAAGTGTATACCTGTGGCGGATTCATGCTGATGTATGGAAAAACCAATACAATATTGTAAAGTAATTAACCTCCAATTAAAATAAGTTTATATTTTAAAAAAGATATACAGATGTAAAATAAGCCTATGAAAAGATGTTAAATATCATATGTCATTAAGGATTTTCAAATAAACATGAAATACCTCTTCATTNGCGGATTCATGCTGATGTATGGAAAAACCAATACAATATTGTAAAGTAATTAACCTCCAATTAAAATAAGTTTATATTTTAAAAAAGATATACAGATGTAAAATAAGCCTATGAAAAGATGTTAAATATCATATGTCATTAAGGATTTTCAAATAAACATGAAATACCTCTTCATTTATTTAAAAAAAAAAAAAAAGGAAGGCTGAGTGCCAAAGAACTGATGCTTTCAAATTGTGGTGCTGGAGAGGACTCTTGAGAGCCCCTTGGACAGCGCAGAGATCCAACTCTTAAAGGAAGGACTGATGCTGAAGCTGAAGCTCCAACACTCTGGCCACCTGATGTGAAGAGCCGACTCACAGGAAAGATTTCCCCTTCCCTCAATGCTGGGAAAGATTGAGGGCAGGAGAAAAGTGGGTAAGAGAGGATGAGAGGACTGGATAACATCACTGACTCAATGGACATGAGTTTGAGCAAATTCCAGGAGTTGGTGAAAGACAGGGAACCCAGGAATGCTGCAGTCCACAGGGTCACAGAAAGTAGGACGCGACTTAGCTGCTGAACGAAGACACGGAGCGCCCCTACCCAAGACTGCGGCACCAGCAGAGAGACAGACACACCATCCAACGAACAGAACAGAGAGCATGCGAACAGACCCACAAAAGCATGCCCAGATGACTTTGGGTTAAGCAAGTCAATGAAGGAAAAATAACCTTTCAACCAACGGTGCCAGAGCAATAAGGAAAAAAAGTGAACCTCAAGTGAAGTTTCAACCCCTTAACTGAGACAGTTCCTTCACTCAGGTCTCAGCATGCAACCTGAGACCATGAAGCTTCTAGGGAGAAAAAAGCATTTTAAAAAACCTTTAGGATTCAGGGCTAGACAGTTATTAAACCTGACACCAAACACATGATTCCCAACTGAAAAAATTTATAAACTGAACTTCAAAGGGTGAAAAGGTAAGCCACAGAGTCAGAGAAAATATCTGCAAATCACTGACAAAGGACTGCTGCTGCTGCTGCTGCTAAGTCGCTTCAGTCGTGTCCGACTCTGTGCAACTCCACAGACGGCAGCCCACCAGGCTCCCCGTCCCTGGGATTCTCCAGGCAAGAACACTGGAGTGGGCTGCCATTTCCTTCTCCAATGCGTGAAAGTGAAAATGAAGTCGCTCAGTCGTGTCCGACTCTTGGTCCTTTACCGTATATAAAGGACTCTCAAAGCTCAACAACAAAAATCCAGTTAGTNCCTGGGATTCTCCAGGCAAGAACACTGGAGTGGGCTGCCATTTCCTTCTCCAATGCGTGAAAGTGAAAATGAAGTCGCTCAGTCGTGTCCGACTCTTGGTCCTTTACCGTATATAAAGGACTCTCAAAGCTCAACAACAAAAATCCAGTTAGTAAGTGGGCAAAAGACACGAAGAGGCTTTCACTCTGAGCATATACAAGTGACAAGTAAACACAGCAAAATATGTTCTGTCTTACTCTAGCCACTGTCGCCGCTCAGGCACTCAGCGATGCCCAACTCTGAGATCAGGGAAAAGCAAGCGAGAGCCACAGCGGAGCAGCACTGCACACCCACCAGAGTTACTGAAACAAGAAACGGTGCCAACACCAGGATGCGGGCAGGGACAAGGCGAGACTGAGCCACCCTTTCCATTCTGGTAGAGATGTGAAATGGTACATTCTCTCTGGAAAACACTTGGGCAACTTCTTAAACCAGGTGAATACCATACAGCGCAGCTACTGCACTCCAGGACTTTTATACCAGAGAAATGAAGTAATATGATTACAGGAAAACCTGCACACAAATGCTAGCAACAGCTTTATTCAACCAGATGTTCTTCAGCAGGTGACGATTCAACAAACTCTGGCACATTCGTATCACAGAATACTACTTGGTAATAGACAAGGAATAAAAAAGAACTATTTGGACATGAAACAACCATGATCAATCTCCAGAGGATTATGCTGAGTGATAAAAGCCTACCTGAAAAGGTCACATAATGTATAAATTCCATTCACAGAATATCCTTGAAAAGACAAAACGCAGAAGTGGGAGAAGAGATTAGAGGTTGCCAGAGGTTAAGAGGCAGTGGGAGTGGGGAGTAGGGGAAGTCACAACGAGTAACATAAAGGCTCCTTGTGAGGACAGGCACACTCTGCGTCTGAACTGCACAGATGTCAACATCGCAGTCAGGACACTGCACTAAAACTGTGCAAGCTGTTAGGTTTGGGGAAAACTGGATCGCTTAAACAGGGTCTCTCTACATTATTTCTTACAATTGCATATCAACCTACATTTATCTCAAAATGAAAAATTAAAATTTTCAAAAAGGAAAGGAAAAAGACAAATCAACAAGGCCACAAATGAGGGAAGAGAGCATTCAAGCAGATGAAAATTATTTCAACTGTTTTTTAAAGACAGAAAATACAGGAATAGTAATTAAATTAGCAAGATGGAGCAAGCCATAATAAAAAGTATATAAAATAATAGATACATAATGAGCTAATTTACCTATAAGATGCCAAAGAGCTTGGGCCTCAGGTTATGAGTAGTAGTAAAATATTGGCTAAAAATAAAGATAAAAAACAATTGGTACTTTGGCCACCTCCCCAAAAGAAACCGCTCCAGAAGTGGGGTGCTATCATAACGAAAACCTGAAGAAGCTGCGTTTTCTTAGTCACCATTCTGTAGGCAATGACAGACGTCATGACAGAAAATGAAAAGATGATGGTCCACTTTTCGTGACTGAAAAGACAGTTACAGAATCTGTTGATGGCTATAATTCAGAAAACAGATCACACACGTGATGACTTTAAAACTGTTTGGGGAACAACTGGAAAATGAAACTTTATTTTCTGTTGGCTATTATTTACTATTGGCTGTTGCTAGCAAAAACCAAAAATACGTTTGGCTACTGGTACTCTGAATCGACCAGAAATATCTTTACTGCTGACATGGAGAAAGTTTTAGTGGTCTGTCTAGAAGATCAAACTAGCCACATTTTCTTAAGTCAAAGCCTAATCCATATAATTAATGAGGCTGCTACACTAAGTGAGAGATTTTCAATGAAGATGAGACAGCATTATATTGGAAGAAGACGCTATCCAAAACTTTCATAGCGAGAAGGACGTCAATGCCTGGTTTCAAAACTTCAAAGGACAGACTCATTCTCATTAGGGACTACGGCAGCTGGTCACTTTAAGTGAAAGCCAACGCTCAACCATGAGAATCCCACGGTCTCTAAGAATCATGCTACGTCTCCTCTGCCCGAGTGCTGTGAACGGAACGGAAAGCCCGGGCGGCAGCACATCGCTTCGCGACATGCCACTCAGGATTTCAAGCCCGCCACTGGGGCCCAGCGTCCGGGAGAAGAGGCCCCTTTCAAAACCACTGCCCACTGACGACACACCTGGCTGCACAGGAGCACTGGGGGGACATTCTGTAATGAGACTATCCTGTTGCTGTTTTCATGACCATTATCACATCCATTCTGCAGCTCACAGACGAAGGAGTCATTCTGACTTTTCTATCTCATTATTTAATAAACACATCTCAGAAGGCTACAGCGGCCATAGATAGTGCACCTGGCTCAGCAGCCATAGACAGTGATTCCTTTGGGCAAAACTGAAAACTTTCTAGAAAGGATCTCATCATTCTAGACATCACTAAAAACATTCATGACTCATGGAAAGAATTCAGGGGCTTTTGGAAGCTGATCAACTTTATCAAAATTAAGGGAAGTTTGGAAGTTGACATGGGTTTCCCAGGTGACCCTAGCGGTGGAGAACCAACCTGCCGATGCAGGAGACACAGAGACTGGGGTCCGATCCACAGGCCAGGAAGATCCCCTGGAGAAGGAGATGGCACCCCACACCAGTGTTCCTGCCTGGGAAATCCCATGGACAGAGAAGCCTGGAAGGCTGTAGTCCATGGCGTTGCACAGAGTCAGGCATGACTGAAGTGACTCAGCACACAAGCACGACAAAACTTTAATGGAAGAGTTACTTTTACGGATGAGCAAAGAAAGTGGTATCTTGAGATGGAATCTACTCCTGATGAAGATGAAGATGAACTGCTGAAATGACAACAAAGGATTCAGAATGTTACATACACTCAGCTAATAAAGCAGAGGCAAAGGTTTAAGAGGATGGACTTCAATTTGGACAGATGTTCTACTGTGGATGAAACGCTATCAAACTGCACTGCACGCTACAGAGAAATGGCTCATGGAAGGAAGAGGCGATGAAAGCAGCACGCGTCACTGCTGTCTTATTTTAAGAAACTGCCACGGCCACTCCAGCCTTCACAGACGCCTCCATCATCATCAGCTGCAGCCACCAACATCAAGGCAAGACCCTCCACCATGAAAAACACTGTGACTCACGGGGGGCTCAGGTGACGGTGAGCACATGTCAGCAGTAGGTTATTTTTAAATTAAGGTATATAAATCGTTTCTAGACATAGTATTATGAGTAAGTTCTTGTATACTTAACAGATTACAGTATAGCATAAACATAACCTTTATGTGCTTTGGAAAACAAACAAAAAAAAATGTGATTTGCTTTATCTCAACATTTCCTTTATTGCCTTGGTCTAGAACCAAACGCACATATGTCCAAGGTGTGCCCATACTTTGAACTGAGAATGAAGGGTTTGGGGACCGGAATGGACAACTGAAGAAATGTCAGTGCTGCTTACCCACTCCACTGCTCCCTGTTCCTGGGCAGATTAGGAGACCGCATCTGCCAGTCCCACTTGCAGGTATGTTAGAGTTAATGTGACTCATTTCTGACAAATATAATATGGGAAGAGTAACACTAGCCACTTCCAGACCTGGCCTTTAAGAACATTCACTGAGCTCCCTCGGCTCTCTTCCACTGCCATCCTCAAAGTCAGGTGGCGTGGCTACAGAGGGAGGGGTTCCATCCAACTTGCCTTAGACTCTGCATCACAAAAATGTCTGTTGCTATTGCTGCTGCCATAGCACAGGCCAGCACTTTCAAAAATGTTGCTGCAAATAAGTCATCTTGCTCTGATGCAGATCCAGGATGTGGCCTGAGATCCAACATCTTGAACAAGCATGGAGATGATACCAGTATGGGCAGTCTACGGAACACTCTGTGAGGAGCAACAGCCTTCAGCTACCAAGATGAATACACAAGGGGAGAGCAGATGATTCTCTGGAGAAACTGAATGACCCAGAGCAAAGGCCTCCCACAGGGACTGAGCGGTAAGACTAGAGAATTCAGACTCACGTTAAAGCAAGACGAAGAAAGCCTTCATGAGGAAAACCATCCAGAAGAGTCCAGAGACTTCCAGGGAAGGGGATACTGTAGGTGACGTGATGCAGCATCTGTCAAAAGGGATAATTCGTCTATGAGAAGGTATATGAAAAATGCGATGTATGTAAAAAAGTGAGGTAATAACTTTACTTTGCCAACAAAGGTCCATCTAGTCAAAGCTATTTTTTCCCGTACTCATGTATGATTGTGAGAGTTGAACCATAAAGAAAGCCAAGTACTGAAGAACTGATGCTTTTGAACTGTGGTGCTGGAGAAGACTCCTGAGAGCCCCTTGGTCTGCAAGGAGATCCAACCAGTCCATCCTAAAGGAGATCAGTCCTGAATATTCACTGGAAGGACTGATGCTGAAGCTGAAGCTCCAATAATTTGGCCACCTGATGTGAAGAACTGACTCACTGGAAAAGACCCTGATGCTGGGAAAGGTTGAAGGCAGGAGGAGAAGGGGACGACAGAGGATGAGATGGGTGGATGGCAGCACCGACTCAATGGACATGAGTCTGAGCGAGCTCTGGGAGTTGGTGATGGCCAGAGAAGCCAGGCGTGCTGCGGTCCATGGGGCCTCACAGAGCCAGACACACCTGAGCGGCTGAACTGAGCTGAAGAAAAGAAATGCAGTCACAGAGTACAGTTTGGTTTTAGTTAAGAAAGAGCTGCCAGTGACTAAGTGCTATCGGAGAAGGCAAGGGCGGCCACCCCAGCGCTCCTGCCTGGAGAGTCCCAGGGAAGGGGGAGCCTGGCGGGCTGCGGCCAGGGGGTCACTGAGAAGAGTCGGACACGACTGAGCGACTTCCCTTTCACTCTTCACTTTCATGCACTGGAGAAGGAAATGGCAACCCACTCCAGTGTTCTTGCCTGGAGAGTCCCAGGGACGGGGGAGCCTGGTGGGCTGCCGTCTATGGGGTCACACAGAGTCAGACACGACTGAAGCGACTTAGCAGCAGCAGCAGCAAATACTAATTACTGATTTCAATAAAAATAGAACTGTAACCATAACTGAAATGGAGAAAAGGTAAGTGGGGAGAGTTTAAGATGCCCACATTCTCAAAACAGGACAGCAACGCATAACATTTAAAGCTGACAAATCATTAACAGCGAGAGAAGCATCAAGTTACGGAATACGGAGGGAACCACCGCAAGGAAACAAAAGGCGCCTCTGTTTTCATTACAGGCACCTGTGCTACCATTAAAAACAACATCCAAGTGTCACTGTGGTGAAAACTTAAACATTAACTTTAAAATACAGAAAAATAAAGAGATTGGCAATAGATAGTATGGGCAAAAAAATGGGGAAAAGACCAACATTATCAGGGGAAATGCAGACGAAATGAAAGCTGAGACCACCCCCACTACTCAGTTGACATCCCCTTAACCAGACAATCCCACCTTGAGCATTCTACACCGCAAGAACATGCCCACAAACCTTCAAAGACATTTACACAAGAATGGTCAGTGCAATACTGTTAAAAAAGAGAGAAATCAGAGCATACTAAATATTCACTAATTACAGGGGACGAGTTTAATTCATTACGAATAAATGTCCCCAATCTGGGGGCTTCCGAGGTGGCGCTAGTGGGAAAAAACCCACCTGCCGATGCGGGAGACACGAGAGAAGAGAGTTCCATCCCTGGGTCCGGAAGACCCCCTGGAGGAGGGCCTGGCACCCCACTCGTCTTCTTGCCCGGAGAATCCCAGGCACAGAGGAGCCTGGAGGGCTACAGTCCACGCGTCACACAGTGTTGGACACGACCGAAGCCACTCGGCATGCACTCACCCACCCAACTTGATTTCAGCCTTCTCAGACAAAAAGCAGACAACCTCGGCAAGCCAAAGTCCGTCCCGGCCTACAGAACCATGAGAGTAAATCACGTCTCGGTGTAAGCCTCTCAAGTTTGTGGTGATTCCTTAGAGTTCAATAAAAACAAATACTTCTAAAAAGCTGAAGAAATGCATTACCCTACAACCCAGCCCCTATGGTTGGAAGTGATTACATATTCAGAGAAAGTCTTGTCCGTGTGCGCCAGAAGACACACACAAAATGTCCACATGAGCACCCCCAAAAACCCAACGACCGATCAAGAGCATGAAAGTCAGATGGCGGAGCAGTCACATAGATGATGCGGTACAACAATGAGGCATCCGTGGCCCACAGCCACACATGGAAATACAGATGAACACCAAGTCCTACTGTGCGGGATAAGAAAGCAAGCGAGACAAGTGTGCACCAGAGCAATTCTAGTGAGTAAGTTCAACAGGGCGTGGAGAGACGACAAAGCCTAGAGAGGCGCTGAAACTATCTTACAAAGAAACACAAACCCTAAGAGCAGCAGTCACGCCTGTGGGGACGTAAGAGGATGGGGTGAAGGCGAGACCAAGGGATACTGAAGGTGACGTAAGGCTTCGGTCTTAACTGATACTGACTACAGAGTAATAAATTCTAAAACAGAGCTGAGAATTATTACAACGGCTATTCAGTATTTAGAGGGCAAAATCATCCAGGAATAAAATATCTACAAGACAAAAAAAATCCTTCCTTTTCTTTTGTCAAGATAAGTTCATTGAAAAAATAATTCAAATAATATATAAAAGTCCAATCATTTTTTTTTAATCACCTGCAACTCCACCATCAAGACACAACTGGTAACAACCTGAACATGCTTCGGGACATTTCATGTACATATGTTTACACATTCAAGTATTTAAAATAATTTAAATCATTACATACACACAAATATATTTGCTTATTCTATAAATGCTGCTTAGACCCTTGCTTGTGTATTAAATTACATGTTGCCTGAAATGAACCCCTATTAAGTGTATGTAGTGTAACAATGACCCAATCAAAATTCAGACAAACATTTTCACCACAAAAAGCTCTTTCCTGTGCCTCTGCAGTCAATTCCCTCACCTCTGGTTGCAAGCAGTCATGAATCTGCCTTATTATAGATTAGTTTTGCTGGCTTAGGATCAGTGTGAATGGAATTATACAGTATGCATTCTTTGGTGTGGGGCTTTTGTTCAGCATAAAATTTATGCTATCAATAGTTCCCTTTATACTGCTGAGCAGTACTTTATTTGCATATTCATTAATAGACATTTGGCATATGTCCAGTTTTGATCTCTAAACACTGAGGTGTCAGTCATGTGTGATATTAAGTTTCTACTTTATAATCAGGGACAGGATTGCTGGACCACAGAGCCACGTGCCTTCAGCAGGAAACTGCCATGCTGTTACACACTCCTACTAGCAATTCACGCACGTTTTAGTTGCCCGGTATCCAGACCAACACTTGCTATTGTCAGTCTTACAGACTTTAACCACTCCTGTAGGCAAACAACTGTTCTTTTTTATTTGCATTTTCATAAATGACTAGATACGTTGAGAATTTTTGAAGTGCCTATCAGTTCAGTTCAGTTCAGTTGCTCAGTCGTGTCCGACTCTTTGCGACCCCATGAATCGCAGCACACCAGGCCTCCCTGTCCATCACCATCTCCCGGAGTTCACTCAGACTCACGTCCATCGAGTCAGTGATGCCATCCAGCCATCTCATCCTCGGTCGTCCCCTTCTCCTCCCGCCCCCAATCCCTTCCAGCATCAGAGTCTTTTCCAATGAGTCAACCCTTCGCATGAGGTGGCCAAAGTACTGGAGTTTCAGCTTTAGCATCATTCCTTCCAAAGAAATCCCAGGGTTGATCTCCTTCAGAATGGACTGGTTGGATCTCCTTGCAGTCCAAGGGACTCTCAAGAGTCTTCTCCAACACCACAGTTCAAAAGCATCGATTTTTCGGCGCTCAGCCTTCGGTGTTGAAGTGCCTATCAAACAATGTAACTGTCTTCTTCCGTGAAGGGTTTGTCCAAACCTTGTACCAGTGTTGTGATTTGGGCATTGTCTGCCCTCTTATTGTTGATTAGCCATCAAGTCACGTCCAGCTCTTCTGCAACCCCATGGACTGTAACCTGCCAGGATCCTCTGTCTATAGGATTTTCCAGGCAACAATACTGGAGTGGGTTGCCACTTCCTTCTCCAGGGGAATCTTTCCAAGCGAGGGATCAAACCCATGTTTGATCCTGCATTGGCAGGTGGATTCTTTGCCACTAAACCACCAGGGAAGCCCATTGGTGATTAGGTAGGGCCTTTCCATACACTGGATGAAGGTTCTTTGTCAGATATATGAATCGCAAGTATTTGTTCCCCACTGGAGCTTATGTTTCCCTTTTCTTAAAACGGTACATGTGTACATGCTCAGTTGCTCGACAGTGTCCGACTCTTTTCGACCCCATGGATTGTAGCCTGCAAGGCTCCTCTGTCCATGGGGTTCTCCAGGCAAGAATACTGCAGTGGGCTGCCATTTCCTCCTCAGGGGATCTTCCCGACCCAGGGATCAAATCCTCGCCTCCTGCATCCCCTGCATTGGCATGCAGACGCTTTATCACTGTGCCACCTGGGAAGCCCTAAAACAGTACAGAAGGTTTAAATTTTAAAGTACAGAAGCTTTCAATTTTTATTAAGCCTAATGTAACATTCTGGAGAAGGAAATGGCAACCCACTCCAGTACTCTTGCCAAGAAAATCCCATGGACAGAGGAGCCTAGTGCAGGCTACTGTCCATGGGGTCGCTAAGAGTCGGACACGACTGAGCGACTTCACTTTGTCACTTTTAATGTAACATTAAATAAATTTATAGTTAGTGCTTTATTTTATATCATGTATATGACTGAATGTTTACCCCTCAGACTGGAAACAACATATGGATGCCTGCTTACCACTTCTATCATCATATTGGACTTGAGGTTCTAGCCAGGTTTAGCCACTCAGGCAAAAAATAAAAAAAGAGAAAGGCAGGAGGGAAGGCAAGAAGTAATGAGCAGAAATGAACTAGTAAAACTGTCTTTATTCAATGATTATATACATAGCCAGGCTTCACCAATACGTGAACTGTGAACTCCTGATGTTCAAGCTGGTTTTAGAAAAGGCAGAGGAACCAGAGATCAAATTGCCAACATCCGCTGGATCATGGAAAAAGCAAAAGAGTTCCAAAAAAACATCTATTTCTGCTTTATTGACTATGCCAAAGCCTTTGACTGTGTGGATCACAATAAACTGTGGAAAATTCTGAAAGAGATGGGAGTACCAGACCACCTAACCTGCCTCTTGAGAAATCTGTATGCAGGTCAGGAAGCAAAAGTTAGAACTGGGCATGGAACAACAGACTGGTTCCAAATAGGAAAAGGAGTACATCAAGGCTGTATATCGTCACCCTGCTTATTTAATTTATATGCAGAGTACATCATGAGAAACGCTGGACTGGAAGAAACACAAGCTGGAATCAAGATTGCCGGGAGAAACATCAATAACCTCAGATATGCAGATGACACCACCCTTATGGCAGAAAGTGAAGAGGAACTAAAAAGCCTCTTGATGAAAGTGAAGGAGGAGAGCGAAAAAGTTGGTTTAAAGCTCAACATTCAGAAAACGAAGATCATGGCATCTGGTCACATCACTTCATGGGAAATAGATGGGGAAACAGTGGAAACAGTGTCAGACTTTATTTTGGGGGACTCCAAAATCACTGCAGATGGTGACTGCAGCCATGAAATTAGAAGACGCTTACTCCTTGGAAGAAAGTTATGACCCACCTAGATAGCATATTGAAAAGCAGAAACATTACTTTGCCGACTAAGGTCTGTCTAATCCAGGCTATGGTTTTTCCAGTGGTCATGTATGGATGTGAGAGTTGGACTGTGAAGAAGGCTGAGCGCTGAAGAATTGATGCTTTTGAAGTGTGGTGTTGGAGAAGACT
>SJYX01011847.1:197406-219763 GCA_006410675.1 Oreotragus oreotragus
GAAGAATTAATGCTTTTGAACTGTGGTGTTGGAGAAGACTCTTGAGAGTCCCTTGGACTGCAAGGAGATCCAACCAATCCATTCTGAAGGAGATCAGCCCTGGGTGTTCTTTGGAAGGAATGATGCTAAAGCTGAAACTCCAATACTTTCTCCACCTCATGCGAAGAGTTGACTCATTGGAAAAGACTCTGATGCTGGGAGGGATTGAGGGCAGGAGGAGAAGGGGACGACAGAGAATGAGATGGCCGGATGGCATCACTGACTCGATGGACGTGAGTCTGGGTGAACTCCTGGAGTTGGTGATGGACAGGGAGGCCTGGCATGCTGTGATTCATGGGGTCGCAAAGAATCAGACACGACTGAGCAATGGAACTGAACTGAACTGGGATGTTAGGTTCTTGGGATATATAGTTAAACAGAATGTCAGTAAACCCAGAGAAAATTTTAATACATTCAAGCATTCAGATAAACTGTTCAGATAACTGTTAATTCAGATAAACTGTTAATTATGTACAATTTTTTTTTTTGAGAGTTTATGTTTTATTTGACAGACGTACTAAGGACTTTAAGCCCAGGAGATAGCATCTTAAGTAATCCTGGGAAAACTGCTCTAAGGAGTTGAGGAGGAAGCTAGGATATATAGAAATTATCCAACAAAGGGCACAAAAGATTACTGTTAATAGAAGAAAACTCAGTTTAAGGAATTTAACACTTTTCTGTGTATGAGAAGATGCCAGAGTCTAGGCTCTCTTCATTCCTTTGATATGCACCTCAGCTATGGGGCCAGTATCCTCTTTTCACCTCCCGAGTTTCCTCAGGGCTCACCATCAGAAGTGGCTGCAGTCTGTTGGCTGATAGATGGTAAGTATTCTGTTTCCTTCCTGAGTTTCCTCAGGACTTACCAGCTCACTGTCAGAATTGGCTACAATCACTGATGACTGTGATATCTTTTTTTATTGATATGGCAGACAGTATTTTATTTCTCAGTTCTTCATCTTGGTCCAAAATTTGAGACATTTCATGACCAATTTTTGTCCCATGGTGCTGGGATGTTCTTCTTAGATCTGGCAAAAATTTTTGTTGATATGCCACTTTGGATGTTAATTTCTGGATTAGGTTTTGTTGATAATTAAAGATTCTCTGGATCCTCTGTCTTACTAGTCCATTATGATCCAGGAAATGTTTTCACCNGACATTTCATGACCAATTTTTGTCCCATGGTGCTGGGATGTTCTTCTTAGATCTGGCAAAAATTTTTGTTGATATGCCACTTTGGATGTTAATTTCTGGATTAGGTTTTGTTGATAATTAAAGATTCTCTGGATCCTCTGTCTTACTAGTCCATTATGATCCAGGAAATGTTTTCACCTTATTGCTTCTTTCCATACCTAGAATCACACTGCTGCTAAGTCGCTTCAGTCATGTCTGATTGTGTGCGACCCCATAGACAGCAGCCCACCAGGCTCCCCCGTCCCTGGGATCCTCCAGACAAGAACACTGGAGTGGGTTGCCATTTCCTTCTCCAATGCATGAAAGTAAAAAGTGAAAGTGAAGTCGCTCAGTCGTTTCTGACTCTTAGCAACCCCATGGACTGTAGCCTACCAGGCTCCTCCGTCCATGGGATTTTCCAGGCAAGAGTACTGGAGTGGGGTGCCATTGCCTTCTCCAAGAATCACACTATTATAATTATTTTATGAGTCATAAATGTGATCTATTTCCTCAAAATGTTTAGCCATCATTGGTTTTGTCACAGGGTCTAGTTATACATTGGGTACAGTAAGAGACAACAACCTTATAAAAGAGCCAGGATATAAGTAATACAGCTAGTAATATTAGCAAAGTCCTAGGGCAGCATGGAGGCACAAAACACATTTGGAATTGAAGAACAGATTAAAACAACAATTACATCTTTGTTTACAAAGTTGTACTTTATCAACTTTGTTGTAAGTTATAGCATAAGAGGAAACCTCTTTTGGAAAACAAAGATTAAAACTAGTATATTTTCCAAAAAGTCATAAAGTTATAAACCATGTTTATCAGTTCATCTGGTCCCATAAAGTTAATTCCTGTTGATCTGGATGAAGTCATCAGATTTTCCATTAGAGTTTTGTTTTGAGAGTTCTGGGGAAAGATAGTATGTCTTTCTGTTTATCAGTCATTTTTTTGTTGTTCATTTGCTAAGTCATGTCTGAATCTTTGTGACCCCATGGACTGCAGCATACCAGGCTCCTCTCTCCTTCACAATCTCCCAGAGTTTACTCAGATTCGTGTCCATTCAGTTGGTGATGCTATCTAACCATCTCATCTTCTACCACCCCCTTCTCCTTTTGCCTTCAATCTTTCCCAGCATCAGGGTCTTTCCCATTGAGTCGGCTCTTCACTAAAAAAGAAAAGGTGTCCAGTGCCCAGGGTCAGAGAACCAGGCTCACTTGTGGGACTGTCCCTCAGGCCTCTCCCAACCGCTCCGCCTGTGCTCTGGGTGGAGTTGCCCTCTGATGGGAGGAGACCTGTATTTGCACCATCCAGTCTGGTCTGAAGAGCTCATGTTCGGGTGTCAGCGGGTCGCTGGGTTAGCTCAGGCCTCCTCCTCTTTCCTTGGCCCCTGCTGTGGTGTCCTTGTTCAGATACCCTCCAGTACATGTGATGTCCTGCCCGGGTTCCCAGGCATGACAAGCTGGTTCTTTGCTGAGCTTTTTTCCTTTTGTCTTAAATAAAATCCAATTCAGACTCAAGACGGCCCAGAGGACCCTCCCAGGCTGAGTAAAGTTCCATCGTCTCCCTGCTTCTCTTCCCATCATGGGACAGGTCGCTCATCACTTACATGCTTGTCTCTTGAACCCGAGGCGGCGGGGGGAGGGTCCCCCAAGGGTGTCATTGTCTTACCTCTCCCTGTCCCCAGGGTAGTGCCTGGCACTGGTGAGCACTGAGCAAACAATGGCTGAAGATGTGATTCCAAGGGGTCAAGGTAGTGCAGTGGCCTGACAGATCAGATGGACCACAGGCTAACTGGCTGCACCATGGGCCAGCTTTGTGGCCTTGGACAAAGGAGCCTCTGAGCTCAGCGCCCTCATCTGCTGGTGTCAGGTGGCCTGGCGCATGGAGTCAGGGACCTCCACTCTTTTACAGGGGTCTTTCTTCTGTGACCTGGTACTCATCTACTTCATCAAAAAGAGCCACTTTTATCGAGACAAGAAATACGAGGAAGTGAGGTCAGTTATGCTTCCTCCCAGTGGCCCTAGGGGAGCCCACTAGGTCAGTGTTTCCCTCCATGGCTCAGAACCCTGACCCTCGTTTTCTGTTGATGTTTGTGGGGTGGAGGCAGGGCTGAATGCTGGGAGCTGTCTTGAAAGGGCTGGGGAAGGTGGAATGTTCTGAGTACCGGCTCTACAGAACTGGATTCTGCTTCGGAGCAGCCAGCGGAAGGCCACGGGAAGGAGCCCTGGTTTCCAGGCCTGGCTCTGCCGCTGTCTCCCCAGGCCTCCTTGGGCCTCGGTTTCTCTGTGTGAGACGGGAGTGTTGGTTTACAAAGCGCATCTTCCAGCACCTGTAATTTTAGGATCCTTGGACTTGGTGGTCCTGGGGGGCTGGGGTTGAGGGAAGCTGGAGTGGTAAAGGAAGGAAAAATAAATGGAGTCCCCTTACCCCTCACTACAGAGGCCTATTTCCAGGCTCTCTTGGGCAGTGGGCTCAGTGGGGTTTGTGTGTGTGTATTCAGAAGAGCGGACTATAGTGAGAGAGGAAAGTCCTGAGAGCTGGGCGGACAGGACGGGGCAAGGGGCTCTGGCCCAGGCCCTGGGGAAGGCTTTCTGGAGGAGTGGGGTGGGAACGGGGAATTGCAGCTGGTGGGCTTGGGACAGGCACTGGGTGCTCCCTCAGTCGCACCACACCCTGGGATGGGACAGGGGGCCAGCCTGCCTCCTCTGCCTGGACTGACCCCCAGCCCTGGTTCTCAGGCTGAGCCCTGAGCCCTGACTGCACCTGCCATCCTGCAGAGCTGCTGGAGGAAGAGGGGTGCCCCCTGCAGGGCAAGTGGCACACCAGTCCCAGGAAGGGGGTCATGCCCAGGGCTTCCAGGCCAGGGTTAACAGGTCATGTCCTGCCCAGGGACCTAGAGGTCCTCGCCCAAATGGCAGAATCCTCACAGCAGAGCGTGGCCCCGGACGCAGTGGGGCTGGCGGAGCAGCCAGAGGTGCAGGATGAAGGCAGCGCCCAGAAGGAGAACGGCTGTGTGTGTGGGCAGCTCCCCCAACCCACCAGGTGAGGGGCTGCCCAGCCAAGGGCCAGGAAGGAGGTCTGTGGAGACGGCCCAGCTGCCAATGCGCTCCCGCCTCAGGGTGACCTGGCCACAAGGCAGGGTGCCGGGGACCTCATGGAGCCCATCCAAGCTGGTCTCTGGGAGGAGGGGTGCTGGTGGTTGGTGCTTTAGCTCCTCCACGACCCCCGTCATCCCCCAACCCCCGGTGACCACAGACCTGTCTGCCGCTATGCTGCCCCAGCGCTACAGCAGCAACGAACTAACAAGCACTCGGGCTTCGGCTGCTGGGCACTGCGTGGAGCCCTGGGAGCTCATTTCAGCACCCTAATGAGACACTAACAGTCCCTGTTTCACTAACGAGGAAAGTCAGACACAGAAGGTCAAGTAACTTGCTTCAGTCACACGGCTAGTAAATGGAAGAGCTGGGACTTGGACCTGGGCAGTGTGCTCCTAGAATCCAGTCCTTCTCCATCAGGTTATTTGACCTTACCGAGCCCTTCCTTCCTCTACTCCTGTCAGAGCTGCCTCCCCTAAGCTCCTCTCTGATGTGGACATTCTGGAGCTGCCAGAGCCTCAGGATGGCGGTGGCTGTGTTGACAGGTGGCCTGCAGGCCACCCTTCGCTGGAACGCTGCCTCGGGCAGCCTGGCAAGGGAGGCAGCCCTGGGGCTTGCTTTGCTTCTGCCTCACTATGTGCCCCTGGGCAGGCGCCTGGCCCTTTCTGGGCTTGATTACCCTTTGATCCAGGGGTGTTGGACACAGGGGCCCCTCTGGCTCAGTGAGCAGGGTTCCCTGACTCTCCTGTCAACTGTGTCAGAGGGGTTCACTGACCTGGGCTGGGTGCCATCTGCCTTGAGGGTTCATTCTCTGCTGACTCAGCGATGGGCAGCCTCCAGTGGGGAGTTGAGTGTGGGCAGGGGGAGAGAGAGAAGTGAGCCAGGATGAGAGGGGAGGCAAGCAGGGAGAGGCGTGGGGAAAGACAGAGGGAGAAGCCGGGGACCTGCCGGGTAGGCCTATACCGGCAGCCCTCCCACACGCTCCCTGGGCTGAGTGCCACTTCCCGGGTGCTTGCCTGCACTCCCTCACGTGTGAGAGGGAAGCGTGGTCTTGGCAAGCCTCAACTGTTGCTGCGGGTGTGGGGGGGGGCGGGCAGCGCTCAGGAGGGCCCCCACCCCGAGGAGGTTGCTGCTCATTGCTGGTGCAGCTCCAGAGGCCTCAGCCTGAGCATCAGACTGCGCTTTCCACCAGCGCTCACTGCCTGCAGCGCTGCCTGCTGAAGCTTCTGCGGGCCGAGTCTGCCCTGAGGGAGACCATCCCTGTCCCAGCCATCCTGTGTGCCCCCACCTGCCCACACAGGTCCAGCCACCAGGGGAATGGAAAGGTGAATGTGGAGCAGCTGCAGAGCCTGCAGACCGTGGAGGCGTAGCCAGAGATGTTGGCTGAGAGCAGATTTTGGAGGAGAATTGTCCACACCTCTGAAGTGGGAAGAGTCCTGTCGTCGTCCACATGGGACCAGGCTTCCAGGGACAGCACCTCTCCTGCACTTTGGGATCTTGCTACAAGCTTCTTGTTATGTGTGTGGGGAGAGGGGGCCTCCCAGTACACACAGTGGCTCATGCAGAAGAGGCCCTAAAGCACATTCAGTTACTCATTCATCTATGTGGTAAACAGTTTTTGATGCCGGCTGTGGGCTGAGCCCTGTCCAAAAGATGCTTGAATGAGACACTGACCTGGCCCTCAGAGAGGGGAGCACTCATCTAATTCCCTTCAGAGCTGACGGACATGACAGCTGGGCCCCAAACTCTGGCCTGCCTCCAGCCGCTAGCTGAGACCTGTACCATTAGCTCTGAAATCCTCAGAGCAAATGATGGCTCCTCAGAGAAAGGCCTTGGTCAACATCAAAGCGGACATTTGGCCTTGCCCCCAGGGGTGAAATTTAAAGGTGGCCAAGGAGGCAACCAGGAAAGGACTGAAGGACTGGACCTGTGAGGAGGCAGCCTACCATGAGGGGAGGAGGAGGGCCTCGGGAAGCCTGGGGGACAGCGTCTCTCCCCAATGGGAGATGTGCTTGCCTGTGTGGTTGGGCTCTTGCTGTTCTGTTGGGCTTGTTTTTCCCTGCTCGGCTTCCCTTCCTCTCTCTAAGGCCCCATCTGAAGGGATAATGAGATGATGCATGGTGCTCAGTGTCAAGTGGAAACAGTTCTAAGTAAGTTGGTCCTTGACTCCCTCCCTCAGTCGCTGTAAAAGCACTGCTACTCAACGTGTGGTCCGTGGACTCGCAGCACTGGCATCACCTAGGGGCTTGTTAGAAATGCAGTCTCAGGCCCCTCCCTCATCCCCCCAAATCAGAACCTGCATTTCAACAGGGTTCCCAGGTGATTCATGTGCATGTGAAAGTCTGAGAAGCAGGGCTTGAGGAGATATGCAAGGCCTGGCTCTGAAAAGGCCCGCTTTGGTGGGTGGTGTCAATTTCCGGGTCACACTGACACTGAAGTTACCTCGAGACCAAGCAGATTCCCTCCTTCCCTGCCCTGGGAAAGTGACATTATGCTCAATTCATTCAAATTATTTTGAGTAGGTCATACTTAAATGATTCAAAACTTAAGCGGTACAGAGGAACAGGAAGTGAAAAGCTTCTCTTCCACCCCTGTTCCCCAAGGCAACCTGTGCTACCAATTCCAAGAGGCTCACCAGTCTTGCCGAGAATCCACTGGGTTACTCATGTCTTCCCTCAGGAAATGAACATTGCCACCTGCAGTCAGATCAAGTCCCTGCTGTTGGACGTGATGGAACATGCTGGGCTGGGGAGCTCCTGCGCAAGGGGAAGGGCCTAGAGCTCCATCACTGTTGTTGGAACCACCGGGCGGCCAAGGCCTGCGGTGCTGCCTGTCTCCCCGTGAGCCCGGGTGCTGTCTGAGCACTTGCCCTGCCTCCAGGGAGCATTCTCTGTGAGGACCCTGGCTCTCCTCTGCCCAGAGCGGGCAGATAGCAAGCCCCCTTCCGCTGGGGCCTTTGAGGAAAGGGTCAGAGGGGCGTGGTCGCCAGAACAGGACCCCTTGGAGAGCAAGCATCTCCTCCCCCTGGGCTGCCAGGCGACCTGTCAGTAAGCCCAAACTGCTCTGACAACAAAGTGAGAAACGCAGGTGATCTGCTGTTTGTCTCCTTCCATCCTAAGGCAAACCCTTGGATTTAATAACACAGCATGTTATGTCTGGAAGGGAGTTCAAAGGGCAAGGGTCCCAACCGCTTAGAAGTTGGTCTGGTTTCTTTTAACCTGTTTTTTGAATCGCTTGGCAGCAGCCACATAATTTACAGACAGTTGTGCTACTTGTTTTATATTGGAATGGAAATGTCTTCCTACAGTTACTCATCCAGTCAGTAAATATTATTGAGTGCCTCTCGTGTCGCATGTTGGACCAAATGCTAATGGCAGTGGCGAGCGGCACAGAAACGGCCTCTGCTCCCAGGTGCCCAGTGTCTAGGGGTCACACACCAGTCACCAACAGGACGGGATGCTTCGAGGGTCCTCAGTAAGGCATGGCCAGATTTCCACAAGGAAGTGGCATGTGAGCTGAAATCTCAAAGGTTAGTAGCAGGATAACCAGGTGAGGGGAAGCATCCAGGTCAGGGACCCACACGTAGAAAAGACATGAGGAGTTAGCGAGAAACTGGATGAACAATGTGCCTGGAGCAGCTTCTGTGTATCACGTGGGCATTCATTGCTTTTAAGGGTTGCCCCTTTAAACCTCCTGCCACGGAGGACTTGTTTCTTTAAGTCCAGCAAAACCTTCCTGGTGGCTTCCCCACTAGATGTCAGGAGCCCCATGCACAGATGGCCCTGTGACCCCCATCACAGCTTCTGGAGAGTCACACATAGCCAGTTCCCTGGCTTTTGCGCAGTTCTCCCCACCACCCGCATAATCTCGACTCTGAAGGGGGAAGAAGCGGAAGTCTGAGCGCTTTTCACACTTGGGAAAGCCCCTTTCCCTCAGCACAGGAAGATGACCACGCCGGCCTCTCAGATCTGTCCATGCTGACATCTCAGTATCACAGGGATTGTCTAAGGTTATGTGCAAACCTTGGCCTAAAAGCCATCTGCCTAATGTATTCCTGACAATCAGACTTACTCCATACCTTTGGAGTACCATGATGCTGGCCAACAGGAAAGTTTTAAATTAAGTGCTATTAGTGTGACATGATGGGGTCCAGTCACTGAAAGAGCAGGGTGCCCTTGACTCCTGATGCAGGGTCATCAGGACTGATCCATCACGGATGCCCTTCTGCTCCCTGCTCAACCCCATCAGTTCCTCTCTCAATGGCTAGCTGGCCCCCTGGGGGGACCAGTCATAAACGGGGAATGTGACTTCCTCCAGGTGTCTCTGAGTGCCCCGGGAAGTCCTTACCTCACCCCACGTGGAGAGGCATGCTGGATATCTGGTCTACTTGGTTCCAACCTGCCCCTCTCCTCCCCAAGTGGTACCACTTTCCTCAGAGCATATTCTCCAGGGGAGCCAAGAATGCTCTCTACAAAAGACACCTTTCTTCCAGTTCTTCCCCCTTAGGCACGTTCACAGAATTAAAGCAGGGAGGATGGCAAGCATTTTCTGGGTCTTGCCCAATACATGCATTCTCTGACACTTTAATTTGGCTATAAGACAATAAAAAGGTGTTAACTTTAAATGTGCTCTTTTTTTATCTTTCGTATTTTCATGGACATCCCATGTTTTAGAGGAAAACATAAAGACATGACCAAAAGAGGCAGACACAGGAAACAGTGAGCAGCATATTACCTTCCTTCCTGTCTTTGCAGAGAAATTCAGATTAAAGTAAGGAAGCTTCTTAAATGCGCTAACATTAAAGGACCCGGAGGGCACTGATGAAACAGGTACTTAGCATTTAAAATCAGGTTTTTAGCTTCTGCTCTAGTAGATTAAACTCCCTCAAAATGATACAGACATGCACTGCTGTATTTTACTTTTTTAAAAAAGTGAGCATCTCAAACAATGTTCCTGCCCAGCAACAGGGGAAAGGTTAAGTAAATCAGATCACTGATTTACTCAGCAGTAGGACTCACACTGCTTCCCTCTTACTCAGTCAGGACCGACCCCTCCCCACTGAGAGTTCAGAGGTGGTCCCTGGGAGACACGGACAAAACTATCACTTTAGCCACTTCTTAGCTTCATGTGAAAGCATCTGGTATAGAATCCAAATGGGATTCAGAAGGCCTGGGCCTCTGCTATTGGTCACAGGCCACCTATTATCTGTAAAAGGGGACTTAGCTTCAAGCTTTCAGATCCCCTTCTGATCAAAAACTGATTCTTTTTCTAAAAGTTCCAATCTGATCACATCACTTCCAACTAAAACTTTCAAAGGCTCCCCCTTATATGTTAGTATAAAGGTCAAACTGTAATTGAGCAAGAGCCTATGTGGCCAACAGGACAGACTGTTGTCTACCTGCCTCCTGTCTGTAGAAACTTCTGCCTCTGAGCATTCCCTGAGTTTCAAAGAATTAATTTAATCAGAGTGAGAAAATGCAGAAAGAAATGAAAATAGTCAAGGAAGACAAAATAACAATAGTTAGGCCAATAATAACTAAGTCCAGGACCTTTAGACCCTTTCCAGGGGCTATAGATAGTATTTTGAGCCATGTTTTTTGAGCAGATACTGAAACCCTCACCAGGGGGAAGTTAACTGCATCCTGCCCACAAGCACATAAACCCCAGATGGTTTAGAACCATTTGGTTGATGGTGTTGACTCCTGGCCACTTCAAGAGCAACCAATCAAGAATGTCCTCAAGTTAATAACATACCCTGAAACCCTCTCCTTCACCCAATCTCAAAAAAACCTCTCCCTGAAACCTGGTGGGCAGTTTTAGGCCTTTTGAGCACTAGATGCCTGGTCTCCTTGCTTCTTGCCTGTGATAAACAGTGTCAGCAGATTAGCTGTATTGTGCGCCCATGGGTGGGCAGACTCAAGTTTGGTTTGAAAGCACAACTCCCCACTGTGGCCTACCTCATAGCCTCTTAACTGCAGACCCAGGCCAAAGACCTTCCTTCCCAATCGCCCTCACACATGCACTTTCTTGCATGTAACCCCCTTCTCCAGAATTTTGAGTCTCAGTTGGAATGTTATTTCTTCAAGGAAGCTACCCAACGCCCCGTCCCGCCCCCCCTAACACACACACAATAATCTGGACTAGGTTTGGGGCTCCTCTGTACTCTCTTCATAGTTCTTATCATAATCTATTTGTGACATCAGGTAACAGTCTTGGTTGAGTACAGTGATAAGAGTATCTCCACCTATTGGGGACTGGTGACTACTCCCCCACAGGGAGGCAACATGCACAGTGATAAAGAATCTGCCTGCCAATGCAGGAGTCGCAAGAAACCTGGGTTCGATCCCTGCATCGGGAAGATCCCCTGGAGAAGGAAACGGCAACCTGCTTCATTATTCTTGCCTGGAAAATTCCATGAATAGAGGCGCCTAGTGGACTACAGACCAAGGGGTTGCAAAGAGTGGTACATGACTGAGGAACTCAGCACCTAGTAACTGAGTTACAAGTGTAAAAAAGTAACAAGTGTAAACGGTACAAGGTACAATG
Organism: Oreotragus oreotragus; assembly: GCA_006410675.1. Lineage (NCBI taxonomy): Eukaryota > Metazoa > Chordata > Mammalia > Artiodactyla > Bovidae > Oreotragus > Oreotragus oreotragus. Next base: position 208,263 of record SJYX01011847.1, read on the forward strand.
CCTGGCATCTTTGTTGTTGCTAAGTCGATTCTTCTGCGATCCCATGGATTGTAGCTCGACCGGCTCCTCTGTCCCTGTAGGGAACACTTTAACTGTTACTAGTTCTCAGGATGTTATCGGTAGGTTCGCTCCTTGTTTAGGTCCTCGCGACCTCTCTCTGGGTGGCCCTATGCGTAAATGTAAGGAATCAAGACAGAAAGCTAAGGCCCCAGTCCCAGGTCTCCCAGAGTCAGTACCAGGGATTCTGCACCCCCTGACAGCCAGGGGCTATGCAATAAGGGAGGGGAAAAACACTCCACAAAGGGTCTCACGCTTCATTTAATCTGAAGAACTGTACAGGCTCTTTGTCTTCAGATATAAATTATTTATAACTTTACAGAACAAGCAGCGATTCCAACAATTTAAAAACTAGGTAAATCTACCCGGTGCTAATTTCTGGCAACAGTCCTCCCGATCTGGTTTTTTTAAAAAAGTCATCCCTGCCCCCGTTTCAGTAGACGTGCACCATGCCGTAGAGGAATGTCCAGAACAGGACGTAGGTGAAGAGGCCTCCGATGAGACCCCCTGTAAAGAGAGGTCTTCGCGACTTAAAATATTTGTTCCACCTCCTTCCCGCCTTGAGAATTAAAAGCAGGGAGAGCAAGATGGAGGCGAGCAGGTAGAAGATGAAGCCGTAGAGGCCAGTGAGGCCGAGGATGCCGGCCGTGGCCCCCGACAAAGCCGACACCGAGGTCCGGCAGTAATCCAGGACGGCGGCGTTGCCCCGCACAGCGGCCTCGCTGATGAACGGCGGCCCTTCCCGCTTGGCCACCACAGCGGCCATCGCACCCTCCCGGGCTCAGCCTGATTTCTCGTGGAGCAACGTGGGGCTGCGGAGAGAACCAAGTTACAAGTGGCGCCCGGAGCATGGCGAGTTTGGGTTCACGCCGCCCCTCCCCCTGGGGCCGCCGAGACCCCGCACCCCTCGGTCCCGGACCTTCGAAAGACGCTGAGAAGGCTGAGAACTCGGGGTGCCGGCGGTACATCTGCAAGTCCCGCCCAGACTCGCTCAGTTACCTGGAACCCAGCCGCGGAGGCGGACACTCGACGTTCCCTCAGAAAGCCTCGGGTACGGATCGCCGCGACGCCATCTTGCGCTGAAGGATGCTGGGACGGCCCAGGCTGCGCAGGCGCCTGGACCCAGTGCCAGCCTTGCGACGCATGCGCAGCGGTAGCCTCGCGTACACTCCACCCGCTCGCTCCTTGATTTTCTGCGTACACGCCGTGACTTCCGAAAGCCGAACAGCGCTCCGGTCGGTGATTGGTCGGAGACTTCTTAACTATTCATAAGGGGGCGGGCCTGGTTGGGCCGCCTTTGTTAACCAAGAGAGGGCGCGGCCGTGGGGATTTTCGCTGAGGGCTTCTCTAAACTACGCTTGGTTACCAAGTTTGGGGTCGAGATGTCCTACGTCCCGGGCCAGCCCGTCACCGCCGTGGTGGTGAGTGCGCTCGCGCGGGCTCCTCCTCGTCTTGGCTTGCCCCCACTTTGCAGATAGGTAAACTGGCACCCCAAACATGTTGACAGAGCGTCGAGCGGGGCTTTTGCAAACTTGCAGCCAGAGCTCCGATTCCCGCTCTGCCTGAGCCGGGCCTCGGTCTTCCCCAGCCATGCAACAGAAGTGCCTGGGACCCAAAGACTTCCTGAAGAGCCAGGATCCAGGCCAGACCCCGCGTATTTCTGCTGCCGCTTTGGACTTCTCTCAGCCAGCCGGGGGCAGGGAAGATTAGGAGAAAGGCTCCGGCTGTGGGAGTCTGGGAAAGCGCCCCTTTCCTGGATCTGTGTCCCCAGCTGGGCAGCCGCGAGGGGCGGACGCCGGCCCCGACGTCTATGAGTCGCAGCCTCTGGAATGAGGAAGTGCTTCCTCCGATCTAGCCGGCGCCGCCGCCCAGAGGGAGGCTTGGGGGGCGGGGGGGAGCGGGTAGAGGTGGCCGGGGCCAGCGTAGCAGCCAGACCCTCACCCTTCCTGTGCAGCCTTTCCTTCTCGGACCCACCGCCGCCCGGGCCAGAGTGAAGGTTCATGCAACGGGCTCGATCCTGATCGAACTTTCTCTGGATTCCCAGCCCTTGGGGCAAAGTCCAGACCCCCTAGCTGGCACCTGGGGCCTGAGGAGACCTTTTGGGGTCCGCTCAGGCCCTCCTCTCCTCCCCTAGCTCGTCTAGGGTGCCAAGTACTATTAGAATAGGTAAAGGCAGGCGGGGACATTAGAGCCGGATGTTAATGCCACAGCCGGATGGGACCTGCAGGCCTCATTCTGTGGCTGAGGTGGGGAAACTGAGACCTAGAGAGAAGTCTGCTGCTGCTGCTGCTGCTAAGTCTCTTCCATCGTGTCCGACTCTGTGCGACCCCATAGACAGCAGCCCACCAGGCTCCCCGTCCCTGGGAGAGAAGTCTGGTCATGCCTAATTGTGCAAAGAAGCCTTCAGAAAGTAACCAGGTCGCTGAGAAGAAATGCCTTCTGGGCAGGGAGTGGGTTGGGTGGAAGTCCCAACCCTGGGGCCTGGGACTGGCTACAGAATTTCAGATGGCAGTGCTGGGGACTCCTGCAGTCAGGTGGTGTGACCAGGGAGCCACTGATAAAGCTGACATTTGAGGATGAGCTTAGAGCACCAGCTCCAGGACCTGTTGACAGTAGTCCTCAGCTTCACCCTGGCTGCACCAGCCTCTTTTCCCAGCTCTCTAGCTGCCCTAAAGAGAAGGTGTCAAGTTTACTTCTTAGCTGGGGGGAAAAAAAAAGGGGGGTAGGTGGGAAAGCATAGAGGGGCAGTAACCTGCCTGACCTTGCCCAGCAAATCAGTGACGGGACCTTCTCTCCCAGGCTTAGAGCCTGTACTTTTTTCTGACCTTGTAGAGTGTCAAAGGTGTGCAAAGGTGTATGTCAGATTGGAGTCGGGCCCGGAGGAGTGCACACGTTTGGGCACGAGGATGTAGGTCCAGTGGGCCACAGGTGTCACGCTTCCTACAACCCCTTTCTCACATGTCATGGCTGGTCCCTGGGCCTTCCTCAAAGCTTTAGGACCTTGGCCTCCCAATTCTTCTCCTACTAGGAACATGTCTGAACACGGTGGGTGGGGTCTGGCCTCTCCCTCTTGTGTCTTGGATCCAGGATGGGGTGGAAGAAGCTCCTCCCTACCCCATGCCCTCTCCCGTGTAGTGAACATTTTGGCTTCTCCTCTGAACTCTGGCTTCGTAGGCTGATCTGCTTTCTGGACCCCTGCCTGGAGCACTCCTGGCTCTCCAGCTCAACATGCTCCTTCCCCTCTGGGGTCCCCATCTGGGAGGTGGTTGTGTTCAGCCAGGCCAGGTGGCCGGCCCCGTGCTTCCCTTGATGCTTTTCTGCCACAAGCAGTCTGGAGTCTGTTTTTTCATTTTAAATTTGGCTGCGTCTGGTCTTAGTTGCAACATGAGGGCTCTTAGTTGTGACCTGTAGGATCTAGTTTCCTGACCAGGTATGAAACCTGGACCCCCTGCATTGTGAGTGAGGAGTTTTAACCACTGGGCCGCCAGCAAAGTCCCTGGAATCTGTGGATCTCATTTTCTTAGTGGCTCATGTCCCCTGGCCTCCATATTCCACCTTGGTGAGACATCTGTTCCCCTTCTGCCTGAGTGGTTGTTCTAGCATCAAATTTGACCACGATCTACCATCACCCGGCTCTCCCCAACTCCTAAGAGCTCCAGTGGGCCCAGAGTCAAGATCAAGTGGCCAAACTCCTGGTCAGTCCAAGGCCTGGTGCAAACGCTACCTCCTACCTGAAGCCCCTCTGGTCGAGATCCAGTCACCTTTTGCTTTGGTTTTTTTCTTCTTCCTGTTAAGACTCTCAACTTTGGAGGTGGGGCTGTCTGGTCTGGCTCCCAGCATTTGGTGACTGGAGGTGCCTGCTGAGGACTTTGAAAGAAGCTTGGCACAGATGGGAACCCCCAACCTCAGAGTATGGTGGGAGAGCTCTAGATCCCTTCTCCGCTTCCTACACTGCACAAGTCAGGGCCTGAGGCTTAGGGAGATGCTCCCTCCCTCCTGTCTTCCCAGCCTTCTTGATCTGGGCTCAGCCTCATTTCACCTCCCAGTTCCGGTCCTGCACTGTACACTCCGGTCTCGTGGACATGTTTCCACAGCACCTTCAAGCCTCTGCTCCTGTTCCTTTGGCCAGGACAGCCCTTCCTCCTTTCTGTGCAAGTCCAGTCTCTGCTTTTCCTGAAGCATCTCCTGGCTTGCCCTGGACAGGGCTGGCTCAGCAATCTGAACTGGCTCAGCCAGGTGCCTGCATTTTTTTTTTCAGGGCCTGACCACTCCTGCCCTGTGTGGTCCTTCCCTTGGGACACAGGAGCCCATCCAGAGCAGCCACAGCAGCCTGGCTTAACGTGTGAGGAAGGCTGGTGCTTGAGGCAGAGGAAGCTGGGAGAGGTTGGGACGGAGGGTTGTGGGGGTGGACTGGTATGGCTGAGTTCTGTCTCAACCCCCCAGCCTCGTGACCAGCTAGATTCCTGATGACCAACTAGATTCCTGCAGGAGGCCCTGGGCCCTTCCCCCAGGACATGGCTACCTAGCTGCCTGAGGCTGCTGCAGGGGTCACAGACCCCATTTGCTCTCCATACCTGCTCATCCCCAACTCGTTTTTTTCATCTTTGCCAGCAAAGAGTTGAAATTCACAAGCTGCGTCAAGGTGAGAACTTAATTCTGGGCTTCAGCATTGGAGGCGGAATTGACCAGGATCCCTCCCAGAACCCTTTCTCAGAAGATAAGACAGACAAGGTGAGCTGGACTAGGATCTGGGGACCTCTCTGTGGGGCACAGAGGCCTGAGATAGTGGCTCTTTGCTTCCTGGGCCTTTGTGGAAGGAGCAGACCTCATCTCTCAAATGGTCCTCTCTTAAGAAGGTCCAAGAAAAAAATGTAAGGTCCAAGAGATGATCTGGTGGGAGTAACTAGGGGTGGGGTGGGGGAGAGTAGGCCTCCCAGCCCTCTCAGCACTAGGAAGGCCTGCTCAGACGGAGCCCAGGTGGCAAGCAGGGGTTGGAGCATCCGTGGGGCTGCCGTGTTTCCCCCTTGGCTGTCTTAGCATGGCCAGGGTGTGGGATAGATGGCTAGGAGTATGCTCTGCTGGGCTTTGCTCTATGGCTAGAAAGCCAGTCCAGTGACCCCCAGGGATTCATATGGGCTGCCTCTTCCCAGGGCATTTACGTCACACGGGTATCCGAAGGAGGCCCTGCGGAAATTGCTGGGCTGCAGATCGGGGACAAGATCATGCAGGTAACCAGTGTCCCGAAAGAGAAAAACAAGGCTTGTGCTGGAGGGTGTAAAGCCGTTGGGGGTGGTGGGGCTGCCCTGCCTGCCTCCCTGGGCACCTGGGAGACACACCAAAGTAGTTCAGGAGCCTGTGCTGGAGCCCTCGTGTGTGTGTGTGTGTGTGAGCACGTGCCAGCCCAGGGACAGCAGCTTGGGTGACCCAGGCCCCCCAGAGCCCGTCCTGTTTTCAGACCCCAGAAGGCAACGACCTGAAGTGGGCTGTGTTCTCTCCCCGGGCCAGGTGAACGGCTGGGACATGACGATGGTCACACACGACCAGGCCCGGAAGCGGCTCACCAAGCGCTCGGAGGAGGTGGTGCGTCTGCTGGTGACGCGGCAGTCGCTGCAGAAGGCGGTGCAGCAGTCCATGCTGTGCTAGCAGCTGCCAGGGTCCCCGACTTGTGCCTGCCCGCCCTTTGTACAGGGACGCCACTTCCATGCTCTGCCTGTCATCCTGGCTTCTGCTCATTGCTGGGTCCCCGCTCAGAAGGGCAAGAGCAGATCCCTGGCCCAGCCTGATCCCCTCTCCCCGGGCTGGCCCAAGCCTCTGGGACTATTTCTCCCCCTTGGATGCTGAGGACTGGCAACAGGGCCTGAGCCGAGTCACAGTCAGCCTGCAGTGGCCAGTCTCGGCCCCCAGACCCTGCTGCCTGGCCACAGTAGTGCCCAGGTGATCAGGGGCCCCACCTCCTGATAGCACCACACAGCTGAGAAGCACAGGGCTTGGCCCTGCCCGTTTCTCAGCTCCGCAGTGCCTGTGCCCCACACTGTTCCCTGCATCCCCAGAGGGGACTCGATTCACTGCCAGAGACACTACGAAGGTCTGCCTGGATGGAAGCCAGGCAGGCTCGTAAGTCACCCCATTTCACCCCCACCCACCAAGGGGCGCTGGCCTCCCCCAGGGTTCACCGGCTTACAGGATTTAGACGAGGGTAACATTTCAGGGCAGTTTTCAGGATTGCCATTTTTCTCTATGCCTGTGGGTTTAACTTTTCTATTTTTTTAATCACAGCTTTGATACAAAGTGTTTTTGATCTCACTCTTTGGAGGTGCCAGTTCAACTTTGGAATTTAAGCTTACTAATTCACATGTGGGAGCTACTTTTAGTGAGGGCACTGGCCTGACTGGTTACTGTGGAAATGGGGCAGTGGGAAGCTGCCCTACATCCTGTGCCCAATAAACAGTGCTGGAATTCATTCATCAGGGGGCTTTGCTGAGACACGGGGGAGGGATACTGGGGGTGAAGTGTCAGAGGGCTTTGGCCATGGATGGAGCCCATCGATTCCCAAACCCATTGATGCTGTACTGGGCCCGGTCTGCTCTGTGGGCATGTCTGAGAGTCCCTTCACTGGAACTGGGCCAGGGAGACCCCCACTACCCTTGTGTAACCTAGCCTCAGCTCCCATTGGGAAGGGGCCTCATGGACGCCAAGGGCAGATACACACCCCCGAGACATAAGAGAACTCAGTTATCCATGCCAGGGATGCAGGCTGTGGTTTGATGGTATGGGAGTGAGCTGCGGGGCACTGTGCCCTCTGCCTGGCCCAGGACTGGTTGCAATACTGACTCTGGGAACTGCTGCCACTCGTGGACCCACCTAGCCCAGGCAAGTCAGATTTTTGCAATCTCCCATCTTTAAAGTGTGTTACCCAACCACACACTGGGTGGCCCAAATAAATCAGGCACGTGGGCTTGGTCAGGCTGCACTCTCTGCTTTAGAGAAGTCCCTAAATTCTTTGATACTTAGTATGACTGGCTAGAGGAAGAATCTGGAAGATTTACCACCCCCTCCCCTGCCCCTTCTCCCACATACCCTTAAAGAACACATCCAGCCCTTGCTTACAGCCATACAGCCGGACTGCCACGCCTTTGGTCATGCAGACGGTCCCTGTGGGACCAGCCTGGCCCTCAGCATCCAACAGTGCCACCCAGCAGGGCTCCCCTGGTGATACACCGGGTTGGCACACAGCCATTTTGGGATTGGTGAACTTCGAAATCCCATGCACTTCCTTAGGGTGGAATGACTGAGGCTGTCTTCCTAAGCCCTAAGGACTTGGTTTGGAAGCCAACACACCTGCCTCCTGCATCTGGCAAATGCTCAGTGTGCAGAGAGGAAATGAATCAGGTTTAATTGAGGACAGAAGCCCCTCGTTCATCTCATGGATCGACAAGCTTGAGGTATGGAGAAGGCACATCTACCTCCCCTCCTGCCAGAGGCAGGACGACTGCTTGGGGTGGGAAGAAAGGGGCTCTGGAATCAGGCTGGGCCCACAAGGAGTGTGTGAGGTGGTCTCAAGTCTTTTGAGGCTCTGGAACAGCCGCAGGTTGCTGAGTCTCAGGTCGGAGTCTGGGAAAGTGAGGGAAGGGGCTGCTCACCACTGGGCAGGTCTAACATGCCTCTAGTGCACAGAGTCGGACATGACTGAAGTGACTTAGCACCAAGGCACAGACTGGTGTGTGTGTATGTGTGTACGTGTGTGTCCTGTCCTCCAAACTCAGGGCAAGGAGCACGTGTAGGGCCTGAATATGGGAAAGTGGAGGTAGGCAGAGGCAGAGGAAAGTAAGCCACTCACTTCCGAAGCATCCCTCTGAAAAATCCCAGATGGCTCGTTAGTGTGATGAAGATCTGGAGAGAGCTGGATCCGAACCAATCTGTTGGGCACCTCAAGGTTTGGAGATACTGGTTCTTTACGGGAGCCTGGCTGGGGCCACCTGGATGTAGGATGAGTGTCCGCACGGTGAGTGCTCAGAGAACGCAGCCTTCAGAGGCGGCAACCCCAGGCCTAACTCCGAAGTCCTGGCCCCTCTGCCACCAACACCAGCACCTGCGGGGCTGCCGGGCACAGCGCCTGGCTGCTTGGTCTCTGAGCACGGCAATGGCAGCAAGGCTGCTCTGACTCTCCCAGCTGCCAGGTCAGTCCTTCAAGCCGCTCCCAGAAACACTGGTTGCTTGGGCGGCGGGGCAAGGCCTTCAGCTCCAAGCTCAGTGCTCAGTCCTGCCTGGGACGGCTGCCAGAAGCCCTGTGTGCTGCCTGAAGCCTTAAAGAAAACAGAGATGCAGCATCAAGATGCAGGAGGGCCAGGCACCTGACCGGAAAGGCCCGGGGCAACAGGCCTCTGGGGAGACCAGGAGGGGCCACCAGCTGTTAATCTCTGCACACAGTCAGGGTGCCTATCCCAGAGGGAGGGTCCTCCCTGGCCTGGGAGAGTCCAAGATGAAGGCAGGCTGGCTCAAGTTTAAGGCGTCTGGCCCTGAGGAAGAGAGTGCTCCTCCGCACAGAGCCAGCCCAGCTCTCCAGACAGCGTCTCCAGCCTTCCTGATGGAAACTTCCCCACCAGGGCCCGGGCCTGGGCTCTTTCCACTGGTTCCCGGGGAGCTAGTTCAGCTGGTCATACCCTGGTTTCTTTCTGTATAAACAAAAGTGCTGGATGAAGAAGACAACATCGAAGATGATGGAGAAGATGCCAAGGCCAAACTTGGTTGGGTCTCCGAAGATCAGTGTCCACTGGTCTGTGAACAGTCAGAGGGGACGGGATGGGTTGTGGTTGTAGGTTGGCTGCTTTTCAAACAGCTGGAGCAAGTGGGGCTTCAGGGAGTTGCTGGAGTGGGGGCTCCCTCCTCTGCCCAGGAAACCACAAATCCTCTAGCTGTCAAATCCCCGGGTGGTCAGTCCAGTGATTAAGAGTCCACCTTCCAATGCAGGGAGTGCAGGTTCAATCCCTGGTTAGGGAGCTGAGATCACACACCATGCTCTGTGCCCAGTTGTGTCTGTCTTGCGACACCATGGACTGTAGTCTGCCAGGCTTCTCTGTCCATGGGATTTCCCAGGCACGAATACTGGAGTGGGTTGCCATTTCCTCCTCCAGGGGATCATCCCCACCCAGGGATCAAACCCAGGTCTCCTACAGTGCGGGCTGATATTTTACCATTGCACCACCTGGGAAGGACGCAGCCAAGTAAATTTAGAAATGCCCCCTAGGTGAGCCTCACCCAGGGGCCTGGGACTGGCTAGGACTCCAGAGTGGGGGAGGGGTGGTTCCCAGGAAGCCCTGCTCCCACCACCCTGCGCCTCCAGCCGTCCAGGTGGGCAGCAGCCTGCTAGCTGACTCACCGTTGTTGTAGGACTGCAGGAACATCTGGAGGAGGCTGAAGCTCCCCCCAGTGAAGTCCAGAAGCACGTTGCCAATGCTCCAGCCCTCGGTGCTTTTGTAGCGAAAGTTCATGTAGGCCTGGGCCAGACAGAGGGCGGTGAGGGGGCTGAGCGGCGGCCTCCTGCACCTCGTGACTGTCCAAACAAGAGCGGCTCTCATGCCTCCCACTCCTCTGTTTGGACCTCAGCCCCCAAAACACAATGACCTTTGGACTGGGAGCTGCAGGCACAGTCTGGGCGGGTCCTGGGGTCTCTTCTGTGAGCCAAGCGAACAGAGCTCTCCTCCCCGCCCCCCGCCCCAAACTCCCCACTCCAGCCAGGGCGATGGGAGGAGGAAGAGGGGTGTGTGTGGATGCTGTCTGTCTGTCTTCTTCATCCTTCCGTATATCCTGGCTTTCAGGCAACTCTGATTTGTTTCTTCTCACCTTCAAATGGAGATTCTCCCCAAACTCAGCCTGGCCTTCATATTGGGCTTATGAACACAGCCTGGGAGGTCCGATGATCTACTTTGGAATCCCAGCTTCACCATGGGAGCTGTGTTACCTTGGAAGAGTGACTTGAGTTCTAGCCTCAGTTTTCCCACCTATAGAGTGGACTTAACTCCTTCCCCAGCCCTGCTGAGGCTCTAGGGCCTCCACCTTGGGCTTCCCAGGTCCAGTCCACTTGGACATCACTCCTCTTCCAGGTATCAGGGCCCCTCACCCTTCCTCCAACACCAGCCCCCTCTGGGCTCCTCTGTGCGCCCGCTCTTCTTACCACCCGAGGGATGGCCTGGCCTCTGTGGTGGTCTTCTCCCAGTCAGCCGCCTGTCAGGTCCCCTTCTTGGCCCTCTCCCACTATGTTTCATGCTTGCTGCCACCTCTCCAGGCCTGGATGGTCCTAGACATCTCCAACTGAGGCTCCTGCCTCCCAGGTTTCCCAGGCCCAAGGCTTCTCACACTCAGGACTGAGGCCCTACTTACCCCAGGCCCTTCCCCTACTCTGAAGCCTCCTTCCCAAGCCCCCTGGGCCCTGATCCCACCTTCCTAGCTTCACACTGCTCCACCAGCTAGGCCTCCTCCGACAGCGCCTTTGTGCAGAATGCACTGGCCTGGAGTGGCCCCTCCTGCTGGTCCATGGGACGGAGTCCTACTGATCCTTAAGGGTATGGCTCTGTTCCCATGCCCTCCAGGGGACTGGCCCTGACTCTGGCCAAAACGTTCTCCTTCCTGAGTCCCTGGAACAAAAGGTTCCCTGTGCTGGGGAAGCGAGTTTAAGGAGGTCCCAGATTCAAGAGTAGAGCCTGCAGTTGTCAGTTCTTTCATACCTGAACTGGTCCTAGGCCATTCTGGCTGTGGCGGAAGCTGTGTGTGACTCTCAGTCCCCGACTCTGAGTAGGACTGTCTTGAGCACTTGAGGGAGGGTGTGAGGGCCCACAAGGAGGACCCTGGGTGCTGGTCCAGGACCCTGGGTGCTGCCTCCTCCCAGCTCATCTCCCCAGTATCCTGCTGTGGCTTGTCAGGGACATCAGTTGGTGGTCATGGGCAGCGGTGGTAGGGTGGCGGGCAAGACTGAAGTCATTAGAAAGGTGGCAAAGGAGAGAGACGAGTGACCTACATGACCCCTGACTCTCAGAGGTGAGCGTGACTCAGAGAAGTGCCACCAACTTCCCCATGGGATTCCTGGGCCCAGGGAGGAGCAGGCAGAGGTCACGGCTGGCTTGGTGTGATGTCCCACTCCTGCTGGGCTCGCTGGCCTTCTAGTAGCTTTCCAACCCACATCTCCTTGCCCCAGTCAGAAGCTGCCCACAAGAGACCCGTGTCCCTCTCATGCTAACAGCCATGGGAAAAGGCGGGCAGACCTCGGAGGTACCTGTGGAAAATACTTGACCAGCGTCACTGCCAGCTTGATGTAGGAGAAGCAGAAGAGAAACTGCAGCCACGTTGTTGCCCCGACCGCAGCCATGATGAGGGCGATGAGCGTGAAGAGCCAGGAGAGCACCAGGAAGCCGATGGCCGGCCAGGACACATGCTGGTTGCCTCGCTGGGGA
>SJYX01011847.1:242539-295989 GCA_006410675.1 Oreotragus oreotragus
GACAGCCCCCCACCCCCGCCCAACCTCTTCTTGCCACTCTCTTCTCTCCATACCTGCTGATGTCCTCAAGTTCAGGGTTTAGTCTGTCCCCCAGGGCAGATTCTGGGTTTTCTTTGAGGACTCAGACGTGCAGAATCAGGCCTAACTGGCCCCTCTTTCGTTCCACAGGAGTGGAATATAGACTGAGGACATCAAATTCTTGGGCAACAAAAGTTCCCTGGTCCCAAAGGCTGACCCATGTGGGAGGAAAGACATCAGGAGAGATAGAGACCTTGAGAGATATGTGGTAGAATAAAATGTTTGAAAAAGATCAAGTTAATAATCACACAAAAACTAGTGTCTTCCAAATGCAACAAAGTAGAAATGGAGAATTTCATCACGATGGGCTCTGTGTAGCATGCTGCTCTTCCTATGTAAGTTCTATATTCTAGGCTTCCCCCAGATGCCACCTGCTTCAAGAAGTCTCCCACTCCCAATCCCCTCCCCAAGGCTCCCTGGGGTCAGGGGTCTCCTGAGGCAGCTTCACTTGGTCAGGTATCCAGTTAATTCTGTCACCTGTTCCACCATCTGGAACTCCCTAGATCATCTTCTCTTGGAGAAGTAACACAGAGAATGGCAAGGAACATGTTTCCTGGAGAGTGACTGCACAGGTTTGAACCCGAGCTCCCCATTTATTAGTTGTGCTACTTTGGGGCGTTACTTGACCGCCTCAAGCTCCAATTTCCTAAAGTGGAAACTAAATCACAGGATGTAGATGAAAGATGAAGCACGATTTGTGGCCCCTTCATGCATGCATGCATGCACATTCTCAGCTGTGTCTGACTCTTTGCCACCCCCATGGACTGTCTGTAGCCCGCCTGGCCCTTCTGTCCATGGGGTTTCCCATGCAAGAATACTGGAGTGGGTTGCCATTTCCTCCTCCAGGGGATCTTTCCCACTCAGGGACTGAACCCACGTTTCCTGCGTCTCCTGCATTGGCAGGTGGAATCTTTACCACTAGCCACCTGGGAAGTCCATAGCCCTTTTATAAGCATATTACAATTTCAAGAGGGCGAGGTTGGTAAGAAAAAAAGGTTGAGAAACAATGTTCTAAAGTAATGATAAATACAACCCTTGTCGAGGGCACTTAGCAAACTCTCACAAGGCCTACGTTGTTATTTCCCTCAACATTGTTGAAAGAGGCAGGGCCCAGTAGTCCTCGCTTCCTCCAGACTGAAAGCCCAGGAGAACGGAGTGGGGTTTCGTCCGCCCCATTCCCCTTGGAGCCCAGGCCGGTGCTCAGCACCTCAAAAAGAGTTTCTGAAGTGGTCTGTCTTCTCAGTGTCTCCCCTCTGGAAAGCCATCTGCAAATTCTGCCACCGGATTCAAGCGACAGCTAAGCAGAAGGCGCGGAAGAGGCGCTAACCTGAACTGGAACGGAGCCTCCCAAACCATCCTGGCAGCCCGGTGTCCCCTGCGTCCCCTCGCTACTACCAGAGCCCTTCAACCCGGGGGCTGTCCGGTACCGAGAGCCCGGGACTGGTGGCCGGTGAAGGAACCCTGGCGCGGCTGAGGGAGGCTGGATCCTCGGCAGGCTGCCCAAATGACTTGCTGTGCCAGTCTCTGGACCTCAGGGGGTCCGCCTGGGAAATGAGGCGGGGAAGGCGCGGGAGGCTGTCGGGGCCGCGTCGGCTCTCACCTGAGGTCCTCTAGGCTCAGGGCACCGACCAGATGGAACGAGGCAGTCGTCTCGGACTGGACCCGCTTCCCGGGGCCGGCTTGACATACCGTGAGGGCTGGCCAGAAGTCACCTGACCCGAGCCGCCTGATTCGCGGACTATGGGCCTCGGCGCGATGCAACCTGGGAGCTGTAGTTTTCCCGGGCCTCAGTGAGACACCTAGGGGTTGGTGAGGAGCGGAGGGGCTCAGGCATCTTGGCAGGGATGGGGACTCCGGTATATGGGAGGGCTAAGTCACCGTTAGGGCCACAAGGGCTCTCGAATCTTCCAGGGCCTGTCCGGGAACTCCGAGATACTTTGGAGAGCGAAGCTGAAGCCTTGGCCAACATTGCACACCCTCCCTTGCGGGGCGGGGCCTCTAGGTCCCGTCTTCCCCGCGGCTCCGCCTATAACTGGGGCCCGTCGAGAGGGGAATGCGAAGAACTCAGCCCTCCTCAACCAATGGGAAGACGAGAGTTCTGTGTGTTGGGCATGGCTGGAAAGATTGGCAGGCGAGGGCCCGCCTCGGCGCCTAGGTCCCGGGTGAAGGGTGCTGGCGCGGACGCTGTCATGGCTGCACGATCTGTCACTCTCGGTATCGACCTGGGCACCACGTCTGTGAAGGCGGCCCTAGTGGAGGCCGCACCCGGCGACCCTTCCGGGTTCGTGGTACTGGCGAGCTGTGCTCGGGCTGCGCAGGCCGAGACGGCGGCCCAGAGCGCGGCGGCGGGGCCCCAGGTGAGGCAGCTCCCTGGAGCCGCACCGCCTCCGGGAGCCTCCGGACACCCTCTCCCTCCTCAANTGGTGAGGAGCGGAGGGGCTCAGGCATCTTGGCAGGGATGGGGACTCCGGTATATGGGAGGGCTAAGTCACCGTTAGGGCCACAAGGGCTCTCGAATCTTCCAGGGCCTGTCCGGGAACTCCGAGATACTTTGGAGAGCGAAGCTGAAGCCTCGGCCAACATTGCACACCCTCCCTTGCGGGGCGGGGCCTCTAGGTCCCGTCTTCCCCGCGGCTCCGCCTATAACTGGGGCCCGTCGAGCGGGGAATGCGAAGAACTCAGCCCTCCTCAACCAATGGGAAGACGAGAGTTCTGTGTGTTGGGCATGGCTGGAAAGATTGGCAGGCGAGGGCCCGCCTCGGCGCCTAGGTCCCGGGTGAAGGGTGCTGGCGCGGACGCTGTCATGGCTGCACGATCTGTCACTCTCGGTATCGACCTGGGCACCACGTCTGTGAAGGCGGCCCTAGTGGAGGCCGCACCCGGCGACCCTTCCGGGTTCGTGGTACTGGCGAGCTGTGCTCGGGCTGCGCAGGCCGAGACGGCGGCCCAGAGCGCGGCGGCGGGGCCCCAGGTGAGGCAGCTCCCTGGAGCCGCACCGCCTCCGGGAGCCTCCGGACACCCTCTCCCTCCTCAATGAAGTCTCCCTGACTGCCCCAGCCTGCCTGATCTCTGCCTGCCTGATCTCTGCCTGCCTGATCTCTGCTTGCCTGATGCAACTCCCTCGATTCGATAGCTCTCCTCCCAGGAGCTTTCCCACCTGCTGGCACCGATCTAGCCACTCTCGAGCCTTCTTTGGAAGCCTTGCCCTTGGCGCTAGATCCCCGTGCTCTCTGCCTTTCACCTTTTGTACCCTGACCTGCCGGAAAATTGCTCTCCTGCATATGGAGTGAGCTCAGGCCACCTTCTCATTCTTGTGGCTCTCTGCCCCTCACATCTGCCCGGTATCCTCAAATTCCGGATTCAGTTTGTTTCCTAGGGCAGTGTCTGGGTTTTCCTTGAGAAATCAGCTGCAAAACCAGATGTAACCCGCCCCTCTCTCATCCCACAGGTATAGACTGTGGGTGGAGGAACTCAAACATTTGGCTAGCAAAAGTCCCTTGACCCCAAAGGCTGAAAGAGCTTGGAGGAAAGACATTAGGACAAGTCGATATTGAGAAGTTCAGATTGATATTTCTACACAAAAACTAGTGTCTTGTGAAAGCTACAAGATAGAAATTGAGAATTTCATCACAGTGGGCTCAGTTGTAAGAGGTGGGTTCAGAAAGGATGTTAATCCTCAGAGATGGAGTCCATTAATTCGCTGAAAAAGGTAGCTCAATGTTCAATTCTTTGATAGTAGAAATTAATATCAAGGAACTTTCTTTGTAACCTCATGACTTTCTGAATCTCTGCTTGTTCTTACAATTGAAATAGATAACCTCTATGGCCACTGCCAGCCACAAACCTCGATTTTATGAGCCAAACCCCATTCCCAAGAACTTTGTTTTTCACAAGCTCTTGCTATAACTGGGCTCAGTTCTTTAGGGTTCACACTCAATCTTTTTTTTTTTTTTTTTGGCTGCACTTTGCATCATGTTGGAT
Organism: Oreotragus oreotragus; assembly: GCA_006410675.1. Lineage (NCBI taxonomy): Eukaryota > Metazoa > Chordata > Mammalia > Artiodactyla > Bovidae > Oreotragus > Oreotragus oreotragus. The sequence continues at coordinate 246,599 of SJYX01011847.1, forward strand.
CTTAGTTCCCCAACCAGGGTTCAAACCCAGGTCCTCCTCAATGAAAGTGTAGAGTTCTAACCACAAGGCTTCCAGGGAAGTCCCCAGAGTCCATCTTGCTCAAAAGCACTTCAGAGGATAAAGATTTCAGGAGCACATTTTCACAGAGTCTTTCAAAATTAGTTTGGTTGGAGCATCAGGGCATTTTAGAATCGTTATCTCACTTCATGGACCTTGACATGGAGGCAACGTCAGCTTGGACCCCGTTGGGGTGAGCAGCAGAGCCAAGATTCCAGGAAGTGGGTTTTAGGCAGTGCCCTTTTTCTCTTGAGATAGTGCCACTTCTTGGCTCTAGACATAGGGCCACATTCCTCACTTCCTCCAGGGTTCAGCATGCTGTTCTCTGTTTACAGGCACACCCAGTGCTCCACACCTGCCTGAGGAGGGGTTTAGGAGAGGTTCATAATAGCCCCCTCCCTTGCATCCTCCACATGTGTGCTGTGCTCTGGGACAAACAGCACTACTGTAATTTCACCTGGAGCAGGATTTCTCAACCTTTGGCACTGTTGATACTCAACCTCAACGGCAGGATGATTCTTTGTTGTGAGGGGCTGTCCTGTACGTTGTAGGTTATTTAATAGCATCCCTGGCCTCTAACCCATTGCAAGCTGGTAGAACCCTCCTCCCCAGTTGCAACACCCCCAAATATCTCCATATTGCCAAATGCCCCCTAGGGGACAAAAATCACCCCTGGAGTAAGAACTACTGATCTATAGAAACCCCTGATGGTTCTGTTCCATCCTCCTGTCCACACTTCTCACTCTGTAGAAGCATTGTGTACTCCATGGCCAAATTTGGCAACCACGTGGAAGGTCAGATGTTTAGCTCTTTGCAGCTTTAAAATAGCAGGATTTTTGAGGGGAAACTCCATCTGCTCCCTTTCCTTTGGCTGTGCTACACAGCTTGTGGGACCTTAGTTCCCAGACCAGGGATCAAACCCAGGCCCACAGCAGTAAAAGTGCTGAGTCCTAAGCACTGAATTGCCAGGCAATTCCCTCTGCAACCCTTTCTGTGCTATTAATTTTTCCTTTCTGGGCCTCCATCTCCCCCTCTGTAAAAGGAGTGGGGAGGAGGAGGGTTGAATGAGTTCTTAAGCTCTTTTTTTTTTTTTTTTCCAATCTGAAGTTCTAGGATTTGATCTGGATATAGACCACTTGATATTCTGAACCAAGGAATGGGGGCAGCACCTGTCTTATTACACTGTGGGTGTACCCATCGTCTGTCCAAGAGCTACTTCCCCGTCACACTCACCACTAAAACTCGCTGTACACTGACTGCCTCCTTGTCTTCACTCCATCCAGCCTGTTCCCCTCCTCCGCTGTCCCCATCCACACAGCTCACCCACTTTGGGCCCATATAGAGAACAGCTTCTCTGTTCTGGGTTCATGCACCATCTGACGGCCACGTGGGAACTCTGTAAACCAGCACTGTCCAGTGGAAATGTGAGTCTCATGTACTTTTCAGTTTTCTGGCAGCCACGTTAAAAAAACAGTAAAAAGGAACCCTGAAATTAATTTTCCTTGCCTATTTTATGTAACCCAGTGTATCCAAATGTATCATTTCAATATGTAATAATATGAAATTATTAATGAGAGATTGTGCTTTATTTTTTTCTTCCTAAACCTGAAATTTGGTGTGTCGTTTTCAATGTGGACTAGCCTCGTGTGGCTAATCACTGCTGTGTTGGACAGGGCAGGTGTAAACAAATGTCCTTCCCTGCTTCCTTCTTCCTATGCCTGCTGTCTTAGTTCTTCCCTCCTGGGGGATCATGCTCATCTATGCAGCTTCTTTCTGCCCTGTCTTTTACTGCCCAGTCAGTTCTCCTGCAGTCTCTTCTGCATAAAGAGTCTTGTTAGGAGACTTCCCTGGCAGTCCAGTGGTTAAGACTCCAGACTTCCATTGCAGGAGACACGGGTTCAATTTCAAGTCTGAGAAATAAGATCCCTCATGCCGAGTTCAATTCAGTTCAGTTGCTCAGTTGTGTCCGACTCTTTGTGACTCCATGGACTGCGGCACACCAGGCTTCCCTGTCCATCACCAACTCCCAGAACTTGCTCAAACTCATGGTCATTGAGTCGGTGATGCCATCCAGCCATCTCACCCTCTGTCGTTGCCTTCTTCTCCTGCCTTCAATCTTTCCCAGCATCAGTCAGTAAAAAGGAACCCTGAAATTAATTTTCCTTGCCTATTTTATGTAACCCAGTGTATCCAAATGTATCATTTCAATATGTAATAATATGAAATTATTAATGAGAGATTGTGCTTTATTTTTTTCTTCCTAAACCTGAAATTTGGTGTGTCGTTTTCAATGTGGACTAGCCTCGTGTGGCTAATCACTGCTGTGTTGGACAGGGCAGGTGTAAACAAATGTCCTTCCCTGCTTCCTTCTTCCTATGCCTGCTGTCTTAGTTCTTCCCTCCTGGGGGATCATGCTCATCTATGCAGCTTCTTTCTGCCCTGTCTTTTACTGCCCAGTCAGTTCTCCTGCAGTCTCTTCTGCATAAAGAGTCTTGTTAGGAGACTTCCCTGGCAGTCCAGTGGTTAAGACTCCAGACTTCCATTGCAGGAGACACGGGTTCAATTTCAAGTCTGAGAAATAAGATCCCTCATGCCGAGTTCAATTCAGTTCAGTTGCTCAGTTGTGTCCGACTCTTTGTGACTCCATGGACTGCGGCACACCAGGCTTCCCTGTCCATCACCAACTCCCAGAACTTGCTCAAACTCATGGTCATTGAGTCGGTGATGCCATCCAGCCATCTCACCCTCTGTCGTTGCCTTCTTCTCCTGCCTTCAATCTTTCCCAGCATCAGGGTCTTTTCTAAGGAGTCAGTTCTTTGAATCAGGTGACCAAAGTATTGGAGTTTCAGCTTCAGCATCAGTCCTTCCAATGAATACTTTCAGGGTTGATTTCCTTTAGGGTTGACTAGTTAATTGACCACACCATGCCTAGTGGTTCAGTCCAAAAAAAAAAGAGCCTTGTTAGGATGTGGGGCTGCATCCTCAAGAAAATGCTCTGTACTGTCTGCTCACTCTTTCCCCCATCCTACCCCTCCTCACCTTCCTTCTTTCTAATCCTTTGGTCATATCTGTTTGGAGCCAGGAACTGCCACAGCCCAAGGCTATCTGACAGATGAAGTGCTAGCTCCAAGGCGGGGAGGCCTGCACTGCCCCGGAGCAAATGCTGGCCTCTCAGCACATTCAGGAAATGCCTGCCTGAATGTGATCGGAAGCAACCACTAGCACCTGTTGTCAGGGGCTTTAGTCCAGGAAGCCTTTCTTCTCTTTCTTTTTAAAAATAAGTTACAAGTTTTTTTATTTAAAAAATTTTTATTTATTTGTCTGCACCAGATCTTGGCTGTGGCATGAGGGATCTTCAGTTGCAGCATGCAGACTCTTAGCTGTGGCAAATTTGATAGAGTTCCCTGAATAGATCTCAAACCTGAGCCTCTGGCATTGGGAGCTCGGAGGCGTAGCCACTGGACCACCAGGGAGTCCCTAGGAAAGCTCTCTTGTCTACATCTTTCCTGCTGTGTTCCATCCTTTTTCTCCCCCAGCATTCCATGTACCTTGCCTTATTTCCCCGTGCAGCACATCTTTCTTATGTTTTCCTGTCCTGCTGGACTATTGGGCTTCCCTGGTAGCTCAGCTGGTAAAGAATCCACCTGCGATGCAGGAGATCCCAGTTCAATTCCAGGGTCCAGAAGACTCCCTGAAGAAGGGATAGGCTGCCCACTCCAGTATTCTTGGGCTTCCCTGGTGGCTCAGCTGGTAAAGAATCCACCTGCGATGCAGGAGACCTGGGTAAGATCCCTGGGTTGGGAAGATTCCCTGGAGGAGGGCATGCAATCCACTCCAGTACTCCTGCCTGGAGAATCCCCATGGACAGAGGAGCTTGGCGGACTACAGTCCATGAGGTTGCAGAGAATCAGACATGACTGAGTGACTAAGCACAGCCCACAGCACAGCTGGACTGTAAGTGCCTGTAGGGCAGGGCAGCACTTTTCTCAGCTCAGACTGTTCCACAGCAAGGGCCAGAGTGCGGCCATTGGTTGAACTTGAGCTGCAGCGGCTCCTCATCTGTAAGTGAAGTCGCTCAGTCGTGTCTGACTCTTTGCGACCCCATGGATTTTAGCCCACCAGGTTCCTGCTTCCATGGGATTTCCCAGGCAAGAATGCTGGAGTAGGTTGCCATTTCCTTCTCCAGGGAATCTTCCCGACCCAGGGATCAAACCTGGGTCAAGCCCTCCCACATTGGTAAAGGGAGGAGTGGAATCTTAACCCATCACATTCCTACTCCAGGAGGAGGTGGTGGAGACCTCTCAGGCCCACATCTCACCCTTGAGGCCCAGTCAGCAGGTCCTGGAAGTGACTCGGGGGAATTAGCTAGGCAGCCCCCACGCAGGAAGTCCCTGCCACTTCTGTCTTCCTCTCCTCCCAGTGTGTGTGCCTCTGCCCAGCATGTCCTATTCTGTTTCCAGGGGCAAGAACAGGATGTGAGGAGAATCATCCAGGCCCTCCACGAGTGTCTTGCTGCCCTTCCCCGGCAGCAGCTCCGGAAGGTCTGTGGCATCGGCGTGTCAGGGCAGATGCATGGAGTCATGTTTTGGAAAACAGGCCAAGGTATGCTGGGCTTGGGGGCAATCACGTTCTGTTAACAGTCACCCTGCGGGCGTGGGTTCTATCCCTGTTCTGTGACTAAGATCTCACATGCCTCCAGGACAAAAAACCCCAGTGTTAAACAGAAGCAATATTGTAACAAGTTCAATGTTGTTGTTTAGCTGCTCAGTCATGTCCAACTCTTTTGCAACCCCATGGACTGTAGCCTGCCAGGCTCCTCTGTCCATGGAATTCTCCAGGCAAGTATACCGGAGTGGGTAGCCATTTCCTCCTCCAGGGGATCTTCTTGACCCAGGAATCGAACCCTCGTCTCCTGCATGGCAGGCAGATTCTTTATCATGGAGCCAACCAGGGAAGCCCTATAAAGACTTTAATAATGGTCCACATTGAAACAAAACAAAGCAAAAGCAGTCACCCTGTGATCTTCGATGGCCTCAGCCCGTGGTGCGGTTTAAAGCAAGAATTTGGTTCCCTGCCCAGAGACTGAAGTCAGAGTGAGGCAGTGAGAGAGCTGAATCCTAGCCCCTAGACCCATAGCCAGGGACAAGGTGCTGGCCTGTCAGCTTTGTAGAAAGGACTTTCCACAGAGATACAAAATGTAGTGAAACAAGTACATTGTTTGTTAGGAGGAAAAAGAGTACGTGTGGATCAATGCACGGGTGGGCTCAGGGAGAGCTGTTTGAATCACTTATATGGGGCATTCCTTCTGGCTTCCTCTGGCTGCCAATCATCCTGCTTTGCCATGTTTAGTTTATCTCAGGGTCCTCCCCTGTGTGCATGCCCATCTCTTAGCCGAGATGGATTCTAGGGAAGAGGCCTATGGGAATGTTGACATCACCTACTATGGGGTGGCACTCCCTCCCTTTTTGACCCCTGAGGAGCCTTTTTACGCATGTGTAGTTGGGAAGGTCTCCTTGACCTCAAGAATGAGAAATATGTGGTCTCTCTCTTTCTTTTCTGGCTACAGGGCATGTGGGATTGTGGGATCTTAGTTCCCACGGGTCAAACCCGTGCCCCCTGCATTGGAAGCACGGAGTCTGAACCATTGGATCGTCAGGGAAGTCTCGGCCTCTTATTAACCTTTTATCTGAGCAGGGTGCCGCTCCCCTTCGCTCCTGCTATTATCTTCATCTTGGAGTGTCTGTCCACAGGGGACAAACTCCAGCTGCTCAGCCTGGGGCTCATCTGTCTTCTGCCTCACCAGGAACCAGAAACGTGCCGCCAGACTCCCTGTGAAGGGTCAGGGTGTCCTCTTGCATTTTGTGAGCATCCTGTCCTGTTCAAAGATGTAATAAACTGAACTGTCCACTCACACATTATACATGAACAGGGAGAGGGTGAAGAGTGAGTCCTCTCTGATTCTCTGTTGGGTTCAGTCAAGTGGATTTTTTCATAGCTTTCTCTTTCTTTGTACCAGTATCTCGGAGCATCAGTGCCAACACCAAGAGATTAGTGTAGCTGCGGGAGATATCAAGACACAGACGAAACTTTTCTGCATTTGAGCATAGTTTTTGTTGTTTAACATTATTACAGATATTTGTGAGTTTTAGTTCCACATCCTTTTCATGGGCACCGTTGCTAAGCATTATTTAGTTCGGTATTTATTTCAGAAGGTCTACCACAGTGTAGATGTGGGTGGCTTGTTCTGTTTGGCCTCCAGGAGGGGAATTAAGCCAGCAAAACAGCAATGAGCTCTTTGCATGCCAGGTGCAGAGCTAAGGGCGTTACCTGTGTGATCTCATCGAATTTTCCCAGCACCCTTATGATGCAGGTGACATTACTGTCCCTCTTGAGCAGATGAGAAGTGGAGATTCAGAGTATAAAATGATATGCTTAGGGTCATGTGACAGCAAGTGGCGACTCCAGCTTTCAAACCCATGTCTGTCTGACTTCAGACACCTGAACTTTGAAAGGTCTCTGGGAGGACCAGAACCACACAAGGATACACTAGCTCAATGAAGGGAGGAACAGCCCAGCAGAATGTCCAAGGAAGGAAGGATCAGGCTCCTGTAGGAAGTTGTGAGCTTCTGTTATGGCAAGCATAAAGAAAAGGTTTAAAAAGTTCTAAAATGTTCAGGGCTTCCCCGGTGGCTCAGTGGTAAATAATCCACCTGCCAATGCAGAAGACACGGTTTTGATCCCTGGTCCGGGAAGATCCTACATGCTGCCAAACAGTTAAACCTGTGCACCCCAGCTACTGAGCCTGTTCTAGAGCCCGAAGGCCGCAACTGCTGAGTCCACTCCCCTGGAGCCTGTGCGTCTGCGACAAGCAAAGCCGCCGCCATGAGAAGCCCACACGCTGCACTGAAGAGTGACCCCCACTCTCCGCCCCTAGAGAGAAGCCGTGAGGCGGTGGGTAGCCTTTCCCTTCTCCAGGGGATCTCCCCAACCCAGAAACAGAACCAGGGTAGATCTTCCCTGGTGGCTCAGACAGTAAAGTGTCTGCCTACAAGGCGGGAGACCTGGGTTCGATCCCTGGGTCGGGAAGATCCCCTGGGGAAGGAAATTGCAACCCACTCCAGTACTCTTGCCTGGAAAATCCCATGGACGGAGAGCCTGGTAGGCAACAGTCCATGGGGTCTCAAAGAGTCGGACACAGCTGAGCAATTTCACTTCACATCCTGCATTGCAGGCAGATTCTTTACCAACTGAGCTATCAGGGAAGGCCCGATGAAGACCCAGCACAGCCATAAATAAATAAATAAAATTATATATATATATATATAAAAGTTCTACATAGACATAAAAGTAAGGAGAACAGTGTTGTTATGAATCAACACACACCCATCACCCAGCTTCAAAAATATCAACATTTTTCTGCAAGTGTTTTAAGCAGAGGATGATGGCTACTGGGGGAGGGATTGTAGTTAAGGAGATCTGAACATGAGATTCACCCCTCCTTTGCCTGGAGAATCAGTGATTCCGATTCCCCCAGGCCAAGTGAGTGGCGACCTGCTTTTGAGCAGCTTGACGGGGTCTGGTGATGCAGCCTTTGATCAGTCCCCAGGATGGGCCTGGATAAGTGCAGAAGCCAGCCCAGGCTCTCCCCCTCCTCCTTCCCACTGTCTGCCCATTGTCAGGCCAGCAGGGACTGCGGGAGCTGCTTGGCTCCAATCAGTAGCAAGAGGCAAAGGCTGGTCACGCTGTTAGTGCTGACCTCTCGGGGAGAGTCTAGGTTGTAAAAGCTTTTTAAACTCCTTAATTTTGCATTAATGAGAATAAATGTCCTTTTAATACTAAAACCCTTCCCAGAGAGGACAGTAGAGATCTAATGATTGTGGTCTGGTCACACACCTTCCCTTCTGCCCATCTCCTGGACTCTGTAACAACCACACAAACCATCATCCATATGGGTGGAGAGAGCTTCTTAATATTTCATGGAGCCCGCCTGCCCACCTACTTGATTTGGTTTCTGTTTATGGGAAAGAGGAGAGCCACCATTTGACCATGATGATAACCCGCTTAGCGGAGCAAGTGAAATCCTATTTGAGATCAAGTCGTTCTGCTTCTAACAGTGGCCATAATTTGGTTTGATTTCAGAATCTGCAATACTTGAGGCTCCTTGCTGGGCCCCATGGGAGACATAGGAATGGGGATTCAGCTCTCCTCTGCCAGGGCTCACGCAAGGCGGTCAGCACAGACAGGCACCAGTAACCGAGCAGAGAGCTAAGTGCCTCCATGAGGGCACAGGCGAGCCCATTGGAGGAGAGGAGAGGGAGTGACTAGTGTCTTTTGAGAGGCCTGTGGTTATGCCAGTTTCCACATTCCATTTTCAGGCTCAGTAATGGCAGGAGACAAGTGGGGATCATAAAACCAAGCTAAAAGGCCAGCAGCAGGCAGGGAGAAAATTTTCACTAGTGTATAGTAGACAAAGGATGAAGCTGGGGGCCTATGAAGAATGAGTAACAAAGAAAGGACCAATGGCCCTGTGGGCAAAGGAAACCAATAGGGAAATGTTAGAAGAGAAGGTACAAATAGCTAATAAGCACTTGAAAAGATGCTCAGTGTCACTATTAATTAGGGAAATGCAGATGAAAATAACAGTGAGAAATCATTTTTCCTCTCATTGGATTGTAAGAAATCAGTTTGAGAATGTCAAGAGTTGGCAAAGGGGGTGGAAAATTGGTTTTTTAAAATCCTGTTCCTGGGGGTTTCTGTGGACACCGGTTTGATCCCTGATCTGGGAAGATTCCACATGCCTCCAAGCAACTAAGTTCATGAGCCACAACTCTTGAGCCTGTGCTCTAGAGCTCTTATCACACATATGTTGTAAGTCTAATATGTAGATTAAATAAATTAATATTTTGAAAGTGCTTTGAACAATTCCTGGCACATGGTAAGAACTCTGATTTATAACACAGACAAAATAAAAATGATAGTCCTAGAAGTTTTTTAAAAAGTGTCAAAAGAGTGTTGGAAGCAGATAAAAGGGTTGGGAAAAAAAAAAGCTGCAGATGTCCAGCTTCAGTGCAGGGGTTAGACTCCCAGCTTTAGGCAGAAATGTGGCTTTGAGGGTAGATTACTCTAAAGGGGGGGCCATCCCATTGCCCGCTTACCCCTATTTTCCAGGTGAAACTTAAAAAGGTTCAGGTGCATACATTTGTGACCACCTCCCTGCTCTTTTTTTTTTTTAAATAACTTTTATTGGAGTAGAATTGATTTACAATGCTGTGTTAGTTTCAGATGTGCAGCAAAGTGAATCAGTGATACATATACCGATACCCATTCTTTTTTAGATTCTTTTCCCATATAGTTGATTACAGTGTTTTGAGTAGAGTTCCCTGTGCTATACAGTAGGTCCTTATTAGTTATCTATTTTTTTTAAATAAAAATCTTGTTTGTTTGTTTGGCTGTCCCGAGTCTTTGTTGTGACACGCAGGGCCTTTGATCTTCACTGTGGCATGAAGAATCTTTAATTCCGCATGTGGGATCTAGTTCCCTGACCAGGGATTGAACCCAGGCCCCGGGCTTTGGGAGCATGGAGACTTAGCCACTGGACCACCAGGGAAGTCCCCAGTTGTTGGCTTTATATATAATAGTTTGTATTTGTCTGTCCTGACCTCCCAATTTATCCCTTCCCCTCCTCCTCTGTAACCATATTTGTTTTCTCCGTCTGTGACTCTATTTCTGTTTTGTAAATAAGTTCATGGGTACCATTTTTTTTTTTTTTTAAGATTTCACATATGAGCGCTGTCATATGATATTTGTCCTGTGTCTGACTTACTTCACTCACTGTAACCATCTCTAGGTCCATCCACTCCCTGCTCTTCTGGGTCCTGGCTAGGACCCCTGCGTGTGAATAAAGCATTGTCACGGGTGATAAAGTCCGTCCTAGCAGGGCAGTCTCAAGGACATGCTGCCGCCCATCAGTTGCCCTATTCTCCTTTTTGGCTCATCTTCCTTCCAGGCTGTGCGTGGACAGGGGGAGGGGCCACCCCTGTGTTCGAGCCTAGAGCTGTGAGCCACCTGGTCACGTGGCAGGATGGCCGGTGTAGCAGCGAGTTCCTGGCTTCTCTGCCCCAGCCAGAGTCCCATCTCAGCGTGGCCACGGGGTTTGGCTGTGCAACTATCTTCTGGCTTTTGAAAAATAGGTACGGACAACTATTCTTTGAATCGGATGATGGATTTTCAGGGGAATGAGAGTGGCTAGCTGATGGCTCAGTGGGTAAAGAATCCACCTGCAGTGCAGGAGGCACAGGAGACGTGGGTTTGATCCCTGGGTCAGGGAAGGTCCCCTGGAGAAGGACATAGCAACCCAGTCCAGCATTCTTGCCTGGAAAATCCCATGCACAGAGACCCTGGAGGGCTATACTCCATGGGGTCGCAGAGTCAGACACAGCTGAGCCCAAGCATTATGATTTTGATGTAGGAGAGTGGCTAGGGAGCTGTACCTCTAGCCGGTCAGCATCACTCCACACTGGACTGTCCCTTAGTGAACGTGGCCCTGCACAGGGTACAGTCTCAAGATCTAGACTTGGTCTACCACTGCTTCTTCATTTTGCAGAGGGGGCTTGTTGGTTATCTGCTTCTAACCCAGAGGGGAAAAGAAGGGGCCAGAGAGGGTAAGGCAGTTGCCAGTGGTCACATGATGGGTTCATAGTGGGCTCAGGACTGCTAAGAACTGTTAATGTCCTGCTTTCCCAGGCATGACGTGACCTCCTAGGAATACCGTCCCCGAAGGCTGACTCCGGCCAGCTTGGCTTGGAGGCTTTTGGAGGTCCTTGGGAAGTTCGGCTGTGGGGGACTGTAGCCTGTGGCATTCTGGTTGCTGCCCAGTTATGCCATGTCTAGTCCACACTGCCCTCAGTTAGCTGCGGCTCATGCCTTTCAGTCAATATTAAACCACGCTGAATTGTTTTGGGTATGACAAACAGCCCGGAGTTCCTCAAGTCCTACGATACAGCTGGCACCATCCATGACTATGTGGTTGCCATGCTGTGCGGCTTGGCAAGACCCTTGATGTCCGACCAGAATGCTGCTAGCTGGGGCTATTTCAACACCAGGAGCCAAAGCTGGAACTTGGAGATGTGAGTATAACCTTGCAGGCTGGCTTGAGGCTGAAAGGTAGAATCTCTGAAGTGGGAGCTTCAGTGGGGTTTTCCTATCTGGGAGTAGTGGAGGATTCCATGAGGCCAAGAATCAGGTTCCAACAGCCCCAGCCTGTTCCAGCCCCTGGGCATGGGTGGGCCTGACTGTAAGTGAAGTCCTTGGGGAAGGGCGCTGCCCACCATGCCACGCTCTCCTGCTCCTCCACCGTTGCCCGGGCCTGGGGTGCACTCCCCGGTTCTTTCTGAATCCCGGACCCAGCCCATAGATGCTAAACAACTTTCATTTTTAAATTTTATCTTATTTTTTTAACTTTCTATTTTATATTGGAGTATAGTTGATTAACAATGTGTTAGTTTCAGGTGTGTGACAAAGTGATTCAGTTATACAAAAACATGTACCTATTTTTTTTTCAAATTATGTTCCCATTTAGGTTGTTACGTAACGTTTAGCAGAGTTCTCTGTGCTGTGCAGTAGGTCCTTGTTGCTTTTCCATTTTATTTTATTTATGTTTTGAAGTAGAAAAGAAGAGCTTTATTGCTTTGTCAGGCAAAGGGATACATGGCAGGCTCCTGACCGTGAAAATTGTGTGTCCTCCAGTTATCCATTTTAAATATAGCAGTGTGTACATGTCCATCCCAAACTCCCTAACTATCCCTCCCCACCACCATTATATATATATACATATTTTATGACACAAACCTTTAAAAGCATTTCATTTATTTAATTTTTTTAATCTTGAATTTCTTTTAATAATAGCTTGTATGCATAGAGTTGTACATCTTTTTATTAAATTTCTTGTAGGTATTTGACTGTTTTTGATAATATTTTAAATGCATTTTCTTTTTTTAAAATAATTTTTATCATAATATATTTAAAAGTAGGGTTAAGGAATGGAAAGAGTAGGCTTGAGGGATACCTTTTAAGTTCTTTTGAAACAATCATTTGCCTTTTCAGGTCCAGAGGTCCCTAAATTCTCTTCCTCCAGGTCCCACATTCTGAGCTCTGTAATAAAAAGCGCCTGGTAGTTCAGGTGAAGGACTTCCCAGCATGCTTTATGAAACTGGCAGCCCCGTGCTCACTACCCCTGAGTGGTGACTGCATTTGGTATTCAGGAGACTGATGGGTTTCACTTTGGTTTGGCCTCTGCTAACCAGCTGTGACTCGGCTCTGAAACTCTGACTGGCCCCCTTTGCAGAGTGTGTGTGCTCCCCTCAAACCCAGGAGGCCAGCTGCCGATCTGCTTCTTAGCCAGTCCTTTCCGATCACCTCTGCTTAAACTGGTTATGTTCTTCCTTGGAAGGCCCATCCCATGCTCTTGAAAGCCAGTGTTCACTCTAGAAAACTCAAGACATCTCATGGATTTAAAAAAAGGCAAAAGGGCCATCTGTACAAACAGTGGATTCTGCCCTGTCTTCTTGAACGTGTGTCCCAGGGCACTTTCCTGGAGGCAACAGGAGACAGGACATCCAATGCCAGGCAGACAGGCTGTCCACTTTCGATTTGCAGACTGAGGTCCGCCGGCTTTCCCGTCCAGCTGCTCCCAGATGTAGCGGAGCCTGGCAGTGTGGCAGGAAGAACTTCGCAGGCCTGGTTTGAGATCCCAAGGGGGACACAGGTGGGCGTGGCCTTGGGTGACTTGCAGGCCTCCGTCTATTCCTGCATGGCCCAAAAGACCGATGCAGGTAAGTCTTCCTTTGGTTCTCTCCTCTAGTCTCTACCGGGGCCTCGTAAGCCTCAGCTCTGTGTGAGTGTCCGAGGGGCACACATAGCCAGCCGTCTCAATGTCCTCTTGACCGTTGTCCTGCAAGCATGAAAAATACCTTCGGGACTTCCCTGGTGGTCCAGTGGTTAAGACTTAGTGCTCCCAGTACAGGGGGCCCAGGTTTGATCTCTGATCAAGGAACTAGATCTTGCATGTTGCAACTAAGAGCCCACAGGCTCTTAGTCCAATAAAAAACAAACAAACAAAAACCCCACCATCATCCCTACAGGTGAAGCCCCTACCCAGGGAGCTTATCATCTAGCAGGAAGAGCTCTGCCCTGAGCACAGCCAGTGCCTTTTTTTTCTAGGGCCAGGTAAGGAAAACGACTCTCTCTAGGTAGCTGGTTTCTGTGTGTCTCCCTGACCAAGGAAACAGATGAGTAGATTAGGGTTTTTGTTACTGTGTGTGTGTCAATGAAAGTTCTCTTGGATTTGATTAGAAGTGCAGATTTTCCTGTATTTCGTGTGAGAGAGTCACAGTGAGGTAGAGGCTGCCCTCCAAGGCAAGGTTTGGCAAAGTTTTCCTGTAAAGGGCCAGGTAGTAAATATTTCAGGCTTTGTGGGCCATTAAGTTTCTGCCACAAATATTTACCTGCTGTTGGGGCAGAAAAGCAGCCTTAGCTAATGCATAAGTGAGTGGGTATAGCTGTGTTCCAATAAAACTTTATTTATCGAGGCTGAAATGTGAATTTCATAAAATTTTCATGTCTCATGAAATAGTCTTCTTCTTTTCAACCATTTAAAAAGGTAAGAATATCCCACTGGGGTTGTAAAATGGTGCAGTCCCTTTGGAAAACAGTCTGAGTTCTCCGAAAGTTAAGCATGGAACTACTATGACCCAGCAATTCCTCTCCTTGGTGCATACCCAAGGAATTTGAAAACACGTGTCCACACAAAAACTTGTATACAATTTTTTCCCTTATTCAGCCTTATTCATAATAGCCAAAAGATAGAAACAACCCAAATGTTCATCAACTGATAAGTGGATATTTAAAATGTGGTATATCCACAGAGATAACATGCTACAACATGGGAAGGAAAGTGAAAGGCCACAGAGTGTGTGATTCCATTCCTGGGAAATGTCCAGAGTTGAACAAGCAAATTCATAGAGACAGAAAGAAGATTCATGGTTGTCAGGGGCTGGGAGTGGGGGTTGATTCCTAACCCGTAAGGGATTTCTTTCCAGAGTGGTAAAAATGTCCTAAAGTTAGATCGCAGTGATGTTTACCTGTGTATATACTATATACAGTGCATATAGTGAATATACTAGAAAGCACAGAACTGTACACTTGAAAAGGGTGCATTTTATGGTGAATTTATTTGAATTGTAATACACCTCAATAAACTTATCATTAAAAATGATATATATACAAAAGTCACTCTTAGCTCCTAAGCCATATAGAAACAGATGGCCAGGCTGGATATGGTCTGGGGGCTGTCATTTGCCCCTCCTGGGGTGGAGTAGGCCTTGGACTTTGGGCCTGCCTGCCCCAGCAAGGTGCTGGCAGGCTGTATGTTTCATTTGATCCTCAGGGCAGCCAGGCTGAGTGGGCCCACTATGAGAGCCCTGCCTTGTTATCCAGGGGAACAGAGAATACATTCATCTTACTTGGGTTTTCTTTGTCTTCACATCTTTTTTCCTCCATCAGTTAGAACTATCACAATTCAAACTTTAGTTTAAAAACTGACCAGCACTATCCTTTGTTGTTGTTTAGTTGCTAAGTCACATCTGACTCTTTGCGATCCCATGGACTGTAGCCCTCCAGGGTCCTCTGTCCATGGGATTCTCCAGGCAAGGGTACTGGAGTGGGTGGTTCTGTTTCTTTCTCCAGGGGATCTTCCTGACCCAGGGATGGAACCTGTCTCTTATGTCTACTGTATTGGCAGGCAGGGGTTTTTTTTTTTTTTTTTAAACCGCTAGTGCCGCCTGGGAAGTCCAGTTGATTTATTTCAATTAGTCTCTGCCTCCTGAAAGGAGGAGTATCCAGAAATTAGTGGCACACTTCCCCAGCCCCATTGTGACTTGTGTCCTCTGAGTTAGCCCAACAGGCCTAACCTCTGCTTTCCTCGGACCCCAGTTCTCAACATCAGCACCTCGGTTCAGCTGGTAGCCTCCATGCCTTCAGGATTCCAGCCAGCGCAGACTCCAGACCCCGCAGCCCCAGTTGCCTACTTTCCATACTTCGACAGGACTTACCTGGCTGTGGCAGCGTCACTCAATGGGGGCAACGTGCTGGCCACGTTTGTCCACATGCTGGTCCAGTGGATGGCAGATCTAGGTAAGGCTGGTCCATTCAGGGGTGTGTTCTCTGCTTGTCCTTTCTGTGTGGCAGTGTCCTGGTGCTGAATGTGCAATAAACTTCTAGATTCATGTCTCAGACTGAACCAGGTTCTGGCACATTCCTTCCTTCTGTAGGGATCTGAGCTGGCAGCCTTCTTTACTCTCATCTTCTGAGGTGCCATTGCCTACTCTGTTTTGAGAGTACTACTCCTAACCTTGACTGTGGAGTATCCTGATAGTCTGCCAGCTCTCCCTCACCCCACTGTGTTACTTTATAGGTCAATAAGCCTCTGGGTCCCGTGTATTTGAGATTTGCCTTATTTCTCTTTTTCCTTACTTATTTGGCTGCATTGGGTCTTGGCTGCAGCACATGGGAGTTAAATGTGTTACTGACAAGACTCTACAGTGGCTTTTGGTTGAAGGTTCTCAGCACTATTTTTATCCCTAGAAATGGTGAATATTTGACTTGGGGAAGGGGGATCCTGAGCATGGGATTTTGTAAAAGTTCCTCAGGTGGAACTTCCTTGGTGGTCCAGTGTCTGAGACTCCGCACTCCCAATGCAGGGGACCCAGGTTCAATCCCTGGTCAGGGAATTAGATCCCACATGCTGTCACAACTAAGAGTTTGCATGCCACAACAAAGATCGAAGATCCCACGTGCTGCAGCTAAGCCCTGGCACAGCCGCAAGAGTGAATAAAATATATTTTTTAAAAGTTCCCCAGGGGATTCTGATGCTCTTACGTGGTGGTAAGCACTGATCTAGAACCTTCTACTCAAAAAGCATGGTCCTCAGGCCAGCTGCACTGGCTTCCTCCTCTGGGAGCTGATGACAAATGCAGAAGCTGAGGCCCCATCCCAGGCACACTGAGCCAGAAACTCTATTTTAATAAGATCCTTGATTGATTCAGAACTCCAAGCTCTGGTCTAGACTGGTGGTTCTCAACCTTTGCCGAGTGGCAAGCTAGACTGTGGTCCTGGGATTTCTCTGACACCACTAATAAGTCTAATAGCAGCTGTGATGATACTTACTGATCAGTGTATGCGTTTGGCCCACTTGGGAGCAAGCATCCCACAGCTGCGGGATGGTTAGGGCTCACATAGCATGTAAGTTCTCTCCCTGAAGGCTGGGTTGGGGTGAGCAGTGAGAGAGCTGGCTGGGGTCTGGGGCCGAGCACAGCCAGCCAGACTGTGTGAGTTCTGAGCCAGGAAGCAGCCCCCTACAGTGAAGAGGGGCAGCAAGTCAACCCATTTCTGCCCCTCTGGGAACTCTATAGCCTGCAGTGAGAGGGTGCCTGGACTCATACGACCTTCTCTGTCCCTGGCAGGCCTGGAGGTTGAAGAATCCATGGTGTACTCAAGCATGATCCAGGCAGCTGCCCAGCAGAGGGACACTTGCCTGACCATCACTCCAACAGTGCTGGGCGAGAGGCACTTGCCAGACCAGCTGGCCTCAGTGACTGGAATCTCCTCCTCTGACCTCTCCCTGGGGCATGTGACCCGGGCCCTGTGCAGAGGCATCGTTCAGAACCTTCACTCAATGCTTCCATTTGGGCAGCTTCGGGAGTGGGGCGTGGAGAGGGTGATTGGCAGTGGGAGTGCACTGTCCAGGAACGAAGTGCTGAAGCAGGAGGTGCAGAGGGCATTCCCTCTGCCAGTGTCCTATGGACAGGATGTAGACGCAGCTGTGGGGGCCGCTCTGGTCATGCTCCAGAGAAGCCTTAGCCAGCAGAAGTCCTAGCACACTCTTTGGCCAGAGGACTGTTGCAAATTTTATCTGATTAATGCCCCTGACCCGATCTTGGGGGTCATCCTTTTCCTGGACAGCTCTGTGGGCAGCTTTTTAAGCAATGCTTGTTCTTGGGGCCTCAAGAGTCAGTCTTCAGGGCACACACTCATAATGCAGCCAAGAATCATCAACCAGATCCCAAATCAGTGCCTTCCGCAACTCGCCTGAGAGATGGTTGCAAATATAGAGAAAGAAAGGAAGAAGGAAAGAGAAAGAGAGAAGGAAAAGGCATGGTAACCCAGCATCCTGGTCAACAGGGTCACCTGTGATTCATCTGTAGGCAAAATAAATGTGGGCTTCAGACACCAAATATAGTCTGGTGGTTGTGGGCTCCAACTAAGAACACCCCGTCCTATGATCTCACAACACAGCTGGTTGAAGGCACAGAAGAGGGAAGGAAAGGTGGGTGACGTGACCAGCTGCTGCTGCTGCTGCTAAGTCACTTCAGTCGTGTCTGACTCTGTGTGACCCCATAGACGGCAGCCCACCAGGCTCCCCCATCCCTGGGATTCTCCCGGCAAGAATACTGGAGTGGGTTGCCATTTCCTTCTCCAATGCATGAAAGAGAAAAGTGAAAGTGAAGTCGCTCAGTCTGTCCGACTGTTAGCGACCCCATGGACTGCAGCCCACCAGGCTACTCCGTCCATTGGATTTTCCAGGCAAGAGTACTGGGGTGGGGTGCCATTGCCTTCCCCGGATGTGACCAGCAAGGGGGACAAATGATGTATAGCCACACCATTCAGGCATATTGTTCCCAAGAGT
Organism: Oreotragus oreotragus; assembly: GCA_006410675.1. NCBI lineage: Eukaryota > Metazoa > Chordata > Mammalia > Artiodactyla > Bovidae > Oreotragus > Oreotragus oreotragus. The sequence continues at coordinate 264,396 of SJYX01011847.1, forward strand.
CTGGCCAGATAGCAGAAAGACTCTTCTAGGAGTGTGTCTGTGAAGCAATGTGTTTTTGCCCCTGCACGTCCCCAGGAGGCCTTCCAAGGGGAGAGTTGCAGCTGCGTGTGTTCCTGCCAGAGAGAAAGCAGAGAGAACCCCTTGTCCTGACGCGCCAGGCTGGCACTGCTGCAGAATTGGATTTGGGAAGTTGGACATGGCTCTGGGAATCATTTGTAGGTTGTCCCATGAAAAGCCCTGCCTGCCCCACAGTTTTACTGGGACAAGTGGCTGCAGACCACTTGGGAAAGTCATGGAATTTCCATTTTGAGAGAGAAGGCACCTCGGGATGTACCAAAGGATAGCAGAGAGCCCTGTCCTTCGGGAGGAGCTGACGTCAGGGAGGCAGCCTGTCTGGCATTTCCAGAATTCTCGGGGTGGAGACTGTAAATATAGGATCAGGAGCTGGATAGGTACCCTGCAAAGTACTGAAACTCTCTGTCCCCTTTCTGCGTGTCCACTGTATCTCTCAGGGCTGAGCCTTGCACAGTCCAAGCTGGTTAGCTAGCAATCCTGCTGCTATTTCTATTGCCGGTGGCCTGGAACCTCTGCAGCAGTTTGGGTACAGCTTCTTGGGCCTCATTTCTCCAGTCTGCAGCAATAAACCACTCACTTCTTGTGCTCCCGTGCTTAAGAGGTACCAGCCTGAGCCTCAGCTGAGGAACTGGGTCATTAGTGCTGTTTGTCAACATCCTGATCAAGCACAAAGTAGGCTTGGACTTTCCCACCCGATTGGTTTCAGTCAGTGAAACATCAACAGAAATGATAGCTTTATGGTGAACGATGTCATTTTAGTGATCTCTGAAGATTTAGCTTCTTAGCTTCGGGACCAGGGACCAGGCTTGATCGCTCAAGAGACTTTGTATAGCAGAGTTTTGTTACAGTGAAAAGGGACAGAGAAGTCTTCTGAAATAGACATCAGAAGGGGGATGGAGGGTGCCCCCCTTGCTAGTCTTAGGAAGGGAGTTATATACTTTTTTCAGTTGGTTATTGCAATAAACCAAAAGAATGTCTCAAGTTTGTAGACCCACTTCCACAATATACATTTTAAGATAACAAGATTAGAACTAACAATAGAAAGATCTTACCAGACCCTCTCCCATAATATACATTTTAAGATGACAGGATTAGTCAGAAGGTTCTCAAGAAGGAGAAATATGTCCTCAAGCAGGATACATTGTTGTCATAATGGTACAGAATCAAACATTGGTACAGAGTTCAAGGGAAAACATATCCTTGACCAAGATGAGTTGTTTTGTTGTGTAATCATCAGCTCTGGGCTTAAAGAAAAAAACATTTGTCTTTTTCTCCTCCTTGAGAACTCCAGACCCCTACCTTAAGAGCCCCAGTCCCCTTTGTCCTCCTCAGGGACCCCAGACTTATCAACCTACCTAGGAATTGAGTCTTTCATTTCCCTCTTTTCTTTTAGGAGAATTATGTTGCCAAGGGAAAGGGGCACCATTTTCATTCCGTAACTACTTCCTGCTGTTGAGGGGCAACATCCCTAAATTGTTGAGGCAATATATTCTCCTAACTCTCATATTGAGGGTCTCTGATCCAGGGGCCTCAAGTAACAGTTGGAGGAGGTTGTGGCACTTGTAGGAGCTTGAACAACCATTTGTAACCTAAAAGCTTTCAGACGGTTAGAAACAAACCCCGTTTTACAGTTACAGAAGTAAGGCAAAAGAGTAATTAAGCCAAATTAAAACATAATCAAGATTAAAAGTCACATTATGTCCATAGTTAAGGTACAATACGTTATACCAGTCCATCTTAGGATCGTTCAGTTCAGTTCAGTTCAGTCGCTCAGTCGTGTCTGACTCTTTGTGACCCCATGAATCGCAGCACGCCAGGCCTCCCTGTTCATCACCAACTCCCGGAGTTTACTCAAACTCACGTCCATCAAGTCAGTGATGCCATCCAGCCATCTCATCCTCTGTTGTCCCCTTCTCCTCCTGCCCCCAATCCCTCCTGGCATCAGGGTCTTTTCCAATGAGTCAACTCTTCGCATGAGGTGGCCAAAGTATTGGAGTTTCAGCTTTAGCATCAGTCCTTCCAATGAACACCCAGGACTGATCTTTTTCAGAATGAGCTGGTTGGATCTCCTTGCAGGCTCAAGGGACTCTCAAGAGTCATCTCCAACACCACAGTTCAAAAGCATCAATTCTTCGGTGCTCAGCTTTCTTCACAGTCCGACTCACATCCATACATGACCATTGGGAAAACCATAGGCTTGACTAAACGGACCTTTGTTGGCAAAGTAATGTCTCTGCTTTTTAATGTGCTATCTAGGTTGGTCATAACTTTCCTTCCAAGGAGTAAGCGTCTTTTAATTTCATGGCTGCAATCATCATCTGCAGTGATTGTGGAACCCCCCAAAATAAAGTCTGACACTGTTTCCACTGTTTCTCCATCTATTTGCCATGAAGTGATGGGACCAGATGCATGATCTTAGTTTTTCTGAATGTTGAGCTTTAAGCCAAATTTTTCAGTCTCCTCTTTTCACTTTCATCAAGGGGCTCTTTAGTTCCTCTTCACTTTCTGCCATAAGAGTGGTATCATTTGCATATCTGAGGTTATTGATATTTCTCCTGGCAATCTTAGATATCATCAGATCAAGAAAAGCATCACATATGACTGTTGTTGGTGAAGATATTCGCAGAGTTGAAGAAAGTCCTTTCCCTGAAGTAGAGAAACCCACCATGGGATGCCTTCAATTGATGAGGATGTTGAAAAGCTGAAAGCTGAGTCACATAGTTAATTCTAAGGCTTCAGGATATATAACAATATCTGTGTGCAAATACAGTCTGTCATAGAGACAGCGCCTTCTTGGGGCAGTTCAAGCCCTCATTAAAGCTATGGGTAAAACTTTAAACCAACTGTCTTGTGTTTCTTAAGTTAGCTTACGCAGATGCCTCTTAATAATGTCATTAGCCTTTTCAACTTTTTCTGAAGATTGGGGTCTCCAGGAACAGTGTAGGTGATATTCTATTCCTAGAACTTTTGACAACCCTTGAATTACAGCAGCTATAAAGGTGGACCATTGTCACTCTGAACTTTAGAGTTTAAGATCCCACTTATATCATGAGAAGTAATTACAGTAAGATTTCACCCATTCCTTAACCTTGGGCTTTAGTGGATACTGTTTTTGATGTGGAAATAAGTGAGGGTCATTGAGTTTGATAACAATACTACTACTACTACTACTACTAAGTCGCTTCTAGGAACAGTATTTTGTGCTCAACTCGGTTTTTTCATCAGCCCACACTTTTCTATTTTGTTCAGCTAAAAAGAGAGGGTTCCGTATTCATGAAAACAGAGGTCTGGACCCAGAAAGGGTGAGGGAGACTCTGGCACAATGAAAAAACAGCACAGAGTCCCAGTTTCAGCTTAAAGTAAAACTGAAATAATAACGTTTGACTCATCCAGACAGTTCCATTATGGTAGTGGATTGGGAGGAAAGTGGGCCAGGGGCTTCAGTGAGCACAGAGAAAGTTGCCCCAGTGTCCAAAAGAAAACCGACTGATTGGTTGCCCACAGTTATTAATACCCAGGGCTCCTCAGGTGTTATTAGGACAGGGACTTGTGTGGGGACCCCTGGGCACCTTCAGTCTTGATTGTCCTGAGAGTCTGACCCCTGGGGTCTACGCCTCAGAAGGCAGTCTCTTCTCAGGTGTGGTGCTTTACAGACTGGACATGGAGCTGAGGGGCTGCTTAGATGCCTGAAGGCAATCCTNAATACCCAGGGCTCCTCAGGTGTTATTAGGACAGGGACTTGTGTGGGGACCCCTGGGCACCTTCAGTCTTGATTGTCCTGAGAGTCTGACCCCTGGGGTCTACGCCTCAGAAGGCAGTCTCTTCTCAGGTGTGGTGCTTTACAGACTGGACATGGAGCTGAGGGGCTGCTTAGATGCCTGAAGGCAATCCTGGTTAAGATGCCTCTCCTTTCCACAGTAATAACAAGCTTGTCCCTTTTGACCTGGGTTCCTCTGGGCATTTCTCTCAGGCTGTTTCAGAGTGAATCTAACAGCCATTGTTGGGGCTTCAGTCTTTTGCCTGGTTCTTTTTTTCCTCCTATTTTCCTCCTTGTATTCTCTACCATAATATACTGTCTGAGCCAGCTGCAATATCTCTTTCTAAAGACTGATTTGATCCAAATGCCTGTTTTAGTAGCTTACGGCAGTTATCTGGAGTCAACTGAGTGAGAAATCTATCTTTTAATATTATTCCTCCTTCTGCATTTGCAGGATCAACATTAGTAAACTTTCAGAGAACCTCCCATGGTCCGTCTAGGAATTTACCAGGAGTTTCTTTCTCTCCCTGTTCTACGTCAGCCAACTTAGCAGAGTCTAAAATCCTAGCACAGACTCACTTGAGTCCTTCTTAAGAATACATCTGACAAAGTGACTCTGATGTTACCTTCCTTTAGCCATGTTATAGTCTCAGTCTAGTACACTTATGGAAACCACTTGGCTCCCAGTAGGGAGGAGGGCTATTTCATGTATCCTCTTTCCCCTGTCTCACGTTCAAGCCATTCATCTCCAAAAACAGTAGCTTCCCCCAAAACTCAGGCTCTCAAGGCAGGAGTCAGTGTCAGTCCCAAGACACACGTTATATCTCTCCAAAAAGGTCATAAAGTAAAGTTAGTCCTGTAAAGGCCTCTGTGTACCCTTTGGATCCTCTAAATAGTCTCGACCACAATTGGGACTGTTTGAATTTCTGCCTAGACTGAGGCAACCCCTGCAGAAAGTCTGCCCTGATTCTCGGCCTGTTCAGTTGGGAGCAAAGCAAGAGAACAGGAGGCAGCTGAAGCCTTCACGCCCAAATCTGCACCCTTAGGACACAAGTCTGGCCCGTCTCACAGAGAGATGAAGAGCTACACATATGGGACTTCTACCCATTTCTCTTATTTTCTACAGAACTGGTCTAACTGTAAAACAGTTTTGTAATTGAGATCCTTCAACAGGCCAGCATTCCCCATCCTCCAAAGACTACAGTGGCCATTCAGTATCCCAGGAGAAGATCAGGCGTGAATTAAAAAAAAAATTCTGGGAATCAAACTTGTCCCAGTTTTTTAAAAAGTACATTTTTAAAGGAGTGGTTCTGGAACTGCTAGCTCCCATCTGTAAGAGAGGGGAAAGCGGCATCCACAGCCCAGGCTTCTTTCAGCTGGAGGCGTCCCTCCCCGCTCTGGATGCGGGTGGAGACAGACTTTCCACCAAAGCTTTCCTTCCCTGGTCAGATTTAGTCTGTCCCTTACCGACACAGGTGCTTTACCAGTCCCTCCTGGTTCTACCACTGAGGCGGGGTGGAGATGCACCAGGCATTAGGAGATGAACAGATGGCATCCCAGATTGATTTAGTTCCTTACCACCAAGACCTTTGTTTGATTTGCCCTTTTCCTTGGATGCCACCAGGGGTGGAGAAGAGTAGTTTTCTGGAAGGTTTCCCAAGCTAGGACGACTAGGGTAAGTATCCGTCTTACATGTGTCTTTGCTCATTCCTGAGTACAGTCCTGACCGCAGTAGAAATGGTGAGTCATAAAGGGATCAACAGCAACCAAGATGTCCCTTCTGAGTGTCACCAGGCCAGTAATGTGATAGTAAAACGGCTGGCCAGGGAGGAAAAAGTGATTTTTGTCCTCAAGCTACTAGGACCAATCCCTCCAGGTCATTTCCACAGATTCCACAAAAGGAGTATCTAGGCAATTGAGAGAGATGCCATCAGAGAGCCTTCTCTGGTCTGCTAAGAGCTGGCACTGCCATTAGAAGAAGCCCATTGCACTTCCAATCTGGCCAGACCCTGCAGTCCTGATCTGGGTCCTCAAAAACCTCACGGTCACCAGCAATGCTTCCATCCACACAGATCGGAGGCAAAGCCGTGACAGACTCACTTTCAGGTCACTGGCCCCTGAGGCAGGCAGCCAAGAAGTGACCTCTAGCCTGAGAAACAATTCTGGAGCTAGAGCTCTGCCTTGCCCTGAAACTGCTGCTGGAGCTAGAGTTTCGCCTCATTCCTGAACGTGCTCCTGGCAAGTCTGGATTCCCCGTGACTACCAAGTTTGGGGTCTAAGTAAAAGTACACTGTAATGGCACAGATCACAGGTCCCCTGAAAGCCTATGATCCGACAGATTAGGTTAACAGTTCTAATTCCCCACAAAATCATGGAGTGATCAAAGAGACCAGGAAAAGGTGACTGAAAAAAGGAAAGTTCGGTACACACACTTCGCCCATTTCTGGCCACTCACCTCTCAGGGAGGTTGGGTGTCTCTTAGCATTGGCAGGTTGGTAGAAACCCCCAACACGGCTCCCCTTTGGGGGCTGCCTTCAGTCATCACGAGACACCATAAAACCACAGAGCAGGGCTCGTCACTTACTTCACGTAGGGCGTGTCATTCATTCACACAAACACACCTGTAGAGTTAGTAAAGCAGAAAACATGTATACTGAGAAAGCAGAAAGGATAGAGCTCTGAGTGTTCTTGTCTTGTCCTGAAGATCCCGGACAAGCCTCCAAGATGAAAGCTGAACAATGTTGGATTCATGATCTCGGAAGAAGATTTAGCTTCGAAACAAGGGACCAGGCCTGATCACTCAAGAGTTTTGTATAGCAGAGTTTTATTACAGTGAAAAGGGACAGAGAAATCTTCAAGCTTCTGACAGAAACATCAGAAGGGGGATGGAGAGTGCCCCCAGCGAGTCTTATCAAGGCCTTATATACTTTTACCAGACACTCCCACAGCATACATCTTACATTAACAAGATTAGAACTAACCACACATAGATCTCACCAGACCCACTCCCATCATACACATTTCAAGATGACAGGATTAGTCAGGAGGCTCTTGTTAAGGAGAAACATGTCCTCGAGCAAGTTACATTGTTATACTGACTAAGACAAAGTGATGTAGAAAAAAAGTTTGTCCTTTTCTCCTTGAGAGCCCCACACCCCTTTCTCCTTCTCAAGGACTCTGGGACCTTTTCTTCTCCTCAGGGACCCCAGACTTCTTATAAACCTGCCTAGGAATTGACTCTCTTGAAGTGTGTCACTTCCAGGCAGAAGCCCTTTGGAACAAGTGTTGAAGTTTGCCACACTCCCTTCCCTTTGCTGTAGGTGACCCCAGGTGTCCCAGAGAGGAGGCTTTGCTGGTGTGGGTCCCACGTGAGGGCAATGTGGTGAACAGTCCTCACCCAGTGAGTGACTCGAGGTGTGACTCGGAAATAAACCTTTGACGTTTAATATTGCTGGGATTTGGGGGCTGTTTGTTACCACAGCTTCACTTACTTTTTCCTGACCGCTACAGCCATGGTAGAGACTGTGCCTGAAAAGTCAACAGCATAGACCCAGCTGCATCGTCTACTCAGCACCGGGGGTTCTATCAGGCACAGTGATGTGCTGTCGAATTCCCATCACTAGAGAATGAAATAAATGCCGTAACAGGTTTACCCACATGCCCAGAGGAGGAGCAATTCATTCTTTATGTGAGGGACATTGAACTAATCCTCAGAGAGTTTCAGCCCATCGATACGAACACCAGTTAGAGTTAGAGTGCCTATGGTGAACGAGAAGCTAACCTAGACTCTACTTGTTTGAACTCATGTGATCGTCATGATAGTCCTAGAAGGGGGGTATATTATCCCTGTTTCACAGCTGATGAAACCGAGACACAAAAAGTTAAGTAACTTACCTAAGATCACAATGCTAGGATTCCAAACGCAGAGCCCACATTCTGTAGCATTCTAGGCAGCGAGGTCTGGCTCAGTTCAGTTCAGTTCAGCCACTCAGTTGTGTCCGACTCTTTGCGACCCCATGAATCGCAGCACGCCAGCCCCCCCTGTCCATCACCAACTCCCGGGGTTCACTCAGATTCACATCCATCGAGTCCGTGATGCCATCCAGCCATCTCATCCTCTGTAGTCCCCTTCTCCTCCTGCCCCCAATTCCTCCCAGCATCAGAGTCTTCTCCAATGAGTCAACTCTTCGTATGATGTGGCCAAAATACTGGAGTTTCAGCTTTAGCATCATTCCTTCAAAAGAAATCCTAGGGTTGATCTCCTTCAGAATGGACTGGTTGGATCTCCTTGCAGCCCAAGGGACTCTCAAGAGTCTTCTCCAACACCACAGTTCAAAAGCATCAATTCTTTGGTGCTCAGCTTTCTTCACAGTCCAACTCTAGGGAAACGTATTTATGTTCAAGTGATTGGCCTGACCAGGGTGTGATGAACTGTCTGGTGTCACCCGGTTGTAGGGCAAATGCAAGGGTGTTGTGGGAGTGGTGGCTAGGAATGTTGGTAAGGGTGGTGGATGCCGGACTGAGGATTTGGACTTTCTCCTTGTAGTGGGGTTAGGGGGCCGACTGCGGCTTCTCTGGCTTTAGGAGAATAGCCAGCAGCCTGGACTCTGAATTGGAGGCTGGGTTTTACAGGAGGTGGGTCCCAGTTAGAGGGGCCAAGAAAACAGCCTGTGAGAGATGGTGAGTCCAGAACCAGCCAGGGGCAGAGGAGTGAACACCAGCTCTCCTGATGTTCACCTCCCTTCCCAGGGCCACACCTCCCAGACCTGGCTCCTTGGCCTCTGGCTACATGCACATGACATTTATGTGTCTTTCATGCATTTCTTTTTTTTTTTTCTTCAAGAAAGTCCCTTGTTGGCAGGTTCTCTATTAGGTATTCTCTGCTTTCTCCTCCTCCTGCATCTGAAGTTGGGCTGATGTCCAGCTCACAGGGCAGAGCCCTGTGCCTTGTCTGATGTCACTGCTGCAGTCCCCCTGCAGCGTATTTGTCACTGGTGACGACCATATCCAGGGCTTCCCTATTGGCTCAGATGGTAAATAATCTGCCTGCAATACAGGAGACCCAGGTTCAATCCCTGGGTCAGGAAGATCCCCTGGAGGGGAGCATGGCAACCCACTCCAGTATTCTTGCCCAGGGAAATCCCACGGACAGAGGAGCCTGGCAGGCTACAGTCCATGGGGTCACAAAGAGTTGGACATGAGTGAGCAACTAACACACACACACACAGACACACACACCCGACTGCCTCCAGGACACTGCTCAGTGTTTGCTCTTGGTATGACCTCTTGGCCCCAGGCTTGTGTCGGTTACAGGGAGCCCCACCCTGTAAGCATTAGAGATAGCCTAGCAGGTCTCCCTCCTTATCCATCCCAGCCTCCTGGAGGGTACAGATGATCTTATTCACCCTCTTCACCGCTCTGGGCTCACAAACCACTTAGCTTCAGGAAGGAAGGTCGGTTATGCCTGACTGCTTCTCAGGCATGATTAGATGAACAGGCTGCATCTCTAAACTGAGATGTTCTTGGCCTAGAGATGTTCGTTGCGTGACTCATGAAACATTAAAGAAATCTTTTTTTTTTTTTCACCAGAAAACAATTAGTCACCACCTCAGGCTAATGGCCGGATGCAGCTTAGCAGTCAGCAGATGCGGGCTGAAATAAGGAGATGTACAACCCCCAGGGCTGCCCAGAGCTGTACCAGCTCACAGAGCCCATTCACATCCGTATCCCCTCTAATCCCCAGCAAAACCCCGGAAAGCAGGCTGGGCAGGTGCTCTCACCTGTTTTGTGGCTGGAGAAGCAGGCCTGGAGCTTCAGCTACCACCTAAGTTCATGCAACTGGCGTCTGGTGCAGCCAGGCCTCTTCCCTCCTGCCTCCCTTCTCTGCCCACATCCCTGACCCTCCAACCACTTCTCTCTTCTTGCTCTGCTCTGGTTGCTCCCCGGGGCCCCAGCTCTGCAGGGCAGGGCTCAGTTGGGGGGAGCCAAGAGGGTGTCTGCTCCCTCCCCAGCTCAGATGGCCAGCTCCATCTGTGTCTGCAGACCCCTCTCACAGATCCCCATCATCCACGGGAGCTGACTCATGCGAGTCCCTGGGGACACTCACGCACCGACCAAATGCAGAAAAGAAGGTTGCTTTCTTCCTGGTTTGCTGACCCTGAAGCCATTCAAAATTTGGGAGGCAAGACCCATAAATCAGGATGAGATTTAGAAATCTTAGGGCGAGATTTAGAAAGCTCGCGATAAGACTAGCAGTGTCGCCACTGTCCTTGGGTGTTACAGGCACCTACAGTAGCGCCTCCCCTAGTCTTTCTGGGCAGGGTCTCCCACCTGCTTCCCACCTGGCTCCTCCCGAGGTGCCAGGCTGACAGGTCTGGACTTTAGCAATCAGGCTCTTTTAGCACAGGGGAGTTTGCTGGTTTTTAGCTGTGCCAGAAAGTCTGGGTTCAAATCTGAGAGGAACCCAGGTAAATGAAGAAAATATATTAGTCTCCCATTGCCAGGGAAGCCTGGCATGCCTCAGTCCGTGGGATCGCAAAGAGTTGGACACGACTGAGCCACTGAACTGCCGGGGTCAGTGTGCCCCATGGTGGTATCCTGTACAGAGAACCGTGGCCGTAAGGGATGCCGGTAATTTTAGCCTAGGCCACACCAGACTGGGCTCACCCGTGTGCTGTGAGACCTCCAGCGCTTTTCTGTGCTGCCTCTGGTCCCCATCAGACTGGAACTTGGAGGGGGCGCCCTTGCAAAAACATGATCTACTTACAAGGAGTTTTAATGGATACATCCTTACATAGATCCAAGAACACTGTGTTTCAAAATAATGACTCAGAAACCACGCTGATGGTGTCTTACATGTGTCTTTGCTCATTCCTGAGTACAGTCCTGACCGCAGTAGAAATGGTGAGTCATAAAGGGATCAACAGCAACCAAGATGTCCCTTCTGAGTGTCACCAGGCCAGTAATGTGATAGTAAAAGGGCTGGCCAGGGAGGAAAAAGTGATTTTTGTCCTCAAGCTACTAGGACCAATCCCTCCAGGTCATTTCCACAGATTCCACAAAAGGAGTATCTAGGCAATTGAGAGAGATGCCATCAGAGAGCCTTCTCTGGTCTGCTAAGAGCTGGCACTGCCATTAGAAGAAGCCCATTGCACTTCCAATCTGACCAGACCCTGCAGTTCCTGATCTGGGTCCTCAAAAACCTCACGGTCACCAGCAATGCTTCCATCCACACAGATCGGAGGCAAAGCCGTGACAGACTCACTTTCAGGTCACTGGCCCCTGAGGCAGGCAGCCAAGAAGTGACCTCTAGCCTGAGAAACAATTCTGGAGCTAGAGCTCTGCCTTGCCCTGAAACTGCTGCTGGAGCTAGAGTTTCGCCTCATTCCTGAACGTGCTCCTGGCAAGTCTGGATTCCCCGTGACTACCAAGTTTGGGGTCTAAGTAAAAGTACACTGTAATGGCACAGATCACAGGTCCCCTGAAAGCCTATGATCCGACAGATTAGGTTAACAGTTCTAATTCCCCACAAAATCATGGAGTGATCAAAGAGACCAGGAAAAGGTGACTGAAAAAAGGAAAGTTCGGTACACACACTTCGCCCATTTCTGGCCACTCACCTCTCAGGGAGGTTGGGTGTCTCTTAGCATTGGCAGGTTGGTAGAAACCCCCAACACGGCTCCCCTTTGGGGGCTGCCTTCAGTCATCACGAGACACCATAAAACCACAGAGCAGGGCTCGTCACTTACTTCACGTAGGGCGTGTCATTCATTCACACAAACACACCTGTAGAGTTAGTAAAGCAGAAAACATGTATACTGAGAAAGCAGAAAGGATAGAGCTCTGAGTGTTCTTGTCTTGTCCTGAAGATCCCGGACAAGCCTCCAAGATGAAAGCTGAACAATGTTGGATTCATGATCTCGGAAGAAGATTTAGCTTCGAAACAAGGGACCAGGCCTGATCACTCAAGAGTTTTGTATAGCAGAGTTTTATTACAGTGAAAAGGGACAGAGAAATCTTCAAGCTTCTGACAGAAACATCAGAAGGGGGATGGAGAGTGCCCCCAGCGAGTCTTATCAAGGCCTTATATACTTTTACCAGACACTCCCACAGCATACATCTTACATTAACAAGATTAGAACTAACCACACATAGATCTCACCAGACCCACTCCCATCATACACATTTCAAGATGACAGGATTAGTCAGGAGGCTCTTGTTAAGGGGAAACATGTCCTCGAGCAAGTTACATTGTTATACTGACTAAGACAAAGTGATGTAGAAAAAAAGTTTGTCCTTTTCTCCTTGAGAGCCCCACACCCCTTTCTCCTTCTCAAGGACTCTGGGACCTTTTCTTCTCCTCAGGGACCCCAGACTTCTTATAAACCTGCCTAGGAATTGACTCTCTTGAAGTGTGTCACTTCCAGGCAGAAGCCCTTTGGAACAAGTGTTGAAGTTTGCCACACTCCCTTCCCTTTGCTGTAGGTGACCCCAGGTGTCCCAGAGAGGAGGCTTTGCTGGTGTGGGTCCCACGTGAGGGCAATGTGGTGAACAGTCCTCACCCAGTGAGTGACTCGAGGTGTGACTCGGAAATAAACCTTTGACGTTTAATATTGCTGGGATTTGGGGGCTGTTTGTTACCACAGCTTCACTTACTTTTTCCTGACCGCTACAGCCATGGTAGAGACTGTGCCTGAAAAGTCAACAGCATAGACCCAGCTGCATCGTCTACTCAGCACTGGGGGTTCTATCAGGCACAGTGATGTGCTGTCGAATTCCCATCACTAGAGAATGAAATAAATGCCGTAACAGGTTTACCCACATGCCCAGAGGAGGAGCAATTCATTCTTTATGTGAGGGACATTGAACTAAACCTCAGAGAGTTTCAGCCCATCGATACGAACACCAGTTAGAGTTAGAGTGCCTATGGTGAACGAGAAGCTAACCTAGACTCTACTTGTTTGAACTCATGTGATCGTCATGATAGTCCTAGAAGGGGGGTATATTATCCCTGTTTCACAGCTGATGAAACCGAGACACAAAAAGTTAAGTAACTTACCTAAGATCACAACGCTAGGATTCCAAACGCAGAGCCCACATTCTGTAGCATTCTAGGCAGCGAGGTCTGGCTCAGTTCAGTTCAGTTCAGCCACTCAGTTGTGTCCGACTCTTTGCGACCCCATGAATCGCAGCACGCCAGCCCCCCCTGTCCATCACCAACTCCCGGGGTTCACTCAGATTCACATCCATCGAGTCCGTGATGCCATCCAGCCATCTCATCCTCTGTAGTCCCCTTCTCCTCCTGCCCCCAATTCCTCCCAGCATCAGAGTCTTCTCCAATGAGTCAACTCTTCGTATGATGTGGCCAAAATACTGGAGTTTCAGCTTTAGCATCATTCCTTCAAAAGAAATCCTAGGGTTGATCTCCTTCAGAATGGACTGGTTGGATCTCCTTGCAGCCCAAGGGACTCTCAAGAGTCTTCTCCAACACCACAGTTCAAAAGCATCAATTCTTTGGTGCTCAGCTTTCTTCACAGTCCAACTCTAGGGAAACGTATTTATGTTCAAGTGATTGGCCTGACCAGGGTGTGATGAACTGTCTGGTGTCAGCCGGTTGTAGGGCAAATGCAAGGGTGTTGTGGGAGTGGTGGCTAGGAATGTTGGTAAGGGTGGTGGATGCCGGACTGAGGATTTGGACTTTCTCCTTGTAGTGGGGTTAGGGGGCCGACTGCGGCTTCTCTGGCTTTAGGAGAATAGCCAGCAGCCTGGACTCTGAATTGGAGGCTGGGTTTTACAGGAGGTGGGTCCCAGTTAGAGGGGCCAAGAAAACAGCCTGTGAGAGATGGTGAGTCCAGAACCAGCCAGGGGCAGAGGAGTGAACACCAGCTCTCCTGATGTTCACCTCCCTTCCCAGGGCCACACCTCCCAGACCTGGCTCCTTGGCCTCTGGCTACATGCACATGACATTTATGTGTCTTTCATGCATTTCTTTTTTTTTTTTCTTCAAGAAAGTCCCTTGTTGGCAGGTTCTCTATTAGGTATTCTCTGCTTTCTCCTCCTCCTGCATCTGAAGTTGGGCTGATGTCCAGCTCACAGGGCAGAGCCCTGTGCCTTGTCTGATGTCACTGCTGCAGTCCCCCTGCAGCGTATTTGTCACTGGTGACGACCATATCCAGGGCTTCCCTATTGGCTCAGATGGTAAATAATCTGCCTGCAATACAGGAGACCCAGGTTCAATCCCTGGGTCAGGAAGATCCCCTGGAGGGGAGCATGGCAACCCACTCCAGTATTCTTGCCCAGGGAAATCCCACGGACAGAGGAGCCTGGCAGGCTACAGTCCATGGGGTCACAAAAAGTTGGACACGAGTGAGCAACTAACACACACACACACAGACACACACACCCGACTGCCTCCAGGACACTGCTCAGTGTTTGCTCTTGGTATGACCTCTTGGCCCCAGGCTTGTGTCGGTTACAGGGAGCCCCACCCTGTAAGCATTAGAGATAGCCTAGCAGGTCTCCCTCCTTATCCATCCCAGCCTCCTGGAGGGTACAGATGATCTTATTCACCCTCTTCACCGCTCTGGGCTCACAAACCACTTAGCTTCAGGAAGGAAGGTCGGTTATGCCTGACTGCTTCTCAGGCATGATTAGATGAACAGGCTGCATCTCTAAACTGAGATGTTCTTGGCCTAGAGATGTTCGTTGCGTGACTCATGAAACATTAAAGAAATCTTTTTTTTTTTTTCACCAGAAAACAATTAGTCACCACCTCAGGCTAATGGCCGGATGCAGCTTAGCAGTCAGCAGATGCGGGCTGAAATAAGGAGATGTACAACCCCCAGGGCTGCCCAGAGCTGTACCAGCTCACAGAGCCCATTCACATCCGTATCCCCTCTAATCCCCAGCAAAACCCCGGAAAGCAGGCTGGGCAGGTGCTCTCACCTGTTTTGTGGCTGGAGAAGCAGGCCTGGAGCTTCAGCTACCACCTAAGTTCATGCAACTGGCGTCTGGTGCAGCCAGGCCTCTTCCCTCCTGCCTCCCTTCTCTGCCCACATCCCTGACCCTCCAACCACTTCTCTCTTCTTGCTCTGCTCTGGTTGCTCCCCGGGGCCCCAGCTCTGCAGGGCAGGGCTCAGTTGGGGGGAGCCAAGAGGGTGTCTGCTCCCTCCCCAGCTCAGATGGCCAGCTCCATCTGTGTCTGCAGACCCCTCTCACAGATCCCCATCATCCACGGGAGCTGACTCATGCGAGTCCCTGGGGACACTCACGCACCGACCAAATGCAGAAAAGAAGGTTGCTTTCTTCCTGGTTTGCTGACCCTGAAGCCATTCAAAATTTGGGAGGCAAGACCCATAAATCAGGATGAGATTTAGAAATCTTAGGGCGAGATTTAGAAAGCTCGCGATAAGACTAGCAGTGTCGCCACTGTCCTTGGGTGTTACAGGCACCTACAGTAGCGCCTCCCCTAGTCTTTCTGGGCAGGGTCTCCCACCTGCTTCCCACCTGGCTCCTCCCGAGGTGCCAGGCTGACAGGTCTGGACTTTAGCAATCAGGCTCTTTTAGCACAGGGGAGTTTGCTGGTTTTTAGCTGTGCCAGAAAGTCTGGGTTCAAATCTGAGAGGAACCCAGGTAAATGAAGAAAATATATTAGTCTCCCATTGCCAGGGAAGCCTGGCATGCCTCAGTCCGTGGGATCGCAAAGAGTTGGACACGACTGAGCCACTGAACTGCCGGGGTCAGTGTGCCCCATGGTGGTATCCTGTACAGAGAACCGTGGCCGTAAGGGATGCCGGTAATTTTAGCCTAGGCCACACCAGACTGGGCTCACCCGTGTGCTGTGAGACCTCCAGCGCTTTTCTGTGCTGCCTCTGGTCCCCATCAGACTGGAACTTGGAGGGGGCGCCCTTGCAAAAACATGATCTACTTACAAGGAGTTTTAATGGATACATCCTTACATAGATCCAAGAACACTGTGTTTCAAAATAATGACTCAGAAACCACGCTGATGGTGGCAAGGCTCAGTCCTGAGGTCTTGTCCCAGTGCTGTCTTATGAGCTTCAGTGGAACCACTCAGGGCAGGCACTGTGCAGATAAGGCCAGGCCAGCACGCACCTTTGGGAAAGGAATGGAGCTAAGCCTGGAGAAGGGAAATGGATGCCAGAGACTGTCTCTCCCTGGAGCCACTGAAATCTGCAAAGCCAGATACCAACATCAGAGAAGTTAAAGTGCAGTACAAGTTGTAGGAAGCTCCAGGTGAGAGAGTTGTCACTGTCCTTGGGCAGTTTGCATGGCCTGTTTGCTCTTCATTGCTTCATCTATAAAGTGGGCACAAAGCTGTATTCACCTCATGACATTTTGCAAGGGTCAGATGAGATAGCACATATAAATGGCTTATCCCAGTGCCAGGCACTCTGCCTGCCTTTATTGTTGGCACTGTGATCAGATGCACCAATAGTCCCAGGAAAGCATCCTTTGGAGGAGGTGGGATTTGAATGATAGAATCTCAGCATCTATAGGTCTCACCTGCCACCTGGGTCCAGTGGGATGGATCTTGAGCAGAGGGCAGGCACCGTTAGTGTGGCTGGGGAGGAGGTGTGTCTAGGTGAGAGGAGGGGTGGACCACAGTGGTGGAGGGGATTGGGGCTGTGAACTCAGGGTGCCAGGTGGAGGGGTGGGGCCTTGCTGGGTGAGGGGGCAAGATCAGGACGATGTTTAATTTTTTTTGTCTGCACCATGTGGCATGTGGGGTCTTACTTTCCTGACCAGGGATTGAACCTGCGTCTCCTGCATCGGAAGTGCAGAGTCTTAACCACTGGACCGTCAGGGAAGTCCCATCCATTCTTTTTTAGATGTTCTGCCTTAGCCCAGACAGCGAGGGCAGAGAAGGAGAGGACGAAGATGCTGGGCTTGGTGGCCAGAAGGAAGATGGGGCCTTTTCAGGCAGGAGCATGGAGGGAAGGGGATGTGGAGGTGAGTGGGGGGATTGGAGGCCACCTTGGAAGGTGGTGAGGGAAAGGTGTTCAGGGTCTTCACCTGGAGATTCCAAGAGGCAGGGACAGAGCTCAGGGGGGAGGGCTGGGGTGGACCCCCAGGTGGAGTCACTGTCTTGGGAATGCCAGATGGGTTCTTGGAGGGGTGAGAATCTCAGAGAAGGAGGAAGTAAGGGTCCCTGTGTGGCAAGAAGGGCTTGGCAACGAGAGACCAAGGAGATGGAGAAGGAGCTGTCAGGGAAGGAAGGGCAGGGCAGGATTCCTCCTGCAGCTCTCGGAGCATGCACAGCACCACATAGGCTCCGGGATGCTGTCAACTTTCAGTGCCTCTGTTGCGAAGAGAACACCTTTAGTGATCCGTGCTGTCCTCACCGGAGGCAGAAATCACTTTGGAAACTAAGGGGATGGGCCCGGAGGAGAGGAGTAACCCCTTCCTCCGCCTCCCCTGCTTTCCTAAACATTGCTCCTGGGCTGGCCAGTATTCTCAGCACCTTTCCAGGTGTGTTCCACCTGTGCCCAGGGGCTGCCCACGGCTGGAACCCCAGCTGGGCCCAGGCTGTGTGTGAGCCAGGGCTGTATCTCATCCAGTGCCGGCCCGTCACAGTCTCCATACTGAAGTGTATTTAATACTCTTGATCTGTACACTTAAAAGTTATTAAAATGGTAACTCATGCCATACATGTTTTATCAAAAGAACGAATTCCAAGTTTCAGTTTTTAAAAATTAATTTTTATTGGAGTACAGTTGACTTACAATGTTGTGTTAGCTTCCTGCTGTGGGGCAAAGTGAATCAGTTCTATATACATACATACGCACTTATTTATTGACTTATTTAATTTTTTTGTCTGCACCATGTGGCATGTGGGATCTTAGTTCCCTGACCAGGGAATGAGCCTGCATTTCCTGCACTAGAAGTGCAGACCCTTAACCACTGGACCGTCAAGGAAGTCCCATCCATTCTTTTTTAGATTCTATTCCCATATAGGTCATTAACTAGTACTGAGAATAGTTCTTTGTGCTATACTAGGTCCTTATTAGTTTCAAGTTTCTTTTAAACTGAAGTTAAAATGGCATCTATCAAATGATATCAAATGAAAAAGTGTGCAAGCAGGGGACATGGTGGGGCAGAGCGGAATAGGCCCAGCTTCCTGGCCGACCAAGGCAGTGACCTGGGCAGCCATCTGACTGCTAGAGGTCACAGATTTCTTGTCTGTAACGTGGGTACGACAGGCTCCACGCTCCTGCCGTGCAGGGCTGTGGCATGGCCTGGGCAAGGGGTCGGTAAGAGCTCTTGGTAAACTGTAGAGAGTCATGCAGGACCCATGGAATGTCTGCACTTCCATCCTGACTCAGGAGTCAGAGCTTGTTGCAATGGACCTTTCTGGCGTGTGGCTACTCTTTTCAGGCTGTGTCTCCCCCGAAACTCACTGGAGTCCTGTAGGGTTCCCACGGGTAGCTGCTAGGACAGTTTCTTGGGCTTTTGGGGCCGCACCCTGTGTAAACTTTGCGTGAGAATTCTGTCGGGTCCGACTCTTTACGACCCGACAGACTGTAGCCCTCCAGGCTCTTCTGTCCATGGGATGCTCCAGGTAAGAATACTTCAGTGGGTTGCCGTTTCCTACTCCAGGGGATCTTGCCAACCCAGGAACTGAGCCCACGTCTCCTGCATTGGCAGGCAGATTCTTTACCACTGCGCCACCTGGGAAGCCCCGGGGACCCTTATACAACCTTAGAAGGAATGCACACTGGGAAAAACTTTGAGGTTTTCCTCAGGCAGTTTCTGGAAGGGAATGAAGCCCTATTGGACATGGGGAATTTTTTCCTTTAGGGTCATACTAGGAAACAGGAAATAAGTCCTCATCATTTTCTGTGTTCCGTGGCTCCGGGAGGAAGTCCAGTTGCGAAAGGCTGGACCCAAAAGTGCTCCTGCTGCCATTCCTACCCCAGATTTGGGCACACGGGGAATGAGAGGCCCTTGAGAGGCAGGGACTGGCTCTGGGTCACTCAGGGTTGGGGGCAAAGGCAGCACCCAGAACTAGGAGGCCCCTGATTGCCAGGTCAGGATTGTGTGATGGGGGGCACGACCCTTTCCTTTCCTTCTGCATTTGGGAAATGGAGCAGGGTTAGAGCCCTGGCTTTGAGCTCTCTGGCCATGCTGCTTGTTGAGCTGCTACCCCAGACCGCTCTGTCTGCCAGGCTACTGAGTCTGGGAGGCCTGAGCACCTCCCTCCTTCCTGAGAGCTGAAGTCACCAGCTCTAGCTGGTTCTGGGCTGTGTGTGGCTGAGTGCACTGTAGCCCTGGCATGGTTGGAGGAGGGGCAGCGGCTAAGTGGTTTCTGAAAAAAGGGCAAAAATGATGGGAAAGGCTTTGGGGTCCTCTGGGAATCGGAGCCTCGGCAACTGCAGCTGCTACTGTTGCTGGAAACATTTTCTTTGATTGCCAGAGCGTACCACAGCCCGTCCCTGCCAGTCAGAGCAGCCGTGGCCTGGGGAGGGGCCGAGGACCCTCACGGAGGCAGGGCAGGGGCAGCTCTTCTCGCCACACCAGCTCGGCTCTCCCTTGGAGCACAACAGCCTTCAAGCTTGCCGCACCTGCCGGGTCTGGGGTGTGCCTGCATCCACCTGGTGAGTCCCTTTTATAGTGGGATGGCCAATGCAGACGTTTGCTTTCAGAAATGGCACAGTGAGCCGTCTAAAGCTTGGCTGTGCCTTTTCTAGTTGTGTGACTATGGGTCATTCAATGAGCCTCTAGGCGGCTTATCTGAAAATTGAGAGTAATAACAGTGGCTTCCTCAAAGGCTGTGGCACAGTAGGGCACTTGGCCTGGCTAGTCGTGAGCACTTGGTAAGTGACAATGGAGGCTGATATTATCTGTGCCAGGGGCATTCTGGGGCCAAGAGGCTTTGGCGGCAGCAGAGGCTGGCAGCTGGTTTGTGGCTGGAGGATTCAGTGTGTAGTCCTCTCTGAAGTGAAGGAATTCTGGGCCAGGAGGAAGGAGCCCTGGATTCTTGTCCAACCTCTGTTTTTGGTTGGGTTCCTCTGGCTCTACATCCATGGGTTGCAAAGTCCTCAGCTCTGCATCCCTTCTTAGGAAATGCTCAAGTAGGATGCTGGGGTGAGCATGATCAGGGTTGGGCCCTGGACCGGCTCCCAAAAGCCTGCAGGGAGGCCAGATGCAGAGGGATGCTTTGGGCAGAGAGGTGACGGGGAGACCTGTATTCCAGGATGTCCCACCTAGACTGCGGAGAGAGGAAGGGAGGCTTGTCCCAGCTGGTGGGCAGTGTACTTCCTGGCTCTAGAGTTGAGAAAGACCCTGAAGCCAAACCAGGTCTTTGCTGGGAGGGTCATTTTCTCAAGACTACCCTTCAGTCCAGATTGGTGAGTTTCTGAATCTTGTGTTAAACAGAACCACCATCTCCATCAAACACCCCTAAATCATGGAAATGCCCCGTCTCTGTAGCACGCTTGACTCTGACAGATGCATGGCTCTGGGGCTCTGTGCTGGGCACAGCCCAGGCCTGACAGTGCCCAGGATTTTGTCCCTGTTCACCTTCTTAAATGTGTCAGCCGCTCAGTCATGTCTGACTCTTTGTGACCCCGTGGACTGTAACCTGCCAGGCTCTTCTGTCCATGGGATTCTCCAGGCAAGAATTCTGTAGTGGGCTGCCATTTCCTGTTCAAGGGGATCTTCCCGACCCGGGGATGAAGTCCATGTCTCCCAAGCGGCAGGCAGATTCTTTACCATCTGAGCCGCGAGAGAAGCCTATTCACCCTTCTAGTCTACAGCAATTGACTTTTAGTTCCTGTCCCGCCCTCTGTCCAGGGAGAAGGTTGGTTTCCAGTAGGGAATCAGGTTCAACACCTGCAGGGCAGATGCAGAATCTGTTGACTGACTGGGGGCACTGTGTGGGGTGCTTCATGCTCACTGCATTTGGTTAGATCGGGACCCATCAGAGAAACAGGCAAAGCTGTCAAAAAGAACATCATTGAAAGGTTTGTGGTGGCCTCTGCTAATCAGTGCTCTCTTGCTGGGCTGTTAAAGCTGCTAGCTGGGGAGCAGGTCTATTCCTGGTTCTATAGCCAGCGCTGTCCAAGGGGAAACATTCCTGGGAGACTCAGGCCTGGTATATGGCCTGGGCCTTATTTGTATTTGTTTTGAGGTTTTCAGCTTCGTAGCATGCTTGTTTTGAGCCGGAGGGTGCTACAGAATTGGGGCTGCTGAGTGGAAGAGTCTTGTTCCCACCTGTCTGGCCCCAGGGCTGGGAGGACCAGGTTTGATTGGCCTCCGGGTCTTACTGTGAGGTCTGGGGCTGAGTTTAATGGCTGAGAAAGCGTCCTGAGCCTTTGGGAAGGGTGGTGGAGTGCTGGAGAGGCTCTGGGGCCAGGGATCAAATCCAGGTTCCACCTTTCCTTAACTGTGAGTACCTCGGGTGAGTCATATAATTGCTCTGTGCCTCAGTTCTCTCATCTGTAAAGCATTTACCTCTTAGAGATGTGAGAATAAAGTGAGCGAGTGCATGTGAAGGATTACAGCAGTGCTTTCCTTTGCATAGCATGCGCTCAAATCATCAACTACTCTCATTCTCATTAGCCTCCTGTGCCCTTTAATTGCCAATAGGCTCCCTGACACTATGAACAGGTCTCGACGGGAAATTGTCTCCTGGGAGCACAGACAGTGCCTTGTGTCCCTGCTTCTGAAGCTTCTCATGGCTTCCTGCCATCTGAGCGATAACGTCCACACCCTGCTCCTTGGCATTCAAGGCCGACAGCCATCTGGTTCTGACCCCACTGGCTTCTTCTTCATCACTTACTCTGGGGCTCCTCATTGTCTCCCCTAGTCCCAGCCCAGCCTCGTTTCACTTCCAGGCCCAGCTCATCTGTCACCTCCTCCACGATGCTGTCTTCAGCACTCCGGGCCCTCCTGTGGTTCCCCTTGCCCCACCTAGCCCCTGCTTTCTGTCTCTGATGGGATCTTGGTCCTCTCTGTGCCCCCAGCACTGGGCTGGCCACCCGGTAGTGTCAGTGGATGGAGGCTGAGTGATGGGATGCATGCGTGGGTGTTGGTTGGAAGTGCGGCTTTGTGTGGCTGGGCATACTTCCTGCAGCAAGGTTTCTACCTGATGGATGAATCAGAGAAAGACTCAGGCCCTCCTGAATGCAAAACAACAGGCAGGAGGGGAATGGAGCCGACAGTCAGCATCTGTCCTGCTCACAGGTTGTGAAATGGTGAGGCTGCCTTTCTTTTCTCCTGTATGAATCTCTGCATCAGATCATAGCTGATCTATTGGCACAGTCCAGCCATGTGCCCTGAGTTTTCACTGCCTGAACTTTTACTTGACCATGCAGGCTGAAGAAGCCTTCCATTCCTTCAGTGGCTATTTTTCCAGAATCCGGCTGTTTTTCCAGAATCCAGCTGCTGCTGGGACATAAATCTCTCTAACTTCCTTTGGAAATGGGAGCTAGAAGGGTCTGTATCTGATCTCATTCATTTCCCAGCACAGCTCTTTTACATAAAGAGATGAATCAGGCAAGCTTGCTGCTCAGGAATTCACAGGGCACGGGGAAGAGCCACAGGTAGAAATCGCTAGACTGCAGGTACATGGTGCTTAGGGGCTCATGAGGATGGATGAAAGGAGCTGGGCCACCCTGGAAGGGGAGGGGAGCATCATCAGTGCAGAGTTAGGGGGCGTGAGGAAGTGGCATCAGTGGGGAGGTGGCATCTGAGAGGTGACAGGGTTTGGACAAGAGGAGAAGGAGGAAAAAGCACTGCATGTGGAGACACCGTGGAGGTCAAGGCCCCTGAGATGTGGGACATCACTGGGTACTAGGGAGTGGCAATGCCCAGCTGGGAGGGGAAGAGTGGGAGAAGGGTTAGGGAGTAGAGAACAGTATCAGCACAAGATTACAGCCATAGGTGCTGGCACCAGCTCCCAGTATAACTCCAGGGGTTCAGATGTCCAAGGCCCATCAGCCCCAAATCACTTAAAGTCTAAACGTTCAGCCCCAGTTCAGTCACTCAGTCATGTCCAACTCTTTGCGACCCCGTGGACTGCCACACGCCGGGCTTCCCTGTCCATCACCATCTTCCAGAGCTCGCTCAAACTTATGTCCATCGAGTTGGTGATGCCATCCATCCTCTGTTGTCCCCTTCTCCTCTGGCCTTCAATCTTTCCCAGCATCAGGGTCTTTTCCAATGTCATTTCTTCGCATCAGGTGGCCAAAGTATTGGAGTTTCAACTTTAGCATCAGTCCTTCCAATGAATATTCAGGACTGATTTCCTTTAGAACGGACTGGTTGGATCTCCTTGCTATCCGAGGGATTCTCAAGAGTTTTCTCCAACACCACAGTTTGAAAGCATCAGTTCTTCGGTGCTCAGCTTTCTTTATAGTCCAACTCTCACATCCATGCATGCCCACTGGAAACCATAGCTTTGACTAGACGGATCTCTGTTGGCAAAGTAATGTCTCTGCTTTTTAATATGCTGTCTAGGTTGGTCATAGCTTTTCTTCCGAGGAGCAAGCGTCTTTTAATTGCATGGCTGCAGTCACCATCTGCAGTGATTTTGAAGCCTGAAAAAATAAAGTCTGTCACTGCTTCCCCATCTATTTGCTTTGAAGTGATGGGACCAGATGCCATGATCTTTGTTTTTTGAATGTTTAGTTTTAAGCCAGCTTTTTCACTCTCCTCTTTCACTTTCATCAAGAGGCTCTTTAGTTCCTCTTCACTTTCTGCCATAAGGGTGGTGTCATCTGTGTATATGAGGTTATTGATATTTCTCCTGGCAATCTTGATTCCAGCTTGTGCTTCATCCAGCCTGGCATTTCACATGATGCACTCTGCATATAAGTTAAATAAGCAGGGTGACAATATATAGCCTTGACGTACTCTTTTCCCAGTTTGGAACCAGTCTATTGTTCCATGTCCAGTTTTAACTGTTGCTTCTTGACCTGCATACAGATTTCTCAGGAGGCAGGTAAGGTAATCTGGCATTCCCATCTCTTTAAGAATTTTCAAGTTTGTTGTGATCTATACAGTCAAAGGCTTTGGCATAATCAATAAAGCAGAAGTAGATGTTTTTCTGGAACTCTCTTGCTTTTTCCATGATCCAGCGGATGTTGGCAATTTGATCTCTGGTTCTTCTGCCTTTTCTAAATTCAGTTTTAACATCTGGAAGTTCTTGGGTCATGTACTGTTGAAGTCTAACTTGGAGAATTTTGAGCATTACTTTGCTAGCATGTGAGATGAGCGCAATTGTGGGGCAGTTTGAAAATTCTTTGGCATTACCCTTCTTTAGGATTGGAATGAAAACTGACTATTTCTAGTCCTGTGGTCACTGCTGAGTTTTCCAAATTTGCTGGCATATTGAGTGCAACACTTTAACAGCATTGTCTTTTAGGATCTGAACTAGCTCAACTGGAATTCCATCACCTCCACTAGCTTTATTCATAGTGATGCTTCCTAAGGCCCACTTGACTTTGCATTCTAGGATGTCTGGCTCTAGGTGAGTTATCACACCATCATGGTTAACTGGGTCATGAAGATCTTTTTGGTATAGTCCTTCTGTGTATTCTTGCCACTTCTTCTTAATATCTTCTGTTTCTGTTAGTTCCATAGCATTTCTGTCCTTTATCGTGCCCATCTTTACATGAAATATTCCCTTGGTATCTCTAATTTTCTTGAAGAGTTCTCTAGTCTTTCCCATTCTATTGTTTTCCTCTATTTCTTTGTATTGATCACTGAGGAAGGCTTTCTTATCTCTCCTTGCTATTCTTGGAAACTCTGAATTCAGATGGGTATATCTTTCCTTTTCTCCTTTGCCTTTAGCTTCTCTTCTTTTCTCAGCTATGTGTAAGGACTCCTCAGACAACCATTTTGCCTTTTTGCATTTCTTTTTTTGGGGATGGTCTTGATCACTGCCTCCTGTACAGTGTCACAAACCTCTGTCCATAGTTCAGCCCCAGGATCCTTCGAATATACTAATTTTACAAAATAACAAAAAGTGCAAAAAACTCCCTACAAACTCAACAGTTACAGCAGCCAGGTCAAAGAGCAAAGGCAGGCCAGTGCATGACAGGTGGCAGGGGCCAGTGGCGTGAGCTCCCCCATTTCTTCATCCNTTTTCACTCTCCTCTTTCACTTTCATCAAGAGGCTCTTTAGTTCCTCTTCACTTTCTGCCATAAGGGTGGTGTCATCTGTGTATATGAGGTTATTGATATTTCTCCTGGCAATCTTGATTCCAGCTTGTGCTTCATCCAGCCTGGCATTTCACATGATGCACTCTGCATATAAGTTAAATAAGCAGGGTGACAATATATAGCCTTGACGTACTCTTTTCCCAGTTTGGAACCAGTCTATTGTTCCATGTCCAGTTTTAACTGTTGCTTCTTGACCTGCATACAGATTTCTCAGGAGGCAGGTAAGGTAATCTGGCATTCCCATCTCTTTAAGAATTTTCAAGTTTGTTGTGATCTATACAGTCAAAGGCTTTGGCATAATCAATAAAGCAGAAGTAGATGTTTTTCTGGAACTCTCTTGCTTTTTCCATGATCCAGCGGATGTTGGCAATTTGATCTCTGGTTCTTCTGCCTTTTCTAAATTCAGTTTTAACATCTGGAAGTTCTTGGGTCATGTACTGTTGAAGTCTAACTTGGAGAATTTTGAGCATTACTTTGCTAGCATGTGAGATGAGCGCAATTGTGGGGCAGTTTGAAAATTCTTTGGCATTACCCTTCTTTAGGATTGGAATGAAAACTGACTATTTCTAGTCCTGTGGTCACTGCTGAGTTTTCCAAATTTGCTGGCATATTGAGTGCAACACTTTAACAGCATTGTCTTTTAGGATCTGAACTAGCTCAACTGGAATTCCATCACCTCCACTAGCTTTATTCATAGTGATGCTTCCTAAGGCCCACTTGACTTTGCATTCTAGGATGTCTGGCTCTAGGTGAGTTATCACACCATCATGGTTAACTGGGTCATGAAGATCTTTTTGGTATAGTCCTTCTGTGTATTCTTGCCACTTCTTCTTAATATCTTCTGTTTCTGTTAGTTCCATAGCATTTCTGTCCTTTATCGTGCCCATCTTTACATGAAATATTCCCTTGGTATCTCTAATTTTCTTGAAGAGTTCTCTAGTCTTTCCCATTCTATTGTTTTCCTCTATTTCTTTGTATTGATCACTGAGGAAGGCTTTCTTATCTCTCCTTGCTATTCTTGGAAACTCTGAATTCAGATGGGTATATCTTTCCTTTTCTCCTTTGCCTTTAGCTTCTCTTCTTTTCTCAGCTATGTGTAAGGACTCCTCAGACAACCATTTTGCCTTTTTGCATTTCTTTTTTTGGGGATGGTCTTGATCACTGCCTCCTGTACAGTTCACAAACTTCTGTCCATAGTTCAGCCCCAGGATCCTTCGAATATACTAATTTTACAAAATAACAAAAAGTGCAAAAAACTCCCTACAAACTCAACAGTTACAGCAGCCAGGTCAAAGAGCAAAGGCAGGCCAGTGCATGACAGGTGGCAGGGGCCAGTGACGTGAGCTCCCCCATTTCTTCATCCGTCCCAGTGACAGATGGCACCCGAGGGACCATGCAGTGCGGACACTGTGGAGTGTGAGTGTTGGTCTGTGCCAGCCACCTTGTTCCTGGGAATGCAGACTGCTTGGCTCTTTGGGGCTGAGCCATCATCGCTCAGTTCCTTCCTGAATGCATAGCCAGCAATAAACACTCCTTCCGGTTTCCCCTGTTCTGAACTTGCGGGAGTCAGGGCAGTGGTTAGCACCCCCATTCTACAGATGAGGCAACTGAGGCCCAGAGAAGGTGAGTGATCCATCCATCCCGGTGGATCCAAGTTGGGGGCTCTTCTATCTCTGGAGGCTGTTGGACAGGGGTGTGCTAGGTTTGCTCCCCACGGGGGCCTCTAGGTTGGGAGTTACTACACTCTGAAAGCTTTCTTTCTGGAAGGCTGGGAGCAGCAGCTGTTGGACTTCTGGGAGTTCCTGCTTCACAGGGGCCTTTGCAACAAGTGCAGTGGGGGCCGAGGTCATGCAGTCCTCCAGCTGGGAATAAACCTGACCTTGGTGGCTGCCCACAGGCTGCTGCTGGGCCATGGAGAGTCTGGGACGGATGAAAAAATGGGGGAGCTCAGAATCACGGGAATCTCAGGACCTGCCTCAAGAGGACTCCTGCCCAGACCCCCTAGATGGAGACCCTAACTACAGGGCAACTCCAGCCAAGCCCCACAGCTTCCCCACGGCCACGAGCCGCAGTCGGCTCTTTGGCAGGGGTGACTCGGAGGACACATCCCTCATGGACTGCTCTTATGAGGAAGGCCAGCTGGCATCCTGCCCAGCCATCACCATCAGCCCTGTAGTCATCATCCAGAGGCCTGGGGATGGGCCCACCTGTGTCAGGTAAGCTGCATGTGAAGCCCCTGCCTCCCTTTCCACCGGGAGCCTGACTGGCCCAGCTGGCTGAGATCGCAGCCATGGTGACTCCATGTGATACTTGAGTTTATAGGCAGAAGGTCATAGAGCTGGGGAGCTGAGGGGGCCTTCAGAGGTTGCCTGGCCCAGCATCTGTACTCACAGAAGCTACAGGACATGTGGCCACACGTGCTGGCATATATGCCGATCCTAGCTGTTGGCTGATCTCTGGGTCCAGGCTTTGAAGGCGCACCAGCCTCAATCATGTAGATTTCAAGCTGGAACGCTCAAGGGCAAGACGCTTTTAAACAGAGTACAGGATTGCTCCGGTGAGCGTTCAGAAACATCCCACCACCTCCAAGGCAAGACAGGGGCTCCCCTGGTCTGGCTGACTCCTGGGGCCCTACGAGGATGCTCTTTCACTTAGCTGAACCCCTGTCCCCAACTCCCTCCAGGCTTCCCCAGCCTCCAAGCAGGCAGAGAAGTGAGTGGCCTGGGTGTTGCAGGAAGTAGTGGCTGCAGAGATTTTCTAGCTGATGCCTACAGACAGAATCGGGGTACATGTGCCCCACTGTTCCCTGTTACAACTTGGTCTGAGGGGTGGCTTTCTTTTTACATTCCCCCCTTTCGGTTTGCCTCGGGATTTAGTTGTTCTCCCCGACCAGCTCTGAAGGTCTCAAGGCCAAGGGGAGACCAGAATATGAGACAAAGGTGTCCTCTGGTCCACAGGCAGCTGCCCCAGGACTCTGCTGCCCCTGAGAACCTCAAGCTCTACGATCGCAGGAGGATCTTTGAAGCAGTCGCTCAGAATAACTGTGAGGAGCTGGAGAGCCTGCTGCTCTTCCTGCAGAGGAGCAAGAAGCACCTCATGGACAGCGAGTTCAAAGGTGGCCCCGAGGCTGTCGGGTTCCCGGGAGGCGCCTCTCTGCAGCGCTGCTCTGACTCCTGCTTTGTCTTGCAGACCCAGAGACAGGGAAGACCTGTCTGCTGAAAGCCATGCTCAATCTGCACAACGGGCAGAACGACACCATCCCCCTGCTCCTGGAGATAGCCCGGCAGACGGACAGCCTGAAGGAGCTCGTCAATGCCAGTTACACGGACAGCTACTACAAAGGTGAGGCGGCCGGGGCCAGCACGGCTCTGCCCACGTGCTCTCCTGGAGCGAGGGGGCACCCTCACAGCCTGACAAGCCTCGGAGCCCCTTACTCCCTTTCCCAGCCGCTGAATCAGGATCTCCTGGTCCTGGGGGTTCCCTTCCTCTCCCACCTCTGGCTTGCTGCTCCTTGCTCTTTGGCAATTTTGAGTCCTTTAGCTCCCAGTCCAGGAGGCTCTACTCCTGTTCAGGGACTCCTTGGGCCTCTTTAGGGGATTCTGGCTTGCTCTGTTGGGAGAATCATCCCACACATTCTGTCCAGGCCCTCCCTCAGCACCTGGCCAGTCACCCCCTCAGGACTACCAGTCCCAAGCCAAGAGCATGCATCCTCCACAGGCCAGACGGCGCTGCACATAGCCATCGAGAGGCGGAACATGGCGCTGGTGACCCTGCTGGTGGAGAACGGGGCTGATGTCCAGGCTGCGGCCAACGGGGACTTCTTTAAGAAAATCAAAGGGCGACCTGGCTTCTATTTTGGTAGGGAGACCATGTGGTAGACACTCAGCACCTTGGAAGTTTAGGGTGGAGACAGAGGGAGTGGAGGCTGGGTGGTGCAAGGGCCAAGCCAGTCTCTTTCCAGGGAGGCCCACCGTGTGCCTGTGGTTGGCTGCAGGTGAGCTACCCCTCTCCCTGGCCGCGTGCACCAACCAGCTGGGTATCGTGAAGTTCCTGCTGCAGAACTCTTGGCAGCCAGCCGACATCAGCGCCAGGGACTCAGTGGGCAACACAGTTCTGCACGCGCTGGTGGAGGTGGCCGACAACACGGCTGACAACACCAAGTTCGTGACGAGCATGTACAATGAGATTCTGATCCTGGGGGCCAAAATCCACCCTACGCTGAAGCTGGAGGAGCTCACCAACAAGAAGGGGCTGACGCCGCTGGCTCTGGCCGCCCGGAGTGGGAAGATCGGGGTAGGGAGGGGGAGTCACGCCTGAGATGAGGATGCTGTGGGACGGGGTCTGCCTGCCTTTCTGAACTTCTGGCATCAGAAGAAGCTGCCACATCAGCCTGTAGGAGGTCAGAAGGGCGGGGGGCGTTAAAGTAAGCCAGAGGAATTGTGAGGTGCTGAGCAGAAGCCAGCAGCACACATATGGCCAGTTCTTTTCTCTTTCCTATACTATTTTTTTTTTTAACTTTTTATTTTGTATTGGAGTATAGCCAATTAGGCTTCCCAGGTGGTGCTAGCAGTAGAGAACCTATCTGCCAATGCAGGAAACAAGAGACATGGGTTCGATCCCTGAGTTGGGAAGATCCCTTGGAGGAGGGCACGGCAACCCACTCCAGTATTCCTGTCTGGAGAATCCCATGGACAGGGGAACCTGGAGAGCTATAGTCAACGGGGTCGAGAAGAGTTGGACATGACTGAAGCAACTGAGCACACAAGCATGCATAGCCAATTAATAAACAGTGATAGTTTCAGGTGAACAGTGAAGAGACTCAGCTGTGCCTATACATGTATAAATCATCCCCCAAACTCCCCTCCCATCCAGGCTGCCCACATGTAGCCATTTCTGATTTTCAACTCTGAGCATCACCAACAAGCCATGGGGTGAGGGTGGGTTGAGCCGAGAGTGAAATGGAAAGAGAAGCCGTTGGTGATTTTTCATGCAAGATAGGACTTTTAGGTGATAGGGAGTCCTAATGGGGTAGGACAGGCTTCCAAGTCTGTGGATGATGTCAAGCCATGGAAGGGTGAAGATGGGGCTGGGCAGCTGGGAACTGGGGGTGGGGTGGGAGTTTCTCAGTACCAGGGGATTCTGGGAGCTGGTTCCTGCCCATACTGAGTCTCTTAGGATGAGAAGCCTGGCTTTATAACTTTGGTTGTATTTCTTGAATTTTCTTTGTTTCCTTTTGGCTTGAGGTTTTCTAGAGGGGACCACTGCAGTCCTCACTGAGAACTAGGGGGCCAGGTGTGATCAGGTGATAGGTCTGAGGCACTGGGCAGCTTGATCTAGAAGGCAGTTAAGAGATTGCTGAATGTGGGTGGAGACTGTCCTGGGACTTGGGCAGAGTCTTCAATGGACTCAGAAGCAGAATTATTCTTGGAACAGAGCTAGTGGCCTGTGCAGGGCCTCAGGCTAGCCTCTAACAGGTTCTTGTGTCCCTGGGGCAGGTCTTGGCTTATATTCTCCAGAGGGAGATCCAGGAGCCTGAGTGCAGGCACCTGTCCAGGAAGTTCACCGAGTGGGCTTATGGGCCTGTGCACTCCTCACTCTACGACCTGTCCTGCATCGACACCTGTGAGAAGAACTCGGTGCTAGAGGTGATCGCCTACAGTAGCAGCGAGACCCCTGTGAGTGGACTGGGGCCGGGACCCAGCTTCCGGTCTCACTGTAGGAAGGGCTTCCAGTCTCACTGCAACCCCAGCCCCCTCTCCAGCCCATGATCTGACTCTGCCTGTCCTCCCATCACCTGCTACCTGGGGCTTGTACCCCGCCGCCTCACCTCCTCATTTATTCCCACTGAATGTTTTCCTGTATCACACACTCAATACATGATAACATTACAATAAAACTTTAACATTTCAAAAGTAGATAGACAGGAATCCTCCATTTATACAACATGAAAACATATGGCTTCATTTTGTTTATATAAACGGGATCATACTACATATAGTACAGAACAACCATTTTTTTTTCACTTAGTGGCATGTCTTATAGATAGTTTTATATCAGCACATATGGGTCTACTTTATTTTTAAAAAAATAACTGTAAATACAGGGCTTCCCAGATGGCTCAGTGGTAAAGAATCTGCCTGCCAATGCAGGAGACGTGGGTTCAATCCCTGGGTTGGGAAGATCCCTTGGAGAAGGAAATGGCAACCCACTCTAGTATTCTTGTCTGAGAAATCCACAGACTGAGGAGGCTGGTGGGCTACAGTCCATGGGGTCACAAAAAAGTTGGGTTAACTTAGCAACTAAAGAGCAAAGTAGCAGTAAGTATTCCACGATTGCTGCTGCTGCCAAGTCGCTGCAGTCGATAGGGATGGGGATAAATATCCACAGGAGGACTTCTGAGTTATTTCCAGTTTTTTACTACTGCATGCAGCAGGTTGTTTGGCATGGGCTTGAGAGTTTTTCTGTGAAGGACACCTGGAATTGGAATTGCTAAATCAGAATGTATGTCCTCCAGGTTGCGTGAATGCACTGGCCTACCATCAATAGGTACACATCTACCCAAGTCTTTGCCAA
>SJYX01011848.1:0-10000 GCA_006410675.1 Oreotragus oreotragus
CTATATGGCCACCATTGCTCTGATATCAAAACAAAGGACACATCAAAAAAAAAGAAAAAGAAAATTACAGGCTGATATTATTGATGAGCACAGACATAAAATTCCTCAACAAAACACTAGCAAACTGAATCCCCATATCAAATGGGATTTAACTCATGGATACAAGGATTTTTCAATACCCACAAATCAATCAATGTGATATACCACATTAACAGATGGAATAAAAAGCACGTGACCATCTCAATTGATGCAGAAAAGCTTTTGATAAAATTCAACATCCATTTATGAAAGTAAATATATTACTGACCACATAGCATTTGTGTTTAATTGGAACAGTACTGACATCAAAGTTTCTGAACTCAGTTTGAGCATGTAAGTGAGAATTTAATAACAGTAGAAAACAATGGCACCCCAGTACCCTTGCCTGCAAAATCCCATGGGCGAAGGAGACTGGTGTGCTGCAGTCCAGGGGGTTGCTAAGAGTTGGACACGACTGAGCGACTTCACTTTCACTTTTCACTTTCATGCATTGGAGAAGGAAATGGCAATCCACTCCAGTGTTCTTGTCTGGAGAATCCCAGGGACGGGGGAACCTGGTGGGCTGCCATCTCTAGGGTCGCACAGAGTCAGACACGACTGAAGCAACTTACCAGCAGCAGAAAACACTTATGCATTTAATTCAAGAACATTTATGTAAAGCAAGACCCAGCTTGCTGGGTGAATATACAATGTTTCCATCTAAGTGAAAGTATACTTAAAATAGAATCCTTTCTATATATTGAACAGAGCAAATAGATGTCATTAATAAATTATAATTTTTGAAAATCCAGGAACAGAAGAATAGACTTCAGTAGAAAATCAAACAAAAGCTTCAAAAATAAAAGTTTAAAAATTAGGTCAAAAGAGTATTAGACGTGAACTGCACACTTGCTACGGAGAAGGCAATGGCACCCCACTCCAGTACACTTGCCTGAAAAATCCCATGGATGGAGGAGCCTGGTAGGCTGCAGTCCATGGGATCGCAAAGAGTCAGACATGACTGAACGACTTCACTTTCACTTTTCACTTTCATGCATTGGAGAAGGAAATGGCAACCCACTCCAGTATTCTTGCCTGGAGAATCCCAGGAATGGCGGAGCCTGGTGGGCTGCCTTCTATGGGGTCCACAGAGTCAGACACGACTGAAGTGACTTAACAGCAGCAGCAACAGCACACTTGTATATATTTTCACTTATAATGGACTTACACAAGGTACACATGGCCCAGCTAATCACCTGTGGGAGCAGTAAGAAAAGAAATGCTTGTCTTATAAGGTTTTCTTTCTATTATTTTAAACCATCTTAATATATTGTGGACAGGGAATGTTGCCTGCCATTACAGTAAATAAAGGATGTTCTAGCCATTCCAGCTCTTCAAGGATCAAAACATCAGCCATTGCATATGTCCCCCTCCCCTGCACCTTGGTGCACCCTGTTGAAAATTCAGGAAGGAGAAAAACAAGAAAATGGAAAGCATTCAGTGCTTTGGTCCTAGATCAAGATGTATACCTAAGGAATAATTTCAATTAACCCAGATTCTTGCATCTTCCTATATATAGTAATGCACGAAAATCACTAACTTGAGATGTTGATTTTTGGTGATTAGTGAAAAAATAATCATTTGATGTTTGACTACATCTTTATTTTTCCTGAAAAAAAAAGGAAAAACCAAACTCCTTAATAACCTTGGTTTTACCCCGTCAGAGCAGTTTCTCATGAGTTATCTGAGAAGCTGTCTCCTGGGCTACAGTCTTTCATAAAATCTTTGAATAAAACTTAACTTGCAGCCTGTAGGTTGTGTGTTTTTCTTCACTAAGATAAATTTCAACTCAGTGTACCATTTTATATTTTTTAAAATCTTCCTATTAATATATATCATAAAGGTTAGTATTGATGTCCCAAAACATTAGGTTTAAATTTTTAGATTACAAAAATACATGTAATCTGCTTCCTAGATGGTGCTACTGGTAAAGAAACCACCTGCAAATGCAGGATTCGATCCCTGGGAGTGGAAGATCACTGGAGGAGGGCATGGTAACCCACTCCAGTATTCTTGCCTGGAGAATCCCACAGAGAGAGGAGCCTGGTGGATTACAGTCCATATGGTCACAAAGAGTCAGATACAACTGAAGCAAGCAATTTATCACCTATCACATTACCCCAGTTACTTTGTTGTTGTTCAGTCACTAAGTAGTGTCCAACTGTTTGTGATCAATCCGATGGACTGCAGCATACCAGGCTTTCCTGTCTTCACACTTTCCGGGAGTTTGCTCCTACTCAAGCTGACTGAGTCATTGATGCCGTTCAACCATCATATCCTCTGTCACCCCCTTCTCCTCCTGTCCTCAGTCTTTCCCAGCATAAAAATAAGTTATCCATTTTATAATCAGGAAAAATATCATTGCTTCCCACAGGTGCCCAAACCCAAATTAGGAGAAGAATTTCATAAGATAGTGTCTCTCTTCCTGGAGAATACAGTGATCAGAGTTAAAAGTTAATTGATAAGACAACATTGTATGCTTGTCACACATCAAAGCATGTTGTTGTTTGTTTTTATGCCCCATCAAAGGTACAATACTATAAACTGTGGATAGTTTGCTTAAGTAATCTCTGGAGATACAACCTGAAGAAACTGATTGACACTTTTACTCCTGTAAAAAGGCAAAATTAATTTGGACTATTCTCAAAATACAAGAAACTAAATCCCATGATTAATTGCAACCTCTTAAGTTATTAGATATTTCTCCACTTGACTACCCAGAGAAAAAACAAATTTGACTACAGCTAGTATGAGAAGCCTGAATCATATTACCATTGTTTCTATTATATTTGTTTTTGGTATGAATTACAAGTATGTATTTATCATTTAAAATGTTATACAGTTTGATATTGGGTTCTTTTTAAAATAGAAATAGTTGAAATGTTTAGATCCTATCTTTCATGAAATAAAACGTATAATTTACAATGTGGATTCTTTATAGTCATTTTGCCTTGTATAGAATATATTTAATTTGTTCAAGAATAAATTTTGAAAAGGTTAAATTATATTTTACCATTTCATATGTATATCTGAATAAATTTATTAATATATTAAAACACAATTCTTCCTCATGGCTTTCTGGATTCAGAAGTAGAATTACTTGAGTCTGAGTCTCATCTCCATCACTTGCATTTTTAATCTAACCATGTAATTTAGCCTTATTTAATTTTTATGCTTGTAAAATGAAATTTTATTTACCTCATAATGTTAGTTTGGAAGATTAAATGAGGAAAAGTAGATAGATATGAAATCCACTAATATAATAATTATTACTACTCAAGGTGTTAGTAGTTTATAGAACGCTTTTCCATCTATATTAAAATTTATTCCTGCATTAACCCTCTGCCATAGGTATTATGAACTTCAGAAGTAAGGAAATGGAGACCAAAAGAGGTTAAGTGAATCAGATAATTAATAGTGACCTAAAGATACAATACTAATCTTCCACTTCCCTGTTCAAAAGAAACCACACACAATGTAAATGCTGTGAGTTGAATTTATTCCATGTCTTACTGAGGACTATAGCCTGAAACACAGCTTCTCAGATAACTCTGAGAAACTGCCCTGAAAAGGTAAGGAGAAGGTCAGAATACATGTGATCTTGACAAAGGGGTACAAGCAACCAAGCACATAGCTCTGTAGAAGGTGGCTGCTGGTCACAAAGAACAGACACCTTAGTTACTTGTTTCAGTGCTTTTCTAAGTATTGGAAGATGTAAGAACACAGATTCATAAAACATATCTATCTGAAATGCTATTCTGCTAGTTTTCCCAAGCACAGAGTGCCTCATTCCTGATCTCTGCTCAGTTCCTCTCAGGGTGTGTTAAAGGTCAAGGTCTCCTGTGGCTGATGACTCAGTCCTTGCAGAGCCAGATGGCAATCAAGCTTCTTTAGTTAGCCATGATGTTTCCAGAATGATGTTTAGGTTAGGAGAAATGAAGGGATACATGAGCACAATTTCAAGAAGGTGATTCATCCAATTAACATTTTTGAGATGCTATGTTTTGTTTTAAAGACAGACAAAGATATGATCAAAGTATAAAAGCCTAGATGCTCTTAAGCTATGTGCCTTTGTATCTGTTCTGCTTAAAAGACAACAGCATGCTCTACAGAGTTAATCTTAAGATAAATATCACAGAAAATGAATATTACTGTTTATTAATCTGATAGTGTCATTTAGATTAAAAATAAATTATAGAGCACTGTGAGTCTATCCTTGTCATACATGACAAGTACTAAAAACCTAATATATACTTGTGTCTATAATTTTACATAGAAGTAAATTCTGGAATTATATATACTAAGGTATAAACAGTGGTCATTTCTTATTTTTAACATAATGAATGTTTACATTTTAAAATGTTTATATATTTTTCTATAAATTTTGTGTTTAGACATTTAAAGTTACTTTTATCAATTAAACTATGTAATAATCTTTATATACACAAAATGTATGCACACAAATATTCACTTGACTTTTTAAAAAATCCTAAAAATAAAAGCAGTCAATGGTAAAGACACAAAGTATATAAGATTCACAATACATGGCATTATATATATATTTCCAGACGGACCCATTTGAGAAGAAAACAACCACATATGCATATACATGTGTACACACACACACACCAGTAAAGAGAGGAGTTAACCAAAATAACAATGAACAGTTGTTCTTTATCAAGTACTAACTGAAAATATAACACACAGCAAACAAACATGAGCATATATTTTTATAACAGAATTATTTCAGGGTAAAAAATTGTTTTGTAGTATCACAAATCAACTGCTCAAAAAATTTCAGAACAGTTTTAAACCATAAGGATGCTGTATTCAAACTTCAAAAAAAATTTTAGCATTTCTGGGAAAGAAAAATTATATAAACAAAAACTGCAAATAAAATGTCACCATGAAACCCAAAGAAATTTGGAGTCATTTTGTTTAAACTAGAAATTCAAAATAACTGAAGAAGAACTCTATTGTGCTAAATATTGTTCTTCATAATTATAAACTCAGCTGATTTATCATCTGCAGAAATAAAGCTAGGCTATGGCAAAGGATTATAAATATGGAGCAGTTTGAATTGCATATGTGGGCCAGAAGATGTCACTCTTGTTAAAAGACTGTCTAAATAATCTTTTCTGAAGGGTAATTGTTGACTGTGGTTGTGGGCAGAATTTCAACATGTGAAGGATTTAGCCCTGACCCTCTTTTCACCTCACCACCTACTTTAGTCTAATGATAACAGGATTTATAAATTAAAAGTGTCAGCCGCCCTACCATCAGTTTCCAAAGCTGTTTGGTCTAACTGAATTTATGGTCAATGGTTATATAAGTGGTGTTGCCAAATCTCTGTAATTATTACAAAGATGGAACCAGGCACAGAGAATAAATGTTGCTGCAAGCTAACCGAAGCTCTGACATTACTATAATCAGGCCAATGATTCATACCATTTGTTTCTCTTAGACGATATCTTTCGTAGCCAGATAATTAAGCTGCAATTTTTGAAATTAGGGATTTTCTCTTTGTGCGTGTGTTCAGTTTTTTTTTTTCCATTATAAAACTAGAATTTGGTTATTTAAAAATGGATGAATTCTGTTAATCCTACATTCTTAATTACTCAAAGAACTTGTGATACCTTAGAGTGTGACCATCTGGAGAGGTCACTGGTGTGAGATATTTATGAGATTAACAAATAATTTTAAAAATAAATTTCCAGAATTAAGGCAGAATATCTAGCAGGTACATTCATTTAGTATTTCCAAAAATAAAATTAAAATAATCAGATGTGGTGTGTGTTTAATCTAAATGTTAACCTGCTCACATGTTGTATACTTTGTAAGAAGAAAATATAATATTCTTATTCTTCTTTGGATATGGAATGTGCATTAGCTGGCATATAGTAACTATATATGATACTATCAGAACTCTTCAGGAAAGTTGATGTTGTGATAAATAATTTCTCATATTGACAAGATTGGCCCAGTTGTCTTTGCCCAAAACTAAGAATAATGCTTTAAAAAAAAAGGAGAATTTCTGGGTTTAAATGTTAGTTCTCCAAATCATTAGGTTCAGGAGCTTGAAAATTTACTTAACTTCATTTATCTGTATTTCCTCCACCTGAAAATGAGACAATACCAATATCTTAAAACAGATGTGTGGGTTAAATAAAATACTATAAAGAAAACAATCTCTATAGCAGTTGGCCTTACAGAATCTCAAAGATCATATCGTCTCTTGTGCTAAGTCTTTCCCAATGAGACTAATTATATGATCACAGGTGTCACAGCCAGTTCATCAAATAAACTGTCCAGCTGAAAGATTTCTAAAGTACAGTTATTCTACTGGCCCACCCTAGGTAGCATAACTTGATGGTTTGCTTTACTATTTTGATCAAATGAAATCTATATACACCTAAGCATTTTCATTAACAGCCTCATAAAATACCTCATTCCATTTTGCATACATTTGCATTTAGCTATACCTGTATGTCAATACTGAATAGAGATAGTCAATACCGAAATCACACTGATTATATTATCTGCAGCCAAAGATGGAGAAGTTCTATACAGTCAGTAAAAACAAGACTAGGAGCTGACTGTGGCACAGAAAATTAACTGCTTATTGCCAAATTCAACTTCAATTGAAGAAAGTAGGGAAAACTACTAGACCATTCAGGTATGACCTAAATCAAATCCTTTAAAGTTATACAGTGGAGTGACAAATAGACTCAAGATCTGATAAACAGAGTGCCTAAAGAACTATGGATGGAGGTTCGTGACATTGTAAAGGAGGTAAGGATCAAGACCATCCCAAAGAAAAGGAAATGAAAAAAGGCAAAATGGTTGTCTGAGGTAGCCTTACAAATATTCTTTTCTCAATAGAAAAGAAGCAAAAGACAAAGGAGAAAAGAAAGATATACTCACTTGAATGCAGAGTTCCAAAGAAGAGCAAGGAGAGATAAGAAAGCCTTCCTCAGCTATCAATTCAAAGAAATAGAGGAAAACAATAGAATGGGAAAGTTGAGAGACCTCTTCAAGAAAATTAGAGATACAAAGGGAATATTTCATGCAGAGATGGGCTCAATAAAGGACAGAAATGATATGGACCTAACAGAAAGCAGAGGCGATAAAGAAGAGGTGGCAAGAATAAACAGAAAAACTATACAAAAAAGATCTTCCAGACCCAGATAATCATGATGGTGTGATCACCAGCTAGAGCCAGACATTCTGGAATGCAAAGTCAGGTGGCCCTTAGGAAGCATCACTATGAACAAAGCTAGAGGAGGTAATGGAATACAAGTTGAGCTATTTCAAATCTTAAAAGATGATGCTGAAAAAGTGATGCATTCAATATGTCAGCAAATTTAGAAAACTCAGCAGTGGCCACAGGACTGGAAAAGGTCAATTTTCATTCCAATCCCAAAGAAAAACAGTGCCAAAGAATGCTCAAACTACCACACAGTTGCACTCATCTCACATGCTAGTAAAGTAATGCTCAAAATTCTCCAAGACAGCCTTCAACAGTACGTGAACTGAGAACTTCCAGATGTTCAAGCCGGATTTAGAAAAAACAAAGGAACCAGAGATCAAATTGCCAACATCCATTGGATCATCAAAAAAGCAAGAGAGTTCCAGAAAAAC
Organism: Oreotragus oreotragus; assembly: GCA_006410675.1. Classification (NCBI taxonomy): domain Eukaryota; kingdom Metazoa; phylum Chordata; class Mammalia; order Artiodactyla; family Bovidae; genus Oreotragus; species Oreotragus oreotragus. The sequence continues at coordinate 7,720 of SJYX01011848.1, forward strand.
ATCTATTTCTGCTTTATTGACTATGCCAAAGCCTTTGACTGTGTGGATCACAACAAACTGGAAAATTCTGAAAGGGATGGAGTACCAGACCACTTGACCTACCTCTTGAGAAATCTGTATGCAGGTCAGAAATCAACAGTTACAACTGGACATCGAAAAACACACTGATTCCAAATAGGGAAAGGAGTATGTCAAGGCTGTATATTGTCACCCTTCTTATTTAACTTATATGCAGAATACATCAAGAGAAACACTGGGCTGGATGAAGCACAAGCTGGAATCAAGATTGCTGCGAGAAATATCAATAACCTCAGATATGCAGATGTCACCAGAGTTATGGCAGAAAGTGAAGAACTAAAGAGCCTCTTGATAAAAGTGAAAGAGGAAAGTGAAAAAGTTGGCTTAAAGCTCAACATTCAGAAAACTAAGACCATGGCATCCTGTCTCATCATTTCATGGGAAATAGATGGGGAAACAGTGGAAACAATAACAGGTTTTATTTCCTTGGGCTCCAAATTCACTGCAGATTGTGATTGCAGCCATGAAATTAAAAGATGCTTGCTCCATGGAAGAAAAGTTATGGCCAACCTAGACAGCATGTTAAAAATCAGAGACATTGGGTGGAGCTAAGATGGAGGAAGAATAGGATGGGGAGACCACTTTCTCCCTCACAGATTCATCAAAAGAACATTTCAACGCTGAGCAAATTCCACAAAACAACTTCTGAATGCTGGCAGAGGACATCAGGCACCCAGAAAAACAGAGCATTGACTTCAAAAACAGGTAGGAGAAAATATATAAAAGAAAAAAAAAAAGAGAGAGAGAGAGAGAGAGACAAAGGAGGGAGGGAGGGAGCTCCGTCCCGGGAAGGGAAGCTTAAGAAGAGAGGTTTCCAAACACCAGGAAACACTCTCCCTGCTGAGTCTGTGGTGAGCCTTGGAAACACAGAGGGCAACATAACAAGAAGGAAAAATAAATAAATAATTAAAACCAACAGATTACAAGCCCAACAGTAACTTGCCCAGCACAAACGCCTGCATCTGCTATTAGCAAGTGGGGGCAGGGCAGGGAGGCGAAGGAGGTGCGGGCTGCAGTGCCTTTCAGAATCTGGCAGGAACACCCGCCCCACACGTAACCAGAATGAACTAACTTAGGCTAGCAAACCAGACTGTGGGATAGCTTCCACGCGAAAAGCTCAGACATAAGACACTGCCAGGACTGCATATGGAACAAAGGGCGGAAAAGAACTAGCCGGCTGCAGACCATCCCCCTCTGGCAACAGGCAGCCAGAGCCGGAAGGGCTGGAAGCGGGCAATCGCAGCCCCGGAGAAACTTTACCTACCAAACTGCAAGCAGGCTTCTTTGCTAAGACTGCTGGGGGTTCTGGACAGTCACCATCTGCCTCACAAGAGGTGCCAGCGGTACACCCAGAAAACTGAGCAGCAGATACGGGAAAGGTGACAAGTCGCAGCTACCTCGCTAGCCAAACACCTGAGCTACTCGGATCTGGGAAGGGCACAAAACGCAGTCCCAACTGAATCTGTGCCGCTGAAGGCTACCTGAGCGCCAAACCTGAGTGGCTTAGATCGGGGAAGGGCATGCAGCCTAGGGCCAGCCTTAGACGGTTCCCGACAGAGCAACGTAGAGCCTGAGTGGTTTGTGTGCTGCGAGCAGGGTCAGGTCCAACGGGGCTGAGACACTGTGTGCACATGACAGTGTTGTTTGTTTGCAGCATCCCTCCCTCCCCATAGTGCGACTGAACAAGTGAGCCTAAGAAAAAAAAAAAAGTGTCCACCACCACCTGCCCTGTGTCAGAACAAAAATCAGACACTGAAGAGACCAGCAAACAGAAGTTAAAAATAAATAAATAAAATAAGGGAAGCACCTTGGAACTGACCCCACACAGCCCACAACACCAGAGAAAGGGTCAGATATATCTTTACTATTTTTACAATCACTCTTTTTTTTTCCCTTTTTTTGGGTTTTTTGTTGGTTTTTGTTTGTTTGTTTGTTTTCTGTTGATGTTGTCTGGTTGCATTTTCTTCTTTTCTTTTTCATCTTTTTTTCTGACTTTTTAAAATTGTTAAGTCCTCTATTTCTCCTTTAATTTTTATTTCTATAAACCCTATTTTTTAAAGCAAACACAATATATAGTCTTAGTGAGGTTGTTGTTGTTGTTTTTTAATAATTCTTGTCTTTGTTTTTTTTTTCCCCTTTCTTCTTCTTTTCTTTAATATTGTATTTTTCAAAATCCAACCTCTACTCTATTTTTTTTTTTTTT
>SJYX01011849.1:0-10653 GCA_006410675.1 Oreotragus oreotragus
GTGTGTCTGCCCTCTGATGCCCTCTTGCAACACCTACCATCTTACTTGGGTTTCTCTTACCTTAGGCATTGGGTATCTCTTCACGGCTGCTCCAGCAAAGCACAGCCGCTGCTCCTTACTTCAAACAATGGGTATCTCCTCACCGCCACCCCTCCTGACCTTGACTGTAAAGTAGCTCCTCTAGGCCCTCCTGTTCCATCACAGCCATCACTCCTTGGATGTAGGGTTACTCCTCTCGGCTGCTGCCCCTGACCTTCGGTGTGGGGTAGCTCCTTCCGGCTGCTGCCCCTGACCTCGGACATGGGGCAAAGGTAAATGACCTTGCCTTGGGGCAAAGCTAAATGACTCATTTAAGTAGATAGAACAAGGATGAAAATTAGCACTGGCTTTGGGAAAATTAAATCAAGTTCATGCGTGCTCTTTTTCTCGTTTTAAAATTGACTCTAGGTCAGGTAAATAATTCCCTCTAGTTTATACTGCCAAAAAGAGAAGACAAAACAAAATGAAAACCTCAAAGTCTAAATTAAGACAATTATACCAAGTTTTTAATTTGAAATTACAAGTATAAATTTCTGAACAATCATAGTAAACTGCCTAGACTTGCTTCTTATCTATCCAACTACAATTTTTCTCCAATTAACTGATACTGTCTGCCTAGCTCCATACTTGAATACCCCATTCTTTTCTCACATTTGTTACATATGTATTTAATTACTTTCATTTCTGTACTTTCTGTTTTGTTCCACTGGTTAACTTCTTTATTCCTGAACCTATAATCAGTTTAGTTCAGTTTAGCTCAGTCATGTCTGACTCTTTGCAACCCCATAGACTGCAGCACACCAGGCCTCCCTGTCCATCACTAATTTCCAGAATTTATCCAAACTCATGTCCATTGAATTGGTAATGCCATCCAACCATCTCATCCTCTGTTGTCCACTTCTCCTGCCTTCATCTTTCCCAGCATCAAGGTCTTTTCAAATAAGTCAATTCTTTGATTAACATGGCCAAAGTATTGGAGTTTCATCTTCAATATCAGTACTTAATTAACATCCAGGACTGATTTCCTTTAGGATGGACTGATTGGATCTCCTTGCAGTCCAAGGGACTCTCAAGAGTCTTCTCTAACACCACAGTTAAAAAGCATCAATTCTTCAGCACTCAGCTTTCTTTATGGTCCAACTCTCACATCCATATATGACTACTGGAAAATTGCAGCCTTGACTAGATGGACCTTTGTTAGCAAAGTAATGTCTCTGCTTTTAAATATGCTGTCTATGTTGGTCATGGATTTTCTTCTAAGGTGCAAGCATCTTTTAATTTCATGGCTGCAGTCACCACTTGCTGTGATTTTGGAGCCCCCCAAAATAAAATCTGTCACTGTTTCCCCATCTATTTGCTATGAAGTGATGGGACCAGATGCAATGATCTTAGTTTTCTGAATGTTGAGTTTTAAACCAACTTTTTCACACTCCTCTTTCATTTTCATCAAGAGGCTCTTTAGTTCTTCTTTACTTTCTGCCATAAAAGTGGTGCCATCTGTGTATCTGAGGTTACTGATATTTTTACCTGCAAACTTGATTCCAGCTTGTGCTTCATCCAGCCTGGAATTTCACATGATGTATATAAGTTAAATAAGCAGGGTGTCAATGTTCAGCCTTGACATACTCCTTTCCCAATTTGGAACCAGTCTGTTGTTCCATGTCTAGTTCTGTTGTTTCTTGGCCTGCATAAGATATCTCAGGGGGCAGGTAAGGTGGTCTGGTATTTCCATCTCTTTCAGAATTTTCCACAGTTTGTTGTGATCCACACAATCAAAGGCTTTGACATAGTCTATAAAGCCAAAGTAGATGTTTTTCTGGAACTCTCTTGCTTTTTTGATGAACCAACGGATGTTGGCAATTTGATCTCTGGTTCCTCTGCCTTTTCTAAAACCAGCTTGTAAGTTCATGGTTCATGTACCATTGAAGCCTGCTTGGAGAATTTTGGACATTACTTTGCTAGCATTTGAGATGAGCAATTGTGTGGTAGTTTGAACATTCTTTGGGATTGGAATGAAAATTGACCTTTTCCAGGCCTGTGGCCACTGCTGAGTTTTCCAAGTGTGCTGACATATTGAGTGCAATACTTTCACAGAATCATCTTTTAGGATTTTAAACAGCTCAATTGGAATTTGATCACCTCCACTAGCTTTGTTCATAGTGATAATTTCTAAGGTCCAATGGCTAGAAGTCTATTCAAGAAAATGTTGGATAGACATTGTGTGTGTGTGTGTGTGTGTGTATATATATATATATATAAATGTAAAGTATAGGATTTACCAGAATTTGTGGGGGAATTCACATTTCTACCATGTTGACTTTTCTTTTTCATAAGTATTTACCTATTTAGTGTCTTTATTTAGGTCTTCTCCACTTATCTGCTTTCCCTGGTGGCTCAAATGGTAAAGCATCTGCCTGCAATGTGCAAAAACTGGGTTTGATCCCTGGGTCAGGAAGATCCCTTGGAGAAGGAAATGGCAACCCACTCCTGTACTCTTGCCTGGATAATCCCATGGACAGAGGAGCATGGTAGGCTACAGCCCATGGGTTCATAAAGAGTTGGACATAACTGAGTGACTTAACTTTCTCTTTTCACTTTCCACTTATTTAGTTCTTATTTAATGTCTCTCAACAGAGTTTTATCATTTCCATTATACTAATCTTTTATATTGTTTGTTTTTATCCATAAATGAATCAAGACTGAAAATTATAGATGAGTATGTTAAGTAAACAAAAATAATCCTTCACAAGAATTAAAATAGCTTTGCAAAAATGTGTAAATATAATATATAATCCTTGTATAAGAGTCAGAAAATACAGAAAGATAATGCCCATGATTCCACTGTCCTAAGGTAATACCTAAAGACATTTTGTTGAATAGAATTCCAGTCATTGTTTATATAGACATGTGTAGGCACACTGAAATTTATTCACTTTGAGACATACACACACACACACGAATAAAATACTATTAAGATACACAATGCTCTGTTAAATGATTTTTTTTCACTTAAAATGTATCATGGGCCTCTTTTGAAGTCAACTTTCTCAACAGAGATTTTTACTCTTAATATTAACATATTTTCAATTAACCATTATTTCTTTGACAATTTATAGCTTTCATGATACCTTTTAAAAATAATTACTGCTATAATATTGTGGAAATAGTAACCTAAATTTTCCTTTAGTAGTTATGCGGATTTATTTTTCTATTTAATTAGTTAATTCCACCTGGAGATTTACAACAGTCCATCTTTTGGACTTTTTTTGCCCCAATTAGTTCAGTTTAGTTCAGTTCAGTCGCTCAGTTGTGTCTGATTCTTTGCAACCCCACGGAATACAGCACTCCAGGCCTCCCTGCCCATCATCGATTCCCAGAGTTTACCCAAACTGATATCTAATGAGTCACTGATATCATCCAACCATATCATCCTCTGTCATCCCCTTCTCCTCCTGCTCTCAATCTTTCCAAGCATCAGGGTCTTTTCAAATGAGTCAGTTCTTGGCATCAGGTGGCCAAAGTGTTGGAGTTTCAGCTTCAACATCAGTCTTCCCAATGAACACCCAGCACTTGTCACAAAATATAATGAATAATCACTAATTCAAAATATTAGTTTAAAAAATTTTCTATTTTGATATTCTCTATGCTATTATATTGAACTATTTGTTTATTCAACAGTATAAAATATTTTATTCACTAAAAATTTATAACACAATTTTAGCATCTGAAAAAATAAATTCTTCTGCAATGATTTGAATTTTCTTTTAACTTTTTGTTAACTGTTGTTAAGAGTTCATATTTCTAGACAGACATTCTAATCATTTTCAGGTGAAGATTTTAAATATTAATGTGGAATAATAGACAATACTTTTAATTTTGTTGTCACTAAGCTAAAATCGTTATTGCCCTTCAGTTAAGTTCGGTTCAGTCACTCAGTCATGTCTGACTCTTTGCGACCTCATGGACCGCAGAATGCCAGGACTCCCTGGCCATCACCAACCCCCTGAGTTTACTCAAGCTCATGTGCATTAAGTCAGTGATGCCATCCAACCATCTCATCCTCTCTCATCCCCTTCTCCTCCTGCCTTCAATCCTTCCCAGCATCAGGGTCTCTTCAAATGAGTCAGCTCTTCAAATCAGGTGGCCTAAGTATTGGAGTTTCAGCTACAACATGAGTCCTTCCAATGAATACCTAGGAGTGATCTCCTTTAGGATGGACTGGTTGGATCTCCCTGCAGTCCAAAGGACTCTCAAGAGTCTTCTCCAACACTACAGTTCAAAAGCATCAATTCTTCTGTGCTCAGCTTTCTTTATAGTCCACCTCTCACATCCATACATGACTACTGGAAAAACTATAGCCTTGATAGATGGACCTTTGTGGACAAAGTAATATATCTGCTTTTTAATATGCTATCTAGGTTGGTCATAACTTTTCTTCCATGGAGTAAACATCTTTTAATTTCATGGCTGCAGTCACCATCTGCAGTGATTTTAGAGCCCCCCAAAATAAAGTCAGCCACTGTTTCCACTGTTTTCCCACCTATTTGCCATGAAGTGATGGAACCGGATGTCATGAACTTAGTTTTCTGAGTGTTAAGCTTTAAGTCAGCTTTTTCACTCGCCTCTTTCACTTGCATCAAGAGGCTTTTTAGTTCCTCTTCACTTTCTTCCATAAGGGTGGTGTCATCAGCATATCTGAGGTTATTGATATTTCCCCCGGCAATCTTGATTCCAGCTTGTGTTTCTTCCAGTGCAGCGTTTCTCATGATGTACTCTGCATATAAGTTAAATAAGCAGGGTGACAATATACAGCCTTGACGTACTCCTTTTCCTATTTGGAGCCAGTCTGTTGGTCCATGTCCAGTTCTAACTGTTGCTTCCTGAACTGCATGCAGGTTTCTCAAGAGGCAGGTCAGGTGGTCTCTAATTCCCTTTTCTTTCAGAACTTATTTTCTAATATTTAGCACTTACTGAGAAGCTTTTTATTAGCATACTAATACTTGTTAATGTGAAAATCATGAATAGAAAAAAATAATGTCCTTTAAACTATTTTCAAGAAAAAAGTCCGTTTTGGAGCTTGGATATATTGCCTTTACTGTTTGGAGTTGTGATATATTGTTACTTTTAATGTCATGGTGTGTTCTCTGGCTATTATTTTATTTAGGATTTTTGCTTCTATACTAGCAAATGAGATAGTTCTGTTTTGTTTCCCTTTTTGTGATGTTGATTAGTACCTTTTAGATAAAAAAAAAGTTGAGGAATTTTGTATATATGAATATATGCTCTCAAACTCACTGCTAAATATTCTGACCTTCGTCAGACTTCCCATAGTTTCAAGCCCAAGATAAAGGCATTCTAAAGCAGTAAATCCTGGAAGTGTAGTGGATCCAGTTGGTTTGCTTACTCAGTTCCAAAATTTAGCCTAAGTTCTTGTGCTGCAGAATCTGAAAAACTAAAAATACAAATGAAATTGCTCAGATTTTCCTTAAAGTAAAAGATAAAATAATAAAGCCTTCATTTCATGAGAGGCTTCCCCACAAAAAAGAAATAAATCTGTATTACTTTCACGGGGGTTAATATTTTTGTGAAAGTTACATTAAATGAGCAGGGGAAAAAATAGGTTTGCTGCTGCTGCTGCTAAGTCACTTCAGTCATGTCCGACTTTGTGCTACCTCAGAGATAGCAGCCCACCAAGCTCCCCCATCACTGGGATTCTCCAGGCAAGAACACTGGAGTGGGTTGCCATTTCCTTCTCCAATGCATGAAAGTGAAAAGTGAAAGTGAAGTTGCTCAGTCGTGTCCGACTCTTAGCGACCCCATGGACTGCAGCCCACCAGGCTCCTCTGTCCATGGGATTTTCCAGGCAAGAGTATTGGAGTGGGTTGCCATTGGGGTGCTTAAATGTAATCATATCTGTGTTGTAGGTGTCGTAAATTCTGCTTTTGTCTTTTTCTTCTTCTTCTTTTTTTTTTTTTTTCAGAGCATTTTCGTTTACAGGAGACCTAGATGGAACAGGGAAATATAGTTCACACTGTGAGAGATGTTTTAAAATTTAGATAATGTCATTTGGCAAATAATAAGCGTTTAAAGTGTGATTCTATAGAGCTTTAAGCAGGGCCAACCTCAGGGGCTTACAGCTCTTTTCAAAACATCATTTCAGAAACTAGAAGATGTAAAATGATTGAGAAGGAAAATGTGGATTCTGTAGTCAGACAGACCTGGAAATGAAATCCCAGTTCTGCTACTTACTGACTTCGTAACCTTCAGCAAATTGCTTAATCTTTCTCAAACACTGTTCTCTGTCTATATATAAAAAAGCATCATATCTAACCATGAGGTTATTGTACAGATAAAAGAAGATAATAAATGTGAAAACTCTTTTCACAGTGTCAGGAGCACACTGCACATTCAGTAAATATTAGAACTGTTCCCTCCCAGCTGGATTTAAAATCTGCAATTTTACCTACTTAGATATATAAGTTTATTTATTTTTTTTTTTTAGTTTTTATTTTATTTTATTTTTTTATTTTTTTTATTTTTTTTTGTATTTATTTATTTTTTTACACGAACTCCCAAACATGAAGAGGGAGAGGGAGAGGGAGGGATGATTTGGGAGAATAGCATTGAAATATGTATACTATCATGTAAGAAATGAATTGCCAGTCTATGTTCAATGCGGGGATGATCTGGATATATAAGTTTAATTTATGCTTTTCCTTTTGGTTTGATCCACTACATCTGTTAGTAAGTCCTTTGGTGATATTAATTATTTACATATTTGAAGAAATATGTTATCCATCTTTCACACAAAATAAGATCTTCATTCGCAGAGGGGAGCAGTGGGGAAAGCAGTGTTAGAGAAAGCCTGGTTCCTGGGATCTGAGAAGGGTGGGAGGGAATAGGATTGTTGCTTCTGTTCAGTAGCAAAGTTGTATCCATATCTGACTCTTTGTGATTCCATGAACTGCAGCATTCCAGGCTCCTCTGTTGTCCACAATCTCCTGTAGTTTGCTCAAATTCATGTCCACTGAATGGGTGATGCTATCTAACCATCTCATCCTCTGCCTTTCCTCTTGTCCTTTTGCTTTCAGTCTTTCCCAGGAAAAAGGTCTTTTTCCAGTGAGTCAGCCCTTCTCATTGGGTAGCTAAAGTATTAGAGTTTCAGTGTCAGTCCTTCTAAAGAATATTCAGGATTAGGATTGACTGGTTTGATCTCCTTGCAGTCCAAGGGACTCTCAGGAGTCTTCTCTAGGACCACAATTTGAAAGTATCGATTCTTCAGCACTCAGCCTTCTTTCTGGTCCAACTTTCACATCTGTACATGACTACTGTACAGATGTGAAACCACAGCTTTGACTAGAATGACCTTTATTGGCAAAAGGAACAGGATTGGCAGGATATTCAAAGTACATAGAAGAGCTAAGAGTCAAAGAAGGGAAACTTATGAAAGAGAAAGATAATGTTAATATCATAATTTTTTCTAGGGACATGCTGATGAGTAGTCACTGATTTGGGGAAATGACTCTTTCATTGGACCATTGTCAAGTGAGTATAGAGGCTAGGATGATAAAAATTTTCCAAATTCTCCAGGTGAAAGTAAGTGCTGAGCACTCAGTAGATTCTCAATGAAACTCGCCAATTAATTATTATGCAAATCTATGAGTCAAAAGAATGTAAATGTGTGCTTTAATTTATTTTTCCTAAGAACTCCTGTAATGATTCTTGCAGTAGGTCAGTACTATTATAGCCATTAAAAACAAACAAACAAACAAAACAAACAAACAAAAAAAACTGTGGAATATAGGAACTTGACCCAAATGAGAAAATAAGTTTATAACATAGGGACAATAAAAATATAGGTTTTAATATTGTACTCCACCTTATGGGTCTTAAAAATTAGAGCTCAAACAGTGAAATTTTAAAAATGGTATTACTGAAAGACACTATGGCTTAAGATAATCTTCTCCAAGTTCTTTTAACACAGATCATGTTTCCACCAGTCCAGCTCCTGAATTCTAAAGATGCAATAATTATCTTTGCTCCTAAAGTAAGGAGTAAAATTTTCCTACTACTGAGATCTCATCTAGTTGTTTCAACATAAAGTATAACATTTTAAACCACAAACGTTATCAGAGCATATTTTCCCCAGTACTTTTATTTCACAGACCAGGAAACTGAGACCTGCAGAAGTAGTTGATGGGGTCAAGGACCCACAACTGGTATGTTCACAGCCAAGAATCACCCTTATATCTTCTACTCTCAGATCTCTGTTCCTTCTATTATTACTATTACCTCAGCTTTCCTAACTTTAAGCAGTTTTGTACATTGGAGAATATAAATCACTAATGCTATTCTTTGGCAAGAGATCTCATAAATCTCATAGGCAAGAGATTTAGAAATCAGAAGAAAAAGAAACTAGGATTTCATTTGTTTTGCTAAGGTACACTTAAATTTAAATGTATATGTGTATGTTGTTGTTCAGTGGCTCATTTGTGTCTGACTCTTTGTGACCCCGTGAACTGCAGCACGCCAGGCTTCCCTGTCCTTCACCATCTCCCAGAGTCTGCTCAAACTCTTTCCATTGAGCTGGTGATGCCATCCAACCATCCTAACCCTCTGTCATCCCCTTCTCCTCCTGCCTTCAATCTTTCCAGCATCAGTGTCTTTTCCAATGAGTCAGCTTTTTGCATCAGGTGGCCAAAGGATTGGAGCCTCAGCTTCAGAATCAAAGAAAGCTGAGTGCTGAAGAATCGATGCTTTCTAACTGTGGTGTTGAAAAAGACTTTTGAGAGGCCCTTGGGGCTGCAAAGAAATCAAACCAGTCAATCCTAAAGGACATCAGTCCTGAATATTTATTGGAAGGAGTGATGCTGAAGCTGAAACTTCAATACTTCGACCACCTGATATGAAGAACAGACTCATTGGAAAAGACCATAATGCTGGGAAAGATTGAACGCAGGAGGAGAAGTGAACATGAGTTTGAGCAAGATCCAGGAGTTGGTGAAGGACAGGGAAAGTCCATGGGGTTGCAAAAAGTCAGACATGACTGAGGGACTGAATGAATATATATTCAACATTATGTACACACATACTTACAATGGAATAAAGAGTTCTCTCTTTTGGAAGCTGGGTGCATTAAGGGTATTTAACTTCATGACTCACCCTCACTTTCTAATGAAGATCACAGTAGACAATATGTATGGATAGTTTGCACAATTCTAAATGGTTAAGCAAATGTAAAGGATGATCCATGTCTCACACAGTGAATGCTAGAGCAGTGAGAAGAGAGAAATATATTATGTATGTCTAATGGAAGCGTAGAAGGAGACCTTCTCCAGTCTCATTTTCTTCCATTCACTGCAGGAATAGGTTGCCTATTTTATTAGTTAATGTAATTTATACCAAAACAGTTGCAATTAAAAAAAAAAAAAAAAAACCTTTGGAAATCTCAATGGCTTAGGACAAAAGTTTACTTTTTTTTTTTTTTTTTTTTATAAAATGTTATGCAATTTGGTGGGAGCACTTTGACTTTTAGAAAATAGGATTCACATAGCTGGGGCATAATCATCTCAACATATAACCTCCAAACCAGAGAGAGAGATGGAGGAGACACATTAGCTCTGAACTGTCTTGGCCCAGCAGTGATGCTCATAATTCTTGTACTCAATCCATTGTTCCCTACTTTCCTGAAAAAGAAGCTACAAAAATACAGAAGAGACCTTGGAGAATTTTCTGAGCACTACCTGTCTCTAGTGGGGCTTCCCTGGTGGCTCAGACAGTAAAAAGTCTGTCTGCAATCGAGGAGACCCAGATTCNGTCTTGGCCCAGCAGTGATGCTCATAATTCTTGTACTCAATCCATTGTTCCCTACTTTCCTGAAAAAGAAGCTACAAAAATACAGAAGAGACCTTGGAGAATTTTCTGAGCACTACCTGTCTCTAGTGGGGCTTCCCTGGTGGCTCAGACAGTAAAAAGTCTGTCTGCAATCGAGGAGACCCAGATTCTATCCCTTGGTAAGGAAGATCCCCTGGAGAAGGGAATGGCAACCCACTCCAGTATTTTTGCCTGAAGAATTCCATGGTCAGAGGAGCCTGGTGGGCTACAGTCCCTGGGGTTGCAAAGAGTCAGACATGACTGAGCGACTAACACTTTCACTTTTCACCTGTCTGTAACATACCTATGGACCATATCAGAATATGTCTCTTTACTCACTAATGATGTCAACTCTTCATGAGATCAAGCCCTACATCTGAGGTCCTACAGAATTAAGTCATAAGTGAGTAGAATCACAAAAACAGCCATATTGGGAAAAGTCAAGAGAAAAAGAAAAAGTTCATAATGCTGAATTCTATTTCTCCAGCCACAAATGAGGTATAATATGATTATTTAATTTATAACTTTGTTTGCTTCAGTTCAGTTCAGCTGCTCAGTCATGTCTGACTCTTTGCGACCCCATGAATCACAGAACACCAGGCCTCCCTGTCCATTACCAACACCCAGAGTTCACTCAGACTCACGTCCATCGAGTCAGTGATGCCATCCTTTCATCTCATCCTCTGTCGTCCCCTTCTCCTCCTGCCCCAATCCCTCCCAGCATCAGAGTCTTTTCCAATG
>SJYX01011850.1:0-19867 GCA_006410675.1 Oreotragus oreotragus
GCTCAGTTGTGTCTAACTCTTTGTGACCCCATGGACTGTAGTCTGCCAGGTTCCTCTGTCCATGGAATTTTCAGCAGGTTGCCATTTCCTATCCCAGGAGATCTTCCCTACCCAAGGATTGAATCCCAAGTCTCCTGCATTGTCAGGCCGGTTCTTTAACACTACTGGCACCTGGGAACTCAACTCTGTGAGGCAAATGGGATCTCAGTCCCCCAGCCAGGGATCAAACCCTTGCCCCTGTGAAGTGAAAACATGGAGGCTCAATCATTGGATTGCTGGGGAAATCCGAGAATCACATATTTTAAATGGTCTCTTTATCACAACCAAAGTGGTTTCCTTGCCTGCCTTCGAATATCTTGGTTGAAGGGAACTCAGCATGATGGGAAATAGGCCATTCCATTCTTGGGCAAATGTATCAATTATAGTCTTCCAGAGAACAGAACCAATAGGACATACACTCACTCGCACAAATTATGTATGTCTGTATTTATTTGGGCTAGCAAGACTGATTTGCCTGGAGAATCCCAGGGATGGTGGAGCCTGGTGGGCTGCTGTCTGTGGGATCACACAGAGTCAGACCTGAGTGAAGCGACTTAGCAGCAGCAGCAGCAGCAAGACTGAAATCTGTAAAGGAAGGTGGCAGACTAAAACCTCAGGGAGGAGTGAATATTGCAATCTCAAAGCAGAATTTCTTTGACTCTGGGAAACCTCAGTTTTTGTACTGTAAGCCTTCCAATAATTGGATGAGGCCTACCCACATTATTAAGAATAATCTTTCTTGTTTAAGGTCAACTGATTGTAAATGTTAACCATCTCTACACAATAGCTTTACTGTAACTCCTACAAGATTTGATTGAATAACTGGGTCCTAGCGCCCAGCCAAACTGTCTCATGAAGTGATCACAAGTCTTCCAGTTTGTTATTTTACCTTCTTTGGAACCAAAGGCTGTTCATCAGCTTTTACTCATTAGCTTAACTCCCTTAAAGTTCCACTGTTATTGTTTAGTCACTAAGTTGTGTCTGACTCTTTGCGTCTCCATGGACTGTAGACCTCCAGGCTCCTCTGTTCATGGGATTTCCCAGGCAAGAATGCTGGAGTGGAGAGTTCCATAGAGCGCTTTAAATCCCTCTTCCTTAAGATAGCCCTGAACATATTTGAAGACAGCTACATGCCTCTGGGGGCTCAGCTGGTAAAGAGTCTGCCTGCAATGTAGGAAACCCTGGTTTGATTCCTGGGTTGGGAAGATTCCCCGAGCAAAAGGATGGGCTACCCATTCCAGTATTCTGGGGCTTCCTTGGTGGCTCAGATGGTCAACTATCTGCCTGCAACGTGGGAGACCTGGGTTCGATCCCTGGGTTGGGAAGAACCCCTGGAGGAGGAAATGGCAACCCACTCCAGTGTTCTTGCCTGGAAAATTCCATGAATAGAGGAGCCCACTGGGCTACAAACCATAGCATCAAGTCAGACACGACTGAGCACAGACGCATGCAGAGCCTGCCTCCACCCATGCCTGAGTTTTCTCTTCCATCGCTAGTACTCAGAGGGTATTTCATTTGCTCTGCAGAGATCACAGTTTCTGGCCACAGCATCACCCTCTCTGTCTTATTGCAGCTGTGCATTCCATGAAGTGTGGGGCTTAGAAATGAGTGCAGGTGTTTCAGAAGTGGGGTGCCCAACCCAGATTAGAGCACAGCTATGGTTTTGATACTAGATCCTCCTTCTGCTTAGACATTCTAAGGTCACTGTTGCTTTTACAGCCACGAAGAGCACAGTGTTGACTCACGGAATGTATACTGCAAATGAAGTATATATGTTCTTTTATATATATTTTGCTATATATATATGTATATGTGTGTATATGTATATATACACACATATATATATATGCTGTTCTGAGTCAAGTCTTTCCAAGCCTATACCTGAGGGTATGTATATTTCATTCAGGAACAGAAGTTAATTTTGTCCCCTTTAATACTGCTGTGTTAATTTAATTCATTCTTCCAGCATGTCAGGAGCCTTTTGGATCCAGTATGTGTATCATCCTTCACTCCTTTCTGTCATCTAAAAATATGTTGGTTTTGGAACATTTTAGGCCCTGGATGCTCTTATTGAATTGTAGAATTTTCCACTTTGGTATTATTTAACTCATCGAAATGATGAAGGATCCCAGTGAGTTTTTTTGGATTATTTTCAGCTAGTAAAGAAAAACAAAGCTCTTTGGCTCTTGGTGTGAGGACATTAACACCATATCACATTACTTCTATGTTCATTAACTAAGTTCTGTTTAGATGTGCCATAAAATAGGTTGTCTGGGAGAAAGCCTTGCAGCTATAATCCCTTGTTTGCCATTTTATTTAACATTTTTTTGTCTCTCACATTCTTGTCTTAAGATTCAAGGCATCTTGTTATATAAAGGGCATAACAGTGATATACTCTTATTGGTCCAAATATCTATTCCATACAGAAAGTCATTTTCTAGTCACATTCCAAGATATGTATGTATGTTCTGTACCAAAATAATTGAGCTTCAGTTCAGTTCAGTTGCTCAGTCATGTCCAATTCTTTGCAACCCTATGAACGCAGCATGCCAGGCCTCCCTGTCCATCACCAACTGCTGGAGTCTACCCAAACCCATGTTCATTGAGTCGGTGATGCCATCCAACCATCTCATCCTCTCATCCCCTTCTCCTCCTGCCCTCAATCTTTCCCAGCATCAGGGTCTTTTCAAATGAGTCAGCTTTTCCCATCAGGTGGACAAAATATTGAAGTTTCAGCTTCAACATCAGTCCTTCCAATGAACACCCAGGACTGATCTCCTTTAGGATGGACTGGTTGGGTCTCTTTATAGTCCAAGGGACTCTCAAGAGTCTTCTCTAATACCACAGTTCAAAAGCATCAATTCTTTGGCTCTCAGCTTTCTTTATAGTCCAACTCTCACATCCATATATGACTACTGNCCACATTATTAAGAATAATCTTTCTTGTTTAAGGTCAACTGATTGTAAATGTTAACCATCTCTACACAATAGCTTTACTGTAACTCCTACAAGATTTGATTGAATAACTGGGTCCTAGCGCCCAGCCAAACTGTCTCATGAAGTGATCACAAGTCTTCCAGTTTGTTATTTTACCTTCTTTGGAACCAAAGGCTGTTCATCAGCTTTTACTCATTAGCTTAACTCCCTTAAAGTTCCACTGTTATTGTTTAGTCACTAAGTTGTGTCTGACTCTTTGCGTCTCCATGGACTGTAGACCTCCAGGCTCCTCTGTTCATGGGATTTCCCAGGCAAGAATGCTGGAGTGGAGAGTTCCATAGAGCGCTTTAAATCCCTCTTCCTTAAGATAGCCCTGAACATATTTGAAGACAGCTACATGCCTCTGGGGGCTCAGCTGGTAAAGAGTCTGCCTGCAATGTAGGAAACCCTGGTTTGATTCCTGGGTTGGGAAGATTCCCCGAGCAAAAGGATGGGCTACCCATTCCAGTATTCTGGGGCTTCCTTGGTGGCTCAGATGGTCAACTATCTGCCTGCAACGTGGGAGACCTGGGTTCGATCCCTGGGTTGGGAAGAACCCCTGGAGGAGGAAATGGCAACCCACTCCAGTGTTCTTGCCTGGAAAATTCCATGAATAGAGGAGCCCACTGGGCTACAAACCATAGCATCAAGTCAGACACGACTGAGCACAGACGCATGCAGAGCCTGCCTCCACCCATGCCTGAGTTTTCTCTTCCATCGCTAGTACTCAGAGGGTATTTCATTTGCTCTGCAGAGATCACAGTTTCTGGCCACAGCATCACCCTCTCTGTCTTATTGCAGCTGTGCATTCCATGAAGTGTGGGGCTTAGAAATGAGTGCAGGTGTTTCAGAAGTGGGGTGCCCAATCCAGATTAGAGCACAGCTATAGTTTTGATACTAGATCCTCCTTCTGCTTAGACATTCTAAGGTCACTGTTGCTTTTACAGCCACGAAGAGCACAGTGTTGACTCACGGAATGTATACTGCAAATGAAGTATATATGTTCTTTTATATATATTTTGCTATATATATATGTATATGTGTGTATATGTATATATACACACATATATATATATGCTGTTCTGAGTCAAGTCTTTCCAAGCCTATACCTGAGGGTATGTATATTTCATTCAGGAACAGAAGTTAATTTTGTCCCCTTTAATACTGCTGTGTTAATTTAATTCATTCTTCCAGCATGTCAGGAGCCTTTTGGATCCAGTATGTGTATCATCCTTCACTCCTTTCTGTCATCTAAAAATATGTTGGTTTTGGAACATTTTAGGCCCTGGATGCTCTTATTGAATTGTAGAATTTTCCACTTTGGTATTATTTAACTCATCGAAATGATGAAGGATCCCAGTGAGTTTTTTTGGATTATTTTCAGCTAGTAAAGAAAAACAAAGCTCTTTGGCTCTTGGTGTGAGGACATTAACACCATATCACATTACTTCTATGTTCATTAACTAAGTTCTGTTTAGATGTGCCATAAAATAGGTTGTCTGGGAGAAAGCCTTGCAGCTATAATCCCTTGTTTGCCATTTTATTTAACATTTTTTTGTCTCTCACATTCTTGTCTTAAGATTCAAGGCATCTTGTTATATAAAGGGCATAACAGTGATATACTCTTATTGGTCCAAATATCTATTCCATACAGAAAGTCATTTTCTAGTCACATTCCAAGATATGTATGTATGTTCTGTACCAAAATAATTGAGCTTCAGTTCAGTTCAGTTGCTCAGTCATGTCCAATTCTTTGCAACCCTATGAACGCAGCATGCCAGGCCTCCCTGTCCATCACCAACTGCTGGAGTCTACCCAAACCCATGTTCATTGAGTCGGTGATGCCATCCAACCATCTCATCCTCTCATCCCCTTCTCCTCCTGCCCTCAATCTTTCCCAGCATCAGGGTCTTTTCAAATGAGTCAGCTTTTCCCATCAGGTGGACAAAATATTGAAGTTTCAGCTTCAACATCAGTCCTTCCAATGAACACCCAGGACTGATCTCCTTTAGGATGGACTGGTTGGGTCTCTTTATAGTCCAAGGGACTCTCAAGAGTCTTCTCTAATACCACAGTTCAAAAGCATCAATTCTTTGGCTCTCAGCTTTCTTTATAGTCCAACTCTCACATCCATATATGACTACTGAAAAAACCATAGCCTTGACTAGATGGCCCTTTATTGACAAAGTAATGTCTCTGCTTTTTAATATGCTGTCTAGATTGGTCATAACTTTCTTTCCAAGGAGTAAACGTCTTTTAATTTCATGGCTGCAATCACCATCTGCAGTGATTTTGGAGCCCAAAAAATAAAGTCAGCTACTGTTTCCCCATCTATTTGCCATGACGTGATGGGACCAAATGCCATGATCTTAGTTTTCTGAATGTTGAGCTTTAAGCCAATTTTTTCACTCTCTTCTTTCACTTATGTGATGCAAATCAGAGATGACTTTGGGAAAGAGTTTTCTCCATTGGATTATAAGGGTAGAGATAACAAACTTCAGTCTGCCACAGAATAAGCTAAGGGATGTGTGTGTGTGTGTATGCGCGTGTGCATGCACGCTCAGGTATATCTGACTCTTTGTGACCCCACGGATTGTAGCCCATCAGGCTCCTTTGTCCACGGGATTCTCCAGGCAAGAATACTGCAGTAGGTTCCTATTTCCTCCTCCAGGGGATCTTCCTGACCCAGGGATCGAACCAGTGTCTCCTGCATTAGCAGGCAGATTCTTTGTCATTGAGCCACCTGGGAGGCCTCCTAGAATCACATGGAAGATTTGTTAAAATATAGGATTCAGGTCTTCCTCTCTGAGGTTCTGATTCAGTAGGCCCGAGCATTTGTATTGCTAACATATTCCAAGAGGATGCTGGTGCTGCTAGTCTGGGGATCGCATTTGCGAACCACTGTTTAAGTTTGCCGAGTGTTCAGTTTCCATTTGAAATAGGTGTTTTCAGCTTTGAAAAGGCATATACCTTTTTGTGAGTTGCACGTAATAAACATTGAGTGCCAGGAATGTCATGAGTAACTGATGATACAAAGGTAAATAAAACAGACAATCTTTCTGCCCTCATGAAGCTAATATTCCAGTGGGAGTAGACTAGGTGAGCCAAAAATACTCCACTGGGGCAGAGCAAATGTGAGACTTTTCTGTAGTTTCTTAAGAGTAGACTTTGTATTCATTTCATAGCAAGATAAGTTTCGTTTAAAACATAAAAAAGTATAAGCCTCAAAAACTGTGACATACTGAGCTTTGTTTTTAAGATGATACCTTGAGCTATTTGGCAATAGTAGGGGTATGTTAAGGCTTCCCTGGTAACCTCGTTGATAAAAGAATCTGCCTGCAATGCAAGAGACCCAGATTTGATCCCTGGATTGGGAAAACTCCCCTGGAGAAGGAAATGACAACCCACTGTAGTATTTTTGTGTGGGAAATCCCATGGACAGAGGAGCCTGGCGGGCTGCATAGGGTCACAAGAGTTGGATACAAGTTAGCGGCTAAACCACCACCACCACGGGGGTAGGTTGGGCTATACTACGAGTCTGGGAATTAAATATGGTCTAAGACCATGATACCAAATATTATACTGAGAAAAGCTAAATAGACCATGAAGTGAAGTGAAGTCGCTCAGTCGTGTCCAACTCTTTGCGACCCCATGGACTGTAGCCTACTAGGCTCTTCTGTCCATGGGATTTTCCAGGCAATAGCCCTGGAGTGGATTGCCATTTCCTTCTCCAGGGGATCTTCCCAACCCAGGGATCGAACCCGGGTCTCCTGCATTGTAGACAGACGCTTTACCATCTGAGCCACCAGGGAAGTCCATATAGGAATTGAAACTGATAAGACTGAGTTTATTAAACCATGCTAAGGACTTCCCTAGTGATCCAGTGGTTAAGAATCTGCCTTCCAATGCAGGGGATGTGGGTTAAATCCCTGGTTGGGGAGCCAAGATCTCACCTGCCACAGGGCAACTAAGCCTGCGAGCCACAACTAGAGAAAGTCAGCATGCCACAGCTACCAAGCCTGCATGCTCTAGAGCCTGTACTCCACAAGAGAAGCCCTGCACTGCAACTAGAGAAAGCCCACTGCTGTAGATTAGCTTTAATTAATATACAATAGTTATTCTTTCTCCAACATTTGGAAAAAATAATTTTCAGTCATTTGCTGACAGTAACATTTATAAAACTTATGCAATGGTTGTACAGACAGAACTGCAATATTGAGAAAAGTTCATGAATTTCCACTGTTTGGGGTTGAAAGATAACATCTTTTTCTCAATGATGCATTTCCTGTTTTTTTAAAAAATATTTTTCAAAAGTCCTCTTTTGGTTTATGCCATTGGGTAGTCATTTAAGAGGTGAAGCCAAAAATTTAAAAGTTAGACTAAAAAGTTGGGACTGTGTATCTGTCTGAAAAGCATTTGACTTCTTTTTGCATTAAGAATCTCATAAATTACAACCAAACCTAATAACTGAGCCAGCTTCCTAGTCATTTGGCAACATGTGTTGAGTTAGATGTTTTAAAGGAAGACTCAGCCACACTTGGTAGTGTGAGTAATGGTTGTCTGTTCCAATGCCTGGGACTATTTTTCCACTCAAATGTTTTATATCTTGAATTTATTTTTCTAGCAGTGTTCCAAAAAGAGGTGAAATCAGGAGGACAGTAACCATACATTTAAGTACTTGAGTCCCAAAATTTAACCCATGATTTCTTAATGTCTCCCATTTAACAATTTACAAAGATTTGTGAAATTCTTTCTATGTTCCCAATTCCTCCACCCTCTCCACCTTCCCATCATATTCCCAATAAAGTGCCAGTGTTTGTGGGAGAAGTCCAGAGAACTCTATGATTGTCCTTGTCTTCAAGGATCTTAATGTTTTGTTGGACCTGTCTGGCTAGAAATCAGCTGGTGATGGTTTTTAGCCCACTGATGAATTTTGACAAATTTCAGTTCATTTCAGTCACTCAGTTGTGTCCGACTCTCTGTGACCCCATGAACCCCAGCACACCAGGCTTCCCTGTCCATCATCAACTCCTGGAGTCTATCCAAACCCATGTCCATTGAGTCGGTGAGACCATCCAACCATCTCATTAATTTACGTCTTGAAATATTTTTAGAAAATTGTCAGAGTTGCAGAAACAGACAGAGAGTATTTGTATACCCTTCACCTAGCTTCCCCACAATGATTACACCTCACATAACCATTATCAAAACCAGGAAACTGACATGGACAGGGTATCAGCTGTATAATATGGATACAACTAAGCTGCAACTCTTAGAATGATTGACTTTTGACACCATTCAATCTCAGGGTCCATTTGAAAAGACAACGGGAGAGCAATACAGAAGGAGAGACTTCAACTGTTTTAAAATGTGTAATTATTTTGTAGTTTGTTTGAAACAGGCTTTTAATAAGGGCTGTGGATTGTAATTTTGTTTGATATGTTTTCTTTCATTTCATAAAAAATTATGAGATTTAAGTTTCCTCCTCCATCAATTTTTGAGGTTTATTTTTGTTAAGGAAAGTGCATCATTTGTTCTGGTCGGTGATCCACAATCTTTGGACTTTGCTGACTGGATCCTCATAATGTTGTGTGACAGTCCTCTGTCTCCTATATTTCCTGTAAACACAGGAAATTGGTAGTTAGATCCAGAGGATTCATTTTATTCAGTTGTTTTTTTTTTTAATTTGTCTGTTTTGCAAGGTGCTATTATTCCCTGGTGGCTCAGAGGTTAAAGCGTCTGCCTCCAGTGTGGGAGACCCGGGTTCGATCCCTGGGTCGGGAAGATCCCCTGGAGAAGGAAATGGCAATCCACTCCAGTATTCTTGCCTGGAGAATCCCATGGACGGAGCGACTTCACCTTCACCATTATGTACCTCTGTCAATCAGTGTCGGGTAGAAATTGACCTTCATTGTCTAGAGTTATGCTTTCTAGAACAGCACTTTCCAATAGAAATTTCTCTGGTGATGGAAGAGGTCCATATCTATTTTTACTTATTAGTTGTAGTACTTTTTATAAAGAGAAACTTCCTCTTAACAACTACTTTGCTACTATGAAGTTCAGTATATACAGAAAAGATAGAAAAAAATTGCTTACTTCTTACTCTCTATTATCAGCTGTCAGAATAATAACTTGTTTCCTTTTCTTTCTCAAAAAGTGATACATCTTCACTCTTCTATGGTTTTTGCTGTTGTCATGCAGTCATAATGTGTATTTTATTTTACTGTAGTCATTCTTGTTGAGGTTCAAATTTGTCCATCTGTGGCTGGAAGGGTGGATCAGATCTCATCAGGAGTTTTTAAAAGGTCGAATTCAATAAGTTGTTTACTATCAGAAATTATATTTGTTGAGATCTGTGCAAGTTAGTGTACATAAGATTGTACATAAGATGGCATTCTAGCAGTTGAGTTCAGGCCATATGTGCTATAGGGATTAAAAAGAAAGAGAAAAATCAGTGGGAGATACCTGGGGAGGTTTGGAGGGAGGAATTGAGACTGAGATACTGTACATTCATTGGGGTTTTTATGATTCTCTCTCATTTCTTATCTTTCAAAATTATGATGTTTTCTTCATACCAATTCACATATGTCATTAATATTGGAGTTAGGAGGGGAAAATGGATAACCAAGTGATAAACGAATGGGATAGGAACTGGATAATGCTTAAGGAGAGTGAAGAGCTTTGGGAATCCTGGTGATTCAGTTGCAGGAAAGGCCCTTTTAAAGCTCCGCAGTGCCAGCTCTTCAGCCCTCATTTCCCTTCAGTGGCAAGAACACAGGTTTGGAGCCTGACAGTCCATATGTTAACTGTGTGTGTGGTCAACTTGCTTAACTTTGGTGCACTTCAGTTTTGCCTTCAGTAAAATGCAGAGGATAATAAGCATCTTCTATTAGGTCTGTTGTGCCAAAAGGCCCTTTTAAAGCTCCGCAGTGCCAGCTCTTCAGCCCTCATTTCCCTTCAGTGGCAAGAACACAGGTTTGGAGCCTGACAGTCCATATGTTAACTGTGTGTGTGGTCAACTTGCTTAACTTTGGTGCACTTCAGTTTTGCCTTCAGTAAAATGCAGAGGATAATAAGCATCTTCTATTAGGTCTGTTGTGCCCAAACCCATGTGAAATCTGACGATAACCAGCAATCATAATAATTAGCTAATGCTTATAGCACTGACTATAAGCCAAGCACTGCTGGAGGACTCGACACGTATGAGTTCATATAATCAGTGCTACTCTTCTATGAACTGGCCCTGTTATTATCCCTTTTTACCAGATGAGGAGATTAAGGAGGCTATAAATAAGTTGCCCAGGGTCTTACAGGTAGAGACAGAACTCCAGCAGACAGGATTCAAACCCAGGCAGTTTGTCCCGTGTCTGTGCTGTTACCCTCAGTACTTGAAAAATGTCTAACAGAATGCCAGGCCAGAGATGTAGATGCTCAGAGAATGCCTTCTTCCTTTCTCCTTCTCGTGTCTTCTCTTCCCTGTTACTTGGGAACTTTCATTTAGATTAATCAGTGTCTATGAAAAGTACTCTGGGCTTCCCAGGTGGCTCAGTGGTAAAGAATCTGCCTGCCAGTGCAGAAGATGCGGGTTGGATCCCTGGGTCAGGAAGATCCCCAGAAGGAGGAAACGGCAGCCAACTCCAGTATTCTTGCTTGGAGAATCCCAGGGACAAAGGAGCCTGGCGGGCTACAGTCCACAGGGTTGCAATGAGTGGGACATAACTGAGTGATCGCATATGCATACATGCATGAAAAGTACTTTAGGGGACTTCCCTGGTGGCCAGTGATTAGGACTCCAGTTTCCAATGTGGGGAACATGGGTTCAATTCCTGGTTAGGGACCTAAGGTCCCAAATGCCACGGGGTGTGGCCAAAAATTTAAAAGTGAATAAAATAATTTTTAAAAAGAAAATGAATGCATTTCTTAAAGAAAAAAGAAAAGTGCTTCACTTCACTGGAACCATTACTAAGGAAAAATGAAGAATCGGGACAGAGGAAACTGATTAAACTACCAAGAGATATTCTAGCTTTATATTACAGGTTTCTTCAGCTCACTTTTTAAAATAATGTTTCTATTCCAAATTCTGCCTATGATTTCATGCTAAAACCTCTTATTGGACTTGGAGGCACAACTATATGTGAAGGAGGTGTTACTGGAGGAGAGTGGAAGTTGTAAAGAAAGATGGGAGAGCTTAACATTGAATATGTGAAAAATGTGAAGTGTGTTAAATATCCTCAGTGGGAAGGGAGGATACATTAATAATTTGACCTGGAAGGGCACCAAAAGCAAAACTCAAAAGCTGTTTTAAAATGTGCAAGTCCTGGGATGTCAACATTAAGGAAAATAGATAGTCAAGTCAAAATTTTTAAATGATTGGATGTGTTAAAAATATTGGATTGCAGAGTTTCTTCATTATTTATCACAATAGGAGGGTGTTTTTTTCCTCCACCGAAATACAAGATGTTCTTGTGAACCAAATAGCTGAAAGACTCGGGCTCCTACACAGGGCAAAATGCCAGAAGCCTTCAAACGTTTTATGAGGGCAGATTGGGTAGGATTGGATCCCATCAGATAACTGGAGATCTTTTATCTGCTATGAATAATTCATAATTAATTATTGCTGGAGACTTATAGGTCAATAAATATTGAAGACTAGGATACTTATAAAGGCAAAGGGGCCACTGTCATCATTGGTGATGATTGGTTTTGATTCTGTAATTTGTTATTCAAAATTGTTATGGTGATGGTGTTTTGGGTGAAAAATTGCTGTAAATAGCCTTGATGGCGAAGTGGAATCTTTACATACAGTCTTCTTAAGTCATTTTTTTCAAATTCAGTGAAAAGGAGATTTTGTTCCATACAAATTCAGATATTTCTTAAACCAATCATCACGAGGAAACATGAGCTTTTGTTAATTATATTTTATTTAATAAAATAAGATTTTGAGGGGGGTATTATCTTTTATTTATGCAGTGTAGCTTTTCCATAGTTAGTTAGTGAACACTTTTATTTAACTTAGTCACCTCTGGTTTATTCATTGTTGTTCAGTTGCTATGTGATGTCTGACTCTTTTATGACTCCATGGGCTATAGCCCTCCAGGCTCCTCTGTCCATGGGATTTCCCAGGCAAGAAAACGGGAGTGAGTTGCCCTTTCCTTCTCTAGGGACCTTCCTGGACCAGGGATCAAACCCTCATCTCCTGCATTGGCGGGAGGATTCTTTTACCACTGAACCACCAGGGAAGCCCCCAGTATGTTCATTATAATCTCCCAAATACCTTTGTCTGTCTGCTCAGGCAAGTCTAACATACCTTGTGCCCAATGCCAATAGCATTCACACTGTTATAGGTTTTATTTCTAATGTGTTCTAGTTTGAATGGCTCAAAAATTACTGTAGAGTAATTTTATTGGAGTGAAAGGATTTCATTTTATTGAGAGACACGTGCAAGCAAAAAGAATTTGCCAGGAAATATCCAGTTCATTTTAATCTTGGAATGCTGTTTCTATAAAGTTGTATTGATAAAGTTAGAAACAAAACTGAATTCTTCAAGCTCCACATTTTAGATCAAATTAGATAATTTTCAAATCTCCACTGTTATCTGGTGAGTGTGTGTATGTGACTGTGTGTGTCTATATGTGTGTGTCTGTGTGTTAGCTAAGAGTGCTAGTTCAGAAAATCTGAACCTCAACCAATTATGAAGGGCTGTATTTTATACATTTTAAACCCATGAAAAATTTTAAGATACTAGTGGGTTTAATATTTAGTCTCTACTTAGTCTCATATTTAGCATTTCCCTCCATATGTGGCAAGCACGAACCTAGAATACAGAAATATCAGAAAAAAAAACAAACAAACAAACATGTAACTAGCTCTACCCTGGGAGCAGAGAATTGTAGTCAGAATGGGAAGATAATAATGGCCTACAGTGGGCATGGTGGGACATGCAAGGAAAAAAAAAACACACACACACTTTCAATACAAAAACACTTCCAAATACAGTTTCATCACCAAGTGGAAACCTTGACAAAATGTGTAAACTATAGAGACAGCAATTGAGTTATTTCAAAACACTCATACTGGAAAAAAGGCTACCTTATGTTGCCACCTAAAGCCTCAGCCATCCTGGTTTATCTGAAATAGATAATAAGATTCCAGACTTTTGATGTGGAATTGTTGGACTTTGAGTAGATACTGGAATGCATTGAAAGTATTGAGGATCTTAGGATGGCATGAATATATTTGTACAAAGAATTCCCTTTAGGGGCCAGAGAGAAGAATGCAGTAGATGGAATAATGACCCCAAAGATGTACAAATCTGTACATCTTTACAAAGATGTACAAAGATGTCCTAATCTCCAGAATCTGTGAATATGTTACCTTACAGGGCAAGAGGGACTTTACAGGTGTGGTTGGAGTTATGAACCTTAATTTGGGAGTTTATCCTAGATTATTCAGGTGTGCCCAGCTTAGTAGAGAGTCACATGGCTCCCTGACATTGAAGAAACTTTCCAGGCAGAGGTCAGAGGCCAAGGTTAAGAGGAAATGTGAATAAGAAGAAATGGACACAGATATGTAACGTAGCTGGCTTTGAGGGTAGAAGAAGGTGAACTTTAGCCAAGAATTATGGATAGACTCTGGAAGGTGACCCTGTGGACTATAGCCCACCAGGCTCTTCTGTCCATGAAATTCTCCAGGCAAGAATACTAGAGTGGGTAGGCATTCCCTTCTCCAGGGGATCTTTCCCAGCCCAGGGATCCAACCCAGGTCTCCTGCACTGTACGTGGATTCTTTACATCTGAGTCACCAGGGAAGCCTGTTGAAAACTCACAAATGAATCCCAAATCAGACTTGAGGGTGACCAAGTGGATGGGGATGACCAATATCCTGAAGAATCTTAGCTGGTTAGTTTCCAAGTTTAAGGAATTGCCTTGAGCGATCACTTGGGTGAGGCATGACCTAAGAGGACTTGAGTCCTGCATCTTTCTTGGTAAAGAAGGAGGTTGCCTGTGAGTACTGCACAGAGAGGAGGCTACTAACAGATCAGACCATATAGACTGGCCAGTGGAAGCATCCCCACGGAGAGAGAGGACAGGAAGATAGAAACCAAAGAAAGTTAGGTACAGGGGTTGTAAATGAAAGAGGACCAAGGCCCCAGGGGTAGAGCAGCCAGACCAAGAGACAGCCTCATGGACAAAGTGATAAGTGAACTTCAAGCATCTCTGCTTTCAATGGGCCCTGGGTGATCAGGTCATGTTGAAGACAGAGACCTAAAGAGCTGATGACAGGGGATGAAGGACTCAGGCTCCTTGACAGAGGAGCTCCCTTTCAGTGCCCCTGGATAATGCAGGGTGCTGTGCCTTCTTTCTCTCTCTATTGCCTACATCCATGCACACACACACTGAAGACAGATGGGCTGGAGGCCTCCACTCCCCTCAGTCTGTGCTGTCAGGCATTTATCCAGTGCAGGGCTGACATCCAAGATGCCTTCTTTCAGTTTCTCATATTCTCTTGCCTGGGTTTGCGGACACCTAAACAACAAAGAAGAAGAATAGTTTACTTTAAAAAAAAAAAAAACAAAAAAACTTTTTGTCTGCATTTGGAGACATATGGGATCTTAGTTCCCCAACCAGGAGCCATACCTGTGCCCCCTGCAGTGGAAGCTCAGAGTCCTAACTGCTGGACCACCAGGGAAGTCCGAGAATAGTTTACTTTCTATAATTCCAGGCATTTTTACCCAGTGTTTTATTTCTCTTAGCTCATTTAATAGCTCACCACAACACAGGAAATGCAGGTCTTGTTATAATTTCTGTCGTCCAGATGATACTCAGAGAGGTTTAACAACTTGCCCCTAAGCATCCATGGTATAAATGGCAGAGCCAGGACTTGAACTCAGGTTGGCTGACTCCAAACACCAGCTCTCTTCAGTTTCAGGCCCTGCTCCAACTATTCCCATGGAGATGAGCTCAGTCTCAGTAATCCAGCCACACTGGTCACAGAACACACATCTCTCCCAGTTGCTTCACATTTAACTGTTTGCAATCTAGGAGATTCTCACTGGTCCCCAAAAGATGCTTTGTTTTGCGACACCTGCTAATAACTATGATGATTTTACAGCCCAGCAGCCAGGCTCCTTGGATTCAAATGCTGGCTATGCTAAGTTACAGAATGCAGGCCTTTGTGTGTGTGTTGATCTGCACAGTAGCCCCAGCTCCCAGACTAGGTTTGACACATTGTTGTTTAGTCACTAAGACGTGTCCAACTCTTTCCCACCCCCTGGACTGTCACTGACCAGGCTCCTCTGTCCATGGGATTTTCCAGGCAAGAATACTGGAGTAGGTTGCCATTTTCTCCTCCAGGGGATCTTCCCGACCCAGAGATCAAACTCAGGTCTCTTGCCCTGGCAGGAGGATTCTTTACCACTGAACCACCTGGGAAGTCTTGACACTTTGTAGGTGCTAAATAAATATTTGGAGAGTAAATGACTGCTTCAGTTGTCACTGTAAGTACTAAGTGGAAGAATCCATGAACATACTTAGAACAGCAGCTGACAACGAATAAGTACTCTGCCAATGTGAGCGACTGTTATAGTATATGAAACTGACATGGTTGGTCTGTGGTCCAGGAGGTTTGTGATCCCTCGAAGAGGTATGGTTGTTATACAATTCTTGACCTTTCATATTTGTCTTCTCAGTCTAACCTAGGACTGTTTTGTTTCAGTGGCAGCAATTAAAGATTACGCAGTATTTCTAAAATATAAACTGTGCTATGAATGCTGAAGAATAATCTTTCCTCTGCAGTATTGTTATATATAAAATACCTTTCTTGGAATGAATTACTGACAGTAATTGGCGAATCACCACTTCTAAAGGTCTTTCAAAACCATTTCTCAGCCCAGAGAGGTGGGTTTTGGTTTCAGTTTAAACCAAGAGCTCACAAGACATCAGATAGCTTTCCCTTCAAATGTGTTTACTCGAGTTGATTCTTAGCATATATGTTTTTGTGTAAGATTCACAGCCTCTGTAGCAGAAGAGACCCGACTGACCTTTCTGCCAGGGCTTTGAACTTGAGCATGGCTTCACTTTAGTATGAAGCCCAAAGATGCGATTGCATCTATTTGAGAAATCCTTGTTCAGGGGAAAATGATGTTGCAGACAAGGTGTCATTTTTCTTGCATGTTTCTGCCAACCTTGTAACAAGCTGATAATGTTAATTATCTCTTTCCGAGAAGACAGGATCGTCTCTTCCATCAGAAAACTCTGCCTGGGCAGAACAAAATGTTCTTTTTTTCTTGTAAATAAATAAAAGCTCTGCCTCCACACCCTTTTATTGGGAAAGGTGGTATGCTCCTTCTCACAGCATCTTTCCTCCTGGGCTGCTTTCTCATTTGACTCCAGATGATTCCTGTTCACTAAATCATTGACTAGAGAGGTCTCACTTACGCAAACTTGTGAAGGAATAGCAACCTCTTTCTTGGATTTTTAAATGTCCTAAAAGGAGGTAGGAAGTGATGGGATCATATTCTTTAGGTGATAAGGGCTCACACACTCAGCTTTCATTGGGACATGTTTGCAGCCCACTGAGTTTCATGGGTGGATATGGCTTTATCTCATCCACATGCTTGTCTGTTTAGCCTGTAATGTGTCTCATGATATGCAAAATCTAAAATCATCTGACTGAGCGGCTCTTTGCCTTCTGTTGTCCAATTTAAGCCATGATCAGGGGACAGGAGCATGGGACAAAACAGAAGCTGTGAGCCTTCTGGACAGGAGGGTGACATATGAGCGGTGTATCCTTTATCAGTGGTATAATTTCCGGGTATCTGCTTCCCTCAGTGTGGTGTCCTGTGGTAAATCATGTTTGTTTCCTCCCACCTTCCTGAACTGATTTTCTTTTGACCTCAGTTCAATTTGAGACAAATAAATGCTGATGGATGTGAATAATTAACTAAACCAACAAGAGAAAACAAATTAATATCTCACAGCCAAGTTTTCTGTGTGTTAACAAGGCAAATGGAGATTTTTCCATGATGGCTACAGAACCAGGATGTACAATCATTCACAAGGCAGAGTGAAGGCCACCTACTTAGCAGGAAAAAAAAAAATGAGTGGGCAGAAACTACTGAGAGATTAACAATGACCTCTGTTGATCCAATTGTTCATTTCCTAATTAGGCACGCTTGGCATTCAGGGCAGCATCCTTTGTGTGTGAGGTAGGAAGCTGGGGGGTGAGATGGTCCTATAGCATTGACACCTCATTCCCTTTCTGCCACTTTAGATTCATTCTCAGCTGTATAGGACCTTACCCAAAACAGGACCTTATTCCTGAAGGCAGTATGGGAATCTCAATTCTGCCACCATTTCCAGGTGGCTAATTAGAATCTTTCCATTTCAACACTTGTTTGTTTGTTAGCCATGACTCTAATGATGTTCAGAAGGGCTAGACCCAAGCCACTTTGCAAACATTCATTTGAGAAGCTCTCTACCTTTCTGGTTGATGCATTAAACTTTTCCATGCAGTGTATTATGGAAGATAATATAGATAGGATATTTCAAAAACCAAGACAGTCCCCCAAACTCCATTTCTGATGGATGTAAAGAGATGACTCCTTGACATAAGTTACCACATATAATCTGGCAAACTGGAAATTGGTTTTGCTGAGATAGTGCATTTTGAGTTGGTTATGGAAATCATGGGGTTCCTAGGTGGCTCAGGGGGAAAGAATCTGCCTGCCAATGCAGGAAATGCAGACTTGGGTCTGATCCCTGGGTTGGGAAGATTCCCTGGAGGAGTAAATGGCAGCCCACTCCAATATTCTTGCCTGGAGAATCCCATAGACAGAGGAGCCTGGTGGGCTACAGTCCATGGAGTCACAAAGAATTAGACACGACTGAGCATGCATGCATGCATTCATGCATGAAAATCATGGCTGGAGAGCATAACATCAATGCTATGATTTCTTTTCTGTGGATTTCATCAAGTTCTCAGTGGTCTGGTCAGACCATCAACCCAGTCTCCTGCAGCAACCAGAAGTTGAAAAATTGACATAACAAGAGATCCTGGTGTTGTCAGCAGCACTGCTCTGGCCAATAAAGCAGAGGACTTCTTTATTGGTAACTGCCAATTGGACATCTTGCAAAGGATGCCTGGAAAAGATGAGATCCAGGCTTTTAAATGACACCACGAGTGTATATACGGTGCATGAGTCTGAGCTAATGAAATGTCAATAAAAGAGTAAAGCATTCCTTGTACAGATTTCACTTGAACACCAGTTTTATTTTTTCCAGGAGATCAGAAAACTTCCTTTTTTCCTCTCTTAATTAAAAACATTCAGTCTAATAAAGCCTGTTGTCAAAAGCATAGGTTCTGGAAGGAGAACGTGGAGAACTGAGGAGCAGCAGACCATATGTGAGAGGGGATAGGAAAAGGGTGTTTAGAAAGATCCGTTTCTAGGGACCTGGGAAGGATCATTTATGATCCTCCTGGAATGCCTTCCGCCTTTGTTCCCTGCACAGCAGGCCTGGAATGTGTTGCTGAAGAAAGTCAGGGTTTGTTGTCTAGAGTCCAGCCTGGATCCTGTAAATGCATGTCAGGCAAGCGTGGCTGTCCAGCTCTACACGGTTTCTTTTTCATCCTTCAGCAAATAATATAACATAATCCCCGAAGTTCTCAAACCAGGGAAATAATCTTAAATCCCTGCCCTGAGTTTGTGAGTCATTGTTTTGATTGTTCTGGTAAAGGTACTTACCTTTTTTTTCCTGCTGGCAAATAGAATATCTCAGATTCAGATTCTCTTGAAAGAAGGTGGGAAAGTCGAGAAGAAAAAGAAGCAAGGCACTCTTTTCCCCATTCACGCCATTTTATAGTATAAAAATAATATGAAATTTAAAGACACTTGCTCCTTGGAAGGAAAGCTATGACAAACCCAGAGAGAGTACTAAAAAGCAGAGATATCACTTTGCCAACGAAGGTTCATATAGTCAAAGCTATGGTTTTTCCAATAGTCATGTATGGATGTAAGAGTTGGACCATAAAGAAGGCTGAGCGCCGAAGAATTGATGCTTTTGAATTGTAGTGCTGGAGAAGACTCTTGAGGGTCCCTTGGGCTGCAGGGAGTCAATCCTAAAGAAATCAACCCTGAATATTCATAGGAAGGACTGATGTTGAAGCTGAAGCTCCAATACTGTGGCCACCTGACTCGAAGAGTGGACTCATTGGAAAAGAGCTTGATCCTGGGAAAGACTGAAAGCAAAATGAGAAGGGAGTGGCAGAGGATGAGATGGTTGGATGTCGTCATCAACTCAAGGGACATGAGTTTGAGCAAACTCCGGGAGATAGTGAAGGACAGGGAAGCCTGACATGCTTCAGTCCCTGGGCTCACAAAGAGTTGGACATGACCTAGTGACTGAACAACAGCAGTAACTGAATCATTTGCCTGCCTCTGAAATGTGAGAACGCGAGAATGAATGGCGAAATAATAGCCAGGTGTTCACAGGCAGAATTTTCTCACTTGAAATAACAGTCATCATTTCCTTTACTTATAATATCTTTTCATTCCAATCCAGACCCCAAGTCAAAATGCCGGATTATTTGAAAATATCTCTCAGCTCTAGATTCAGTGCTCTTTCTGCTATGCTGTACTGCCATGTCTCCATTATTGTGTCCTGGACCCACAGAATTTCTAAAACTCCTTGTAAGTGTGTCTTTCTTTGAAGAAAACAGAAGAGGGGACCCCATTGTGGGAAATGTGGGAATGAGTGCACAGGTAAGACTGTCACAGTGTCAGAGGAACAGGTATAATTCTGTACTGAAAGGAACTGGAGTTTCTTGGAGAAGGGGTCCCAAGGCAGAGCCAAGC
>SJYX01011853.1:0-89119 GCA_006410675.1 Oreotragus oreotragus
AAACTTCAGGGGGACCCTGTCATGGGTGTGGGAGTTGGGGGTGGGGGGGTGGCAAACTGTGAGATTTACCTCCAGGAGCTCTACCAGATTCCTGGAGTCAATATGGAAGAAAAATGCCCTGTAATTTCTAGCAAGGGGAGCAGGAAAGGAGCCGTCCTGAAATACTTTGTTCTTCTTAACAAGGCCTGCCTTCAGGGAGAGCTAGGTAACAGAGCATAGCTGACCTGGGGGCAAGGAAATACCCAGCTCCTACCCACTGGCCAGCCTGTCCCACCTAAGGGGGCAAAGAAACTGAGAAACACTGCTAAAGTCCACAGCCCAGAGGCATGGGCTCACTCAGAGACTGAGACTGATCACTGGACTGGGATGCTTCCCCTTGCCCTGCAACTCACCACCACATCACTAAAGGCCTAGTACTTTTAACCCGCTACATGCCATCAGCTATCAAGAAAAAGCTGCAAAGCATACTAAAAGGCAAAAAAAAAAAAAAAAGAAAGAAACAAAAACAATGTGAAGAGACAGAGCAAGCATCAGAACCAGATCAGACAGGGATGTTGAAATTATCATACCAGAAACTTAAATATGATTCACATGCTAAGGGCTCTAATGCATACAGTAGATAGCACATAAGAACAGATGGGCAATATAAGCAGAGAGATGGAAATCCTAAGAAAGAATCAAATACATGGTGGCTATTGTAAAGCTATGCCCTTTGTCTGTTTCAAATTTCTGATAACAGTGTGCACTGTACATTTCTTGAGCCGTTCTTCTAAGCCAAGAGCAGTGGGCTTCTGTGCCAACACATCCACTTCCATCCTTTGATCTCAAGAAGTAAACATCCATTCTTATGAATTGTTTTCATTTCCTTATAAACCACAATTGTATTTGTAGTATAGATTTGGTTTTACTTCTCATCTTTTCATAAAGAATCTACTTAATTGAAAAGGATTCACAATCAGTGCTGGAATCTATCAGCTTTAGACTTGGTGGTGGACTATCACACCACATTTAATAGCCCACTGTGCCAGTGCTCTGAATAACAATACCACGGCCATCAGAAGCAGTTTATTCTCTTCTCCAAATGTCTGACATGTAAGAAATTCAATAATTATTGGAAGTCTCTGGTATCTCATTGTATTGGCATTGACTTTAATTTCTCTCGGTGGCTTTTTCTTTTCCTAATATAGACAGAGTTGCTGAGGGAGAGCTCTATGTTTCAGGCAAACACACGGGTACTAGATTGTTCTCAGTGGTTTTTTGCTTTTCATTGATTTGGATTTTTAGAATCTTTTTCTGCCATGAACCTCAGTCATGACAAATAGTGGGAGAATAAGTAGAACTGCTGGTCTTCATCAGTGAGAAAAGTTACTAGGCTACTTTTCTTTTTCCTTTCTCTGCTCCCCTCTCTTTCCCCAGTTTCCCATTTACAGCCATGCTTTGCAAAGAGCAACAGACTCACAAGAAGTGGAATGAGAATGGGAGAGGGTTTATGAGATAGAGTGAAGTAAGCCAGAAAGAAAAACACCAATACAGTATAATAACGCATATATATGGAATTTAGAAAGATGGTAACGATAACCCTGTATGCAAGACAGCAAAAGAGACACAGATGTATAGAACAGTCTTTTGGACTCTGTGGGAGAGGGCGAGGGTGGGATGATTTGGGAGAATGGCATTGAAACATGTATATTATCATATGTGAAATGAATCGCCAGTCCAGGTTCGATGCATGATACTGGATGCTTGGGGCTGGTGCACTGGGATGACCCAGAGGGATGGTACGGGGAGGGAGGTGGGAGGGGGCGTTCAGGATGGGGAACACGTGTACACCCATGGCAGATTCATGTCAATGTATGGCAAAACCAATACAATATTGTAAAGTAATTAGCCTCCAATTAAAATAAATAAAATTTTTTTTTAAAAGAGAGAAACCAAAGTCCATAGATTCCTTAAGGATAGAGTTGCCTTACCAGCACTGTAACATCAGCCCTGGAAAGTACCTGACACGGCAGGCAGGCATTCATCTAAGTTGTAAGCCAGAAAAAGAGGCAAAAACACAGGAAGGAATTTGCAACTGAGGGAAAAAAATTCCAGAGATTTCACTGGGAAGGAGTCAGGAAGGACGGGTCTTTATTTTCAATCATCTTGCCTTCACGTGGACATTCTATTTGTATTACGTTTTCTGGACTTCCTAATTGGGTTCTAAAAATCTTTCTTTGAAAGCAAATTATTTTTCAGTAAGTTGTATTTTGCCACTAAAAAAAAAAAAAAAGTTTTCTGCTAACAGAAGTGCATAAAGCAGAAGAATCGTTGTGATTGAGATGACATGGCATGTTTTCCCAAGTTTTAATTTTGAATAGTTTGTATATCCATCCCAGAGAATTCTTTTCAGAACTCAAATTTCTCATTTTTTGTTATCCTTCCAGACCTTGATTTTTTTAATGCATTCAGCAATTTTTATAAAACATAAGTGATTGGAGTTTTTCCCAGGCAAATAATGAATTTTCAAGTGTAGGATTTTTTTTGTGTCTTCTGTGGAGTGGTGGAGTGCTCAGTGTAAGAGCTGGTAGAGAAAAAGAAGCAGCTAAACCCAGTAAAATGAAAACCCACCCTTACCCTTGACCTTGACGGTGGTTCAGATGCACACACTTACAAGACCTCATGGACACATCTCTTTTACATAAATTAAACCTCAATAAATTTGAAAAAGGAAAGAGGGAAGGAAAGGAGGGAAGAAGTTGTTCTTTGTTATCCAGACTCCCTGGTCACATCAAGGGCACTTCTTAGAAAGTCCTTGATGCTGTGGCTGTTGCTGGTCCCCAGAAAATTCCACCTCTCAGAGACGCGTCCCTTGGATGCCCTGACTTATACTTGCCACACTTTCAAAAGCACAGGAGAAAGCCCAAGCAAGGCTGGCTGCCTCGTGCTGCTCCTGAGAAACAAGTTTCCATGTTTTTAGGCAATAGTATCATCTGTTTGCCATTCAAATAAACATCATGCAAAGTCAGTATTCCATACGATGAGGTGACAATTTCAGGAAAGGCAGGCTCTCCAGACCTCTTTTCCCAAAGCAACTCCAGAGCCAGTCTCATCTCCGGTGGTTTATGTGGACAGAGACTCTGAGAGAGGTGAGGAAATGATAGACTGTTTCTGTGGCAGGAAGGAAGAGGAGGCTGGAAGACATGGGTACCATGGGAAAGTCATTTTGGTATCTTGCTTTTTATTTACACGCTTGGGTCGGAGCAGACAGGATTTCCCTGGCGTGGTTTACATTTCATACAACCAATGGATAATTATTTGCGTACCCCCATTGTCACCTACTGGGCACTTGCTAGAGGACAAGAGTTTGAGATTATTCACTTCCTGAGAAATAAACTAACATAACTGCATGTCTAGTCGTGGAAGTCAGTTACAGGCACAGGCATCTAAGCCTAAAGGAAGCTTGTCAAAGACCAGAAAACCACCAGGCATTCTCCCATACTCCGTGTCTCTTCTCTTTCCCCACCGGACATCCTTTCTCATCACAGTTTAATGAGGGAAGTATTCTAGGCCTCTTGGTTTTCACCTTCTCCACCCTGGAGATGTTGGGCACGGTGCCAAGGTGAGGCAACATGAGCTACAACAAAGCTTTTCTCTCTCAGGTAGTTACTAAAGTGAACGGCCATCTGCCCTTTCTAAGTATGGTATCCTGTAGACACGTGTTCATCACAGGTGCCCGCCTAACAAAAGGTAAGCAGTATTAGTCTCCCTCTGTATCACTCATAGATTTTTCTGTATCCAATACAGAATGAAAATCTGGCAAATATAACTGAGAAGGAGTCCAAAGGTAGATTTATCTTTAGGTGCAGCTACCCAGGAACTTAGAGGATGCCATCAGGAATTGGCTTCCTTTCCCCCCATCTCTTGACTCTGCTTTTTTTCTGTGTTGGCTCTGTTTTTAGGCACAGTCTTCCACCCTGGGGTGGAAACAGTTGCCCACATCACGAGGCTTACTTCTTATCATCTGAGCCACTCCAGCAAAAGTGTGATTGTCTCATTTCAACATGTTCAACAAAAGTCCTAGAATTGTCTCAGTTTGCTGTGATTGAGTTACCTTCTTAACCGTAAGCAATCACCGTGTCCAGGGGTGGAGCGCTCTGATGGGCAGGTCTGGAGCCCTGGGTAGATTCACTCCACCTGAACCACGGGGACAGAGAGGGGACCATGGGATGATTCCCAGGAGGACAGAATATTGTCACCAGAGTAGGATGGGACAGATGCTAGACAGGAAAAGAGAGCAACCTTCCACTGTCCCAACACTGATGCCACAGGCAGAAGGAAAGCTAGAATCAAATGATGAAAGAAAAAAGGTAAACGCTCTTGTCACACAGCTATGAAAACTAGAATGAATGCTAAACCTCTAAAAAATTATAAGGCCGGTGCACCAAACTCTTTTCTGTTTCTGAGTCCAATTGTCATCTGATTCACAGGCTTCAAGAATACTTCCTCTAGTAAATATTATCCGGTGTTTCATCCATCCAAATAGTCCGATAAAAGAGAAAAAGACAGAGATATGGGGGATATTATGACTCTTTGATGGTCTTTTGGCTGCTTCTCAAATTCCTTTGAGTTCAATGCATGCATCTATAACTTACTTTATAGCCGCCTGTGCAACTATGTTTGTCTCTGAGAACATAATCCTGAATCCAAGTTTTCCAGCAATTCTCCAAGAGGTGGCATCAATATGGACACACTAATAAGTGGCAATTAAACATCAAGACTGTTGCCAGAACTACACACACACAAAAAGAACAACTGTTTAGAGAGAATGTATGTCTTAGTGTATTGTGTGTAAATTTTTTATGAACATAGCTCATAAATTTTGGAAAAGTGGTGATAACTTACCTCATTTCCATCTGGAGGAAGCAGATTTTTAGAGAAGAAAAAGGCCTCTGGACATAGTTGAATATTTGGAAGACAGAAAAGCATGCAGGACACGGTGGAATCAGGAATAAACAATACAAAGTTGGAACATGGAGAAAAGCAATGCCAGCTTTAAATCTGCATTTATTTATCTCTGTTGGCTGTGCTGGGTCTTCACTGCTTCTTGGGCTTTTCTCTGGTTGCGGCGCGCAGGCTTCCCACTGTGGTGGCTTCTCGTGCTGAAGAACCCAGGCTCTAGAAGCCTGCGTTTCAGCAGGTGCAGCACGTGGGCTCAGTAGTTGCAGCTCCTGGGCTCTAGAACACAGGCTCAGTACTTGTGGTACATGGGCTTAGTTGCTCCTTGGCCTGTGGGATCTTCCTGGACCAGGGATCGAACCCGTGTCTCTTGCATTGGCAGATGGGTTCTTTACCACTGAGCCACCAGGGAAGCCCTAGAAAATAACAGCAGTTTAAAAAGCAGATCTTTATCCATCACTTATATGCCCAGACACTGTGCTAACTGCTTTACAGGCATTCTAGCCGAACCCTCCTAACTACCCAGTTAGGAAGGTAACCATTACTGTTCCAGTCTTACAGATGAGAAAATTGAGACTGTGTGTGGAGAACAATAACATTCCCAAAGTCATACATCCATTAAGTGG
This sequence comes from Oreotragus oreotragus, assembly GCA_006410675.1. Taxonomy (NCBI): domain Eukaryota; kingdom Metazoa; phylum Chordata; class Mammalia; order Artiodactyla; family Bovidae; genus Oreotragus; species Oreotragus oreotragus. The sequence goes on from SJYX01011853.1 coordinate 5,565, forward strand.
AAACCTAGCCCTATTTCTGCTAAGGGTTAGTCCCTCAGTTGTGTCCGACTCTGCGACCCCATGGACTGTAGCCTGCCAGACTCTGCTGTCCATGGAATTCTCCAGGCACAAATACTGGAGTGGGTTGCCATTCCTTTCTTCGGGGATCTTCCTGACCCAGAGATCATACCCAGGCCTCCTGCATTGCAGGCGGATTCTTTACTTTCTGAGCCACCAGGGAAGTTAGTTCTGCTAACTCCTCTGCTGTTTCATCCCTTGGTGCTCATAGCAGGGTCTATGTTGATGGTCAGGATGGCTCAAGTCAAAATTGGCTGTGACCTGAACACAGGCACCCCTGGAGGTAGAAGAAGGGATCAGGAGGGCCCCAGTAGACTGAGGTAAGAGAGGAGGCCTAGTGATGGAGGCTGTCAGAGGCAAGGAAGTCCATCTGGTTTGGGTAAAAATCCAGTATCCCAACAGGCAGAGAGGAGCACAGACAGAGAAGGAATCATAAAAAACCAAAGTCAAAGGTTCTGTTAACATCAGGAAGGTCCAGCAGCAAATGAAGGCACACAGCCTTGGACATTAAGATTTCAGGAGTAGGACCTCATCCCCCATAAAATTTTAATAGATAGGGCAGAATCTCAAACCAGGATAAAGTGGAGGGGTACTACTACCTTGTAACTGAGTAGGACGTTGTCCGTTGCACTTTTCTGTCCATCTCTAATTTGATCTACTCCCAACAACCCCCTGAGCTTGGCATTATAATCCCCACTTTTAAGTGAAGAATATAAAAATGGAAATTGCTCACTCCAAGCCAGTGGCAGAGTGGGAACTTGAATCCAGGAGTTTTGACTCCAGGCCCAATGCACTTGTTTCCCGTGGAGCAGCTGAGCCGACCATCACAAGAGAAGCTCATTTACCAGAGCCAGTGTCTGTGATGGGAGCGTGGTCACTAGGCAACAAGCAAGACGCCAGTGTCTGTGATGGGAGCGTGGTCACTAGGCAACAAGCAGGACGCCAGTGGCAGGGGAGAAAGGGCTGAGGCTGAAACCCAGAGCATAGTTCTTTCTTTTCAGTTGGCACGTATTAGCCCCCCTCCATTTGAAGAAGAGAGGGCCCTTTCTTCCCCACTAGGAGTCTCCAGATAGCATTCATTTAATAAATATTGTATTGAGTCCTGCCATGTGCCAGGCACAGGGAGTCAACAGTGACCTCAGAAATAGTCCTTATTATTACAAAGTTCATAGTTTATTGGGGGACACATAAGAAAACAAGTAAGTAAATAGAGTGGTTAGCAATTCTGTAGAGGCCAGAACTTGTCCTGTGCAAGTGTAAAGTCTGCATTATATTAAAAATTTTCCATGACCTTATATAAATGTAAACCAGGCATGACTTAATTTTCGAATATTACTGATATTTCTCTACAAGTTCTTAAAAAGGGCATCCATTTCAGAAATAGGGGAGCAAGAAGAAATGGTATCTGGGACAGGAAGTTTTGACACTTAAAACAAGAAGACTTTCTTGGCCTCTGAGCTTTTGTACCTCGTGTCCTGCAATTTTTCAACTGCCTCATTTATAGGGTTGTCATCTCTCGCTGTCCCCTTCTCTCTGCTTGCCCACATCCAACTCTTCCTTCAAGGTCCCCTTAGCTCACCCCCGCATCAGAACCCTTAGCTATGGCACGTGTCCCCTGGCACTTACTCAGCGTTGAACATATGTGCCCTGTCTTGTCTTTCACTTCTTTCTTCTCCCCAAATAGGTCGTAAGGTCCTCAGGGATAGAGTTGGAGCCTCATACCTTTTGGAAGCAATTGGGGGTTCATTTAGCTGGGCTAGGTTAGCATCAGTTTTGTCCATCCAGATTTAGAACTACAGAGGAAAGAGGATTATTTTTTAGGTAAACATTTGGCTTCTAAAAGCAACTCTGATTGCTTTTCCCTGACAAATGTAACATTCCCCTAAAGCCATTTCTTTCCACCAGAAAAAGCACCCAGAGAAGACGTAGATTAAATTTAGTTATTTTTCCCCATCTTGATTTTCCGTTATTATTTTTTAATGGTGGTAATGAAGGTAATTAACATTTTAATCCATTTATTGTTGTTGTTGATGATACTTTTTTTAACCTCATTTGAGCATGTTCCATCCACATTTACAAATGCCTGTAAAATTGCCCAAACTCCAGTGGGTATTTTTCAGCTTCTGGTTTTACCAAACTATAGTTCACTAAACCTCACTTAAATTAATCAACTAAGTAGAAAATTCCCCAATGGGATTTTAGAGAAGGATAAGTGTGTTGTAAATAAAACAATTAAAGGGCTAGTTCACACCTCATCAAATCACTTAATCACCTGATAATAGTTAACTACATACATTCCTCATAAAATGCACAGGGCAAGATGTAAATCTGAGTGCAGTTTTTTTCTGAAATGGGACATACCTACTTGTAAACTGAGGTCATATTATGCTGCCCAGGGCTGGCATGAAGCATGCACAATCTCAGCTTATTGGCCAGAACAATTTATGCATCCTGCCTCTCAATGGGGAGTGTAATATCAGATCTAGAAATCCCATTAGCTAAGTTTCCCTTCATAACTGCAACCTTTGAGATACAAGAGGTAGTATCAGATCTTGGATTCTTTTTACCCTAACTTTCTTCCAGTAATGCTTTCACTCATATCATTACATTCTCTCTTGTGAGAAGAAAAGCACATATTACTTTACAGATGGAGAAACCAAGGCACAGATAAGTGAAGTCCCGCCAGGGTCACCTTTGCAGAAGACAAGCTGAAATGCAGCAGTGTGACCCAAGGTCAATTTGGACTGGAGCCTGAGTAGTTTCCTGGCGGGGTCATGAAACTGTAACCTCCCTTGACTCATTCATTGGGGGCCAGCTATTCATTTTACAGAGTTGAAAATAAGGGCCTGAGAAAGTGACATGACTTACGGGACCCCCCAACCCAGGGTATGACCCAGACTCTGCCGTCCATGTCTTGATCCCTTCTCTATAGTGCAGCTCTCTCTCGCAGACGTACTGATGGGGAATTTAAAGACTGAAAGGTGGGCCAGGTATGGTGATAGAAATTTCAGTCAGCTTCCCAGGGCATTTTTCCCCGGGGAGATAGCATACACCTATATAAGTGGACAGAGGAGACTTCTGCACACCAGTCTACAGGGTCGCAAAGAGTTGGCCACGACTGAGCAGGAACATGGTATGTGGAGGATGCAGACTGAATGTGACCGTGACTTATCCCTGTGGGGCAGGGGCTGGAGACCTAAATAACCTAGTTCCCTGCTATGGGACAGGTGGAACTGTCAAGAAGATAAGCAGAAGGAATTGAGCCAAAGGAGGACTTTGTCCCTGCCCCTAGCTGGTAGCTCTGGCTGATTGCTGTCTTGAAAGAAGGCATGCATGCATGCTAAATTGCTTCAGTCATGTCTGACTCTTTGCAACCCCATGGATTGTAGCCCACCAGTCTCCTCTGTCCATGGAATTTTCCAGGCAAGAATGCTGGAGTGGATTGCCAGCCCTTCCTCCTCCAGGGGATCTTCCTCACCCAGGTGTCGAACTCACGTGTCTTAAGTTTCCTGCATTGGCAGGTGGGTTCTCTATGTCTAGCGCTACCTGGGAACCCCACGCCCCACTCCAAAGAAAATAGGAAAGCTGAGTTTTTATGTGAAAGCCCTCAATGTTCAAATGTTACCAGTTAGTTGAAAAAAAAAATTAAATTGTGACTTCAAATTCAACAAATATTAAGGAGTCCTCTATGATTGTTTGTTTCTTCTTTCTTCTTTTGATTCCATCACAACCATTCAAGGAGAGGAAGGTAGTCATGATGTCTCCATTTTACATATGCGGTCACTGAGGCTCAGAGAAAGTTAAGTCCCCTGGATCTTATTTCTACAAGGTACCTTGCTCCACCAAGTCCAGCCTTCTGCCTCCGTGTCCCAGGCCCTCCCCACAACACAGAGTTGCTGAAATCCCTCAGCACCGAAATCCCTGAGAGTACCTCCCACTCTCACAGACAAATGAAATCTACTTCTGGAACAAGTTGGCAAACTTGGAAGCACAAAAGCCACAAAAGCAGAGGGAGAGCCTAGCATCCCATTTCTCTCCTGACGTTTAAGAATGAGTTGGCATGAGGTAAATGGTAAATAACATTTTATTTGGTAATGGCTCTTTAGTTTTAAATCACTTCAGCATTTACTTTTAATTAATTTCTTTAAATTAGATGATTCACACTTGTAAATATTTGCTTTTCTACGATAAGCTTTATTTAAATTATTAAAGCTTCAGCTTCATGACTGATTTTAAGAATTGAGGTTGCCGCCTTGCTGATAGCAGAATGCATGTGCTTAAAACAGGGGGACATCGTTTCATCGGGTACAACTGCCAGCACCAAATAAGGCTGAAAGCAAGGAGCACTCAAAGAAATAGAAGAGAAGGCGGATTTACAGTTTTCTTTGAATTGTTCAAGGAATAAATCAATAAATGAGGGAGTTAGAGAACAAATGTAGGATGAAATAACATCTGAAGAAGCTCACTCACAATGAAAGCTTGTCTTGCTGTATCTTTTTTAAAAGCACTCATCAGTGGCTCTGGATCCACATATTAGTTTGCTAAAGGGAGTGGAAATGGAGGCCTGAGAAGTGGGTTATGGAAAGGCTCGGGACAGGAACTGTACAAAAACACTGGAGACAAGAAAGAAAACAAAAAAAGAAGTAATGATGAGAGCAGAGTAATTTCATAGCCCCTGTTGGTATGGGCTATTATAAGCCTAGATTTGCTAGCTGCTCCATTTTACCAGCATCAAAGGCAAGGATGGAACTCTAAGGAACAGGGCTGACAGTCAGGCTGTATTATAGCAGAAAGAGAAATGACAAAGAATTCTCTAATTTCAATAAGTGGGGATTTGAAAGGAAAAGGCTTGTAATGACATTAATAACCAGTCTTTACCAGCCATGTAATGAACAGCCAGAGGATGAAGGGACCAAGGTGGGATGGGGGAGCTCAGAGCTAGTCATCAGCACCTGAGACTCCCTTAATAACGTCTATTATTTCTCGAAAATCATTTCGACAATACAGTTCAGTAACCTTTGTGCTGTAAATCCAATTCATCTGCAAAAATGAAAGCTGAGTAGAATGTGATATTATGTAGAATCTGTCATGCTGATGCTATCTCCAAAGTACTCTGCCAAATAATGAGCTGGAATTAGGATGGGAGGGCTGAGTAGGGCCAACGGCTGAGCCTGGTGTGTGCCCACCAGGTCCAGCCTGGACTTTGGAAACTGCTTAGTGCAGACAGCAGGTAAAGGCCCAGGGTTACCCTCCACACGGGTGAGAAGTACTGTGAGGTGCCTCAATTCCACATCAGAATCTATGCAGAGAGGCCAAAGTCCTTCCATCTACTATCTAGTGGAAATTTTTAAAAGGGGCTGTCTCAAGGCTTGGTGCTCAGCATGAGGGAGACTGTTGAAATATAAATCTTCAAAGTACACCCGAGCAGAACTGTGAATGAATCAGTTATCAAAACCTAGTTCCCACCCCCCAGTGGAGCTCTGGGGCCAGGCTGTACTTACTGCAATGTGCCCCCTCCAGTGGAGGGTGAGACCAAGGAGCTCATGTCACTGTTGAGAGGATGAGATCAAGTCAGTGTTTGGACATGCTGATGTCAGATCCTTCCTACCCGAAAGTGAACTTCGTGTGCCTCATTTACTCAGTGGTCCCTGGTCAATTTGTCCTTATAAATACTAGAACTAACATGCTCACTTCTTAAGGCAGAAAGTGAACTCTGAGGTTTATGAAATATGACCTATGAACGTCATTTTGTCTTATAAATTTGAGACAAAAGATTACCTGATATTTTTTTTAGAGGGCATTTGGCCAATCTCATGTTTAGACATAAGCAACAAAAACTCTTAAGCCAATTAAACTGTCAGGATTAAATTTTGAGACTCCCAAAATGTAAATGCTCATAGAGTCTCCAAAAGAGAACTAAGCTTGCTGAGTTTCCAAATTATTCCATGTTTTCATTTGAGAATAAGTATGATGTGCTCAAAATTGCTTCGACATTAGTGGAAACTGGCTCGATGGTTACAGAATTCAGGGTCCTTCAGGTTCATGCATGCAGGCCTCTGTGCTGTTAAATTGCTCTGTTGTGAAGTTGGCCCACAACTTTGCCCGCCTGTTCTTATCCCTGATATACTATTGCTAGTCTGGTTGAAATGGGGCTTGAGACTAAAGCAAGACCACAGCTGTGAGGATGGACTTGAATATTTAAAAGAGCATTTTCTAGAATCCAGTGTCTGGCTGGAGTGGGGATGACAAGAGGATCTAGGTTTCTGGCAGGGCTGACTTGTCATTCTCTAAAGGGGCGCTCAATGAGCAGCAGGCTTCAGAAAGGCCATTGTTTAATTTTGTACCTGTAAGGTGTGAGGTGCCTATGGAACCTCCAAGGGAATCTGTCCCACAGGGAATTCACATCACTCCCCTGCTCTAGTCCCTACCAAACAAAAACCCCATTCCTTAAACCTCCCCAGAGAACTGCTTTCCACTCACCCACTGTTCACAAGCCAGCATCGGAAGAATGCCTCTGCTTTTTCTCACCTGCTGCCAACAGGCACATGGGGAACAGCTGAGAAGCAAAAGAGATGCGAGGCTGCACACTCCAGCTGAGTGGTCAAGCCTGCTGTGACCTCCAGTTCAGTCTGCCTGGGCTTGAATTTAGGCCCTGCTACTTCCTGTATGACCTTGGTCAAGTTACTTAACCTCTCTGTTCTTCCATAGTCTACAAACCAGGGACTATAATAGTGCCTATTTTGTGGTGCTGCTGTGGTGACTTTGTTGTTGTTGTTCAATTGCTAAGTCATGTCCAACTCTTTGCGACCCCAAGGGCTGTAGCACACCAGGCCTCCCTGTTCTTCACTGTCTCCCGGAGTTTGCCCAAGTTCACGTCCATGGAATCGGTGATGGTATCTAGCCATCTCATCCCCTGCTGCCTTCTTCTCCTTTTGTCTTCAGTCTTTCCCAGCATCAGGGTCTTTTCCAGTGACTGCTGCTGCTGCTAAGTCACTTCAGTCGTGTCTGACTCTGTGTGACCCCATAGATGGCAGCCCACCAGACTCCCCCATCCCTGGGATTCTCCAGACAAGAATACTGGAGTGGGTTGCCATTTCCTTCTCCAATGCATGAAAGAGAAAAGTGAAAGTGAAGTCGCTCAGTCTGTCTGACTGTTAGCGACCCCATGGACTGCAGCCCACCAGGCTACTCCGTCCATTGGATTTTCCAGGCAAGAGTACTGGGGTGGTGCCATTGCCTTCCCCGTTTCCAATGACTAAACCTGTTGAAATGGAGAAAATGCTTAAAATGGAGCCTGCCCTGCTGTAAGCACTCAGAATAGGAGCCTCTGTGCTCAACAGGCTTCAAATCTTTGCAATTCTAAATCCAGCTTTCAAAACTTGCTCTTGAGTCCATCAAGCACAGGAGTAGGACTCTTCCTAGCATTTATATTTCTGCTTCTGAATTTCAGAGAATTGCAGTGGCAGGATTCTCTTGGGTCTTAATGAAATCATGGTATGGATGTCCTTCCTGATATACGCACATGAAGGTGGAAGCATTTAAAATTCCTTCCCTGTGGTTCTTGACCATAGAGAAGAATTCTGATGATCTAAGACCATGGATAGTTGACATAAAAATCCTCCTATTGCCCAGGCTTTAGAAATTAATAGCAGAGGAATGGAGGTAGGTAAATATGTGGCTGCAATATGAATATAGGAGTATTTTTGGATAAGATACATGAATATCTTATACAAAAAGTATATATGTTACTCTAAAAATAAGTATAAGTTGATCAGGGAAAAGCAGCTCTCACGAGCAGTATGTTTTTCGCCTAGAATGTCCTATCCCCAGGCAGTAACCTTGGACAAGCAACTGTGTAGCACTTCTCCTAAGGGGCAGGTACAATCTCATTAGAATTCAGGACCCTACATTCTCTAACCTCTTGGCCCTCCAAGTCTGACCTTGAAATTGAACTGTTATCTCTTGCATGGCAATCGGATGAAATCCTTTGTGTTTAGCTATTGAAATTCCGGGACTACTGTTACAATACAAAGAGAGGGAGGGATGATTTTAGAGACCTAACAAATTATGATGGTTTGTTTCTTTTGGTTGTCGTGCTCTTTAAATAAACCTCTCCCATGGTTAAAAAGACCATGGGTAATTATATGCAGGTATCACTCAGATGGTCTTCACGACCTTTCTGCAGCCACTCACAGCAGTTTTGGTTTCCCACAACATTCCTTCTCTGAATGCTCTCATGCTGCCCTTTCTGTCTTCAGCACCCATTTTCAGAAATGCATACCCCCTCACAAAGGAAATTATTTTACTAGGACCATTTTGAGAGAATACCTCCCACCATCTGATAATGAGGCATGAAACATTCTTAAGGGGCATTTTCCAGATAACATCTGCCAAAGGGTAGGAGCCGATCCTCAGCACACATGCAGTTTGTTAACAACTAAATTGTTGTCCTTGTGGTCACTGTTGAGAAACATGAAAGAAGGAATCAACTGTGGGTGATCAAAATAATGCCTGTCTTAAACTATTTTAGAAATGTCTTCTGAGCACTCTGTCATTATCATTCCTCTTTCATTGTCCTTGCAAACATTTCCTTGGTGGTAACAGCGGCCAAAAGCATCTGCTGATAAATCTGTTCCTATTCCAGTTCTTAGGAGAAAGCAAGAGCCCTCTCTTCATAACACCAGGGAAATGTGAGTGATGAAAATAGGATTCCCTCCCCCCCCAATCATTTCTATGACACAGACCATCAAATGATGCTTGTGTTTTACGATCCTGTAAAATCTGCAGAAGTCAAAGCTATGTAACATACATTGCAGAGGGCTTTGCTAATCCTGGCCAACCACATTCATGCCTGGACAAAGGATAAAGGCCTGGTAACTAGAAACCTGACACGGAAGGAATTCAAAACACAGACTAAAGGCATCTCTGTCCACATAGCGTGGGCAACTCAGGCTCCTACGGGTATATTAGTTTGTGCTGATCTTATTTTAGCTTTCCCATATTTGTAGAAAAGCAAGAGGAGCAAGCACCAACATCAGCTCAGCCACTAAATAATCTGCGCATGATGTGCTTGGGAGGAGTACGGCTGTGCCAGAGGTCCTCTGCCTGCCAAAGCTCCAAGTACATCTCTTAGCACCAGCAGCTTTACATCATCTGCTTCCTCCCATTTGAACCCCAAATCTGGTCACAGTCAATTATTACCAAAAAAGGAAACTCATAACGGCTACCTCGGAAGTTAAATTGTCTGTTTTGGCTACTAATAATAGCACAGGTAGTATTTTACAGAAATTAGGAGGAACAGGATTCTGCCCTTTGCAAGCTTTTCCTGAAGTAAGGAATCCAGTGCGTATGCCCCAGGTGGAGGTACTTATCTTTGCTCATAAATTCTTTATGGCTTTCACACGTTTTACCACATACCTTATTTTTATGCTTCCTAAGCTCATCTCCTCTCAAAACAAACTCCCTTCTAGGCACTGATGCGTCTCAATCTTAGCTGTTTACTTTCTTTAGCTTCCCCTGCCCTTCCTCTTCCTAAAAAGAGCTCACTGGCTGAGAGACAGGGGTGCTTCTTAAATTCATTTTTGAGATGTATCGATGAATCATGATCAGCTCTATACTGTAAGGATTTGTCACCGATATGTGATGAGCTGAAGGCTACAAATAATTTCTTTTAATAAATTACAGCACATTCAAGTTTTTCTCCCTTTATAACGTGGCCTACACTCACATCAATGCATTTGTTCTCTCTTGGGTGGGAGGGAAAGGTGTTGAGATATAGTAGATGATAGAGAATGTGGCATGATCCTAGCTTCTACCTCTCTTGGGCATGTGTGTCTTGTATGAAAGCCATCCACCGTGTGTATTCCAGTGGAGACAAAGCTGGGAAGCGCTGTGACAGAGGAGAACTGGACCTCACCTCTACCCCTGGCTCATGTCCATCAGTCCTCAAGCCTAGGCATGGGAAACAGGTGATCACACCAGGCTTTCACTTTTGACATTGTCTCCATAAAGTGCTATGTGACATTTTAGACTCTCTGTACCATAATTTTAAATGCATAAAGATGTTCCTAGATTATCATGTTTCTGACAGAAACTTTTTTTTTTCCTGTACCAAATTAATAACCGTTCTTATAACTGATTTTGGGGGTCATATTTTTTTGTTCTTTCTATTGAAGTGTAGTTGATTTACAGTGTTGTATTGTTGTTCTTCAGCCTCTCAGTCATGTCCAGCTCTTTGTGACCCCATGGAATGCAGCATATCAGGCTACCCTGTCATTCACTATTTCTCAGAGTTTGCGCAAACTCATGCCCATTGAATTGGTGATGCCATCCAACCATCTCATCCTCTGTCATCCCCTTCTCCTCCTGCCTTCAATCTTTCCCAGCATCAGGGTCTTTTCCAGTGAGTCAGCTCTTCACGTTGGGTGACAAAAATATTGGAGTTTAACATTAGTCCTTCCAATGAATATTCGGGGTTGATTTCCTTTAGGATTGACTGGTTTGATCTCCTTGCAGTCCAAGGGACTCTCAAGAATCTTCTCCAACACCATAGTTCAAAAGCATCAGTTCTTCACCACTCAGCTTTCTTTACGGTCCAATTCTCACATCTGTACATGACTACTGGAAAAAACCATAGCCTTGACTATGCAGAGCTTTGTCAACAAAGTGGTCTCTGCTTTTTAATATGCTGTCTAGGTTTGTCATAGCTTTTCTTCTAAGGAGTAAGTGTTGTGTTAGTTGCAGGTATAGACCAAAGTGATACAGTTACACATCAGTTCAGTTCAGTTCAGTTCAGTCGCTCAGTTGTGTCTGACTCTTTGTGACCCCATGAACCACAGCACGCCAGGCCTCCCTGTCCATCACCAGTTCCCAGAGTCCACCCAAACCCATGTCCATTGAGTCGGTGATGCCATCCAACCATCTCATCCTCTGTCATCTCCTTCTCCTCCTGCCTTCAATCTTTCCCAGCACCAGGGTCTTTTCAAATGAGTCAGCTCTTCGCATCAGGTGGCCAAAGTATTGGTGTTTCAACTTCAACATCAGTCCTTCCAATGAACACCCAGGACTGATCTCCTTTAGGATGGACTGGTTGGATCTCCTTGCAGTCCAAGGGACTCTCAAGAGTCTTCTCCAACACCACAGTTCAAAAGCATCAATTCTTCAGCACTCAGCTTTCTTTATAGTCCAGCTCTCACATCCATACCTGTCTCTTATACACATCTAGATGTGTATAAGAGACAGCATTTGTGAAAGTTATATTCCTTCTTGTTAGACTTCATTTTGCTTGACCAGCTTATCATTTGAGCCTTTTGTTTAAGAATGGGAAAGCATGACATTCGGTGACAGGTGCTTAAATGTTTCAGAAGACCTTTTGTTCAAAAGGCCTATTAAAAGAATTCAGAACTATCCTATGTAATCTAGTTAATGGTGGGGAAAGTTATTTTTTGGCTTAGAAGAAGACTGTAATCAAATTTAAGATGATTGAAAAGTAAGGTATCATTCTGGACCTCACTCCAAAAGATCTCCCAGGATTTCCACTTTTTATTTCAGGTCAACTTGTTTCATGACTTCATGACTATGAAGTTGTAGTTACAACTTCACCAAACTGACCTGTGGAGCCTTAAGAAAATACTCATGGCCATTCCTAATTTAGACCAACTAAACTAGAATCTATAAGGACTGGACTCAGACACTGGGGACTCTGATAGTCCTCTTCTTCCCTCATCATAAGTGATTCTACTCTGTCTCTCGGGTTGAGAGCCACTAGATCAAGTGGGGAAGCACAGCTGTGTGTGTGTCCTTTCCGCTCTGCACCAGTGTCCCTTGACATTTCTCCGATTGCAGAATCTGTTTTCTAAAAAACAAAGGTAGCTGCACTCTTCCCCATGTCCTCAACAAATACTCCCATTGTGCAAAAAGTTGACAAGAGTGTTACATAGATCTTCTGTGATGAAAAATCCTTACAAATAAAAAGCTGAAACAAGGCACCAAGCACTTTGAGATTCTTTCCTTCGTAGAAAACCAGAGTTCTCTAAATAGTATATTTCTCTGGGGAATTAAAGACATGAGTCATTTTATAAGATGACTTACTAATTATTTTTAAACAACCATCTATTACATAAAGTGAGACATACTGGTAATTTTACATTGCCTTTCTGGACTAAAAAGGCTCATGACATACAGAGTTAAGGAAATCAAAATTGTTTGCAATCTTGGGATTTTAAAATGTGAGACCCTTAGGCAACTCTCTACTTCAACTTTTTCTTTCTACAAAGAGCAGCAATCTAGAGAGGGTCTTTGACCTCAGCAACCACCTGCTGACTACAGTGTGGCCCCTGACTGTCAGCCACAGCGTCACCCAGAGCTGATGAGACATGCAGCCTCTCAAGCCCCACTAGACACTTTCTGTACTTCATAAAGAACCTTAGGGGATTCATACGTACATTAAAGTTTGAGAAACACTGGTCTAGAAATGTCATATTCCAGATAACTGACAGGAAATGTCCATGTATAGCCAAGTTTCAGAGAATCCAATTTAAATTTAATGCAACTCCTTTGAAGAGAAAAAAAGAAAATGGAAAAACTCAATTTTTTTTTCTGTAGCCTTGTCAACTTGGATAATAAGAACTAATATAACAGAAAGGAATGTATTTGATAGTAGTTTAGAAAATTAAACTCTTTTATTGAGTATACTTCTTTTTCATTCAGTTAAAGCTAAAAGTTTCTTTCAAAACAGCATAAAGTGCTTATTATAGTGTTCTTTGTTTTACTGCCAACTGTGGATTTCGATGTGGAGCCATTCAAAAAGCAGTGGGACATTATGAGTCATTCATGACCTCCTGGCTTTTGACATTACTGTAAAGCCACAGGTTCCCGAGCACAGAGTTTAGTTAAGGCATTTCAGAAGCACAGCTCTGCAATTTTATTGAAGCCATGGTTGCAGATGTCATTCCCAGAGTGTATGGAAGTACTGTGGAAGAAATTATTCATAATTTTATCCTCTTAGCATATTTTTTCTCATTGTCAAAGTNTATACATGTGTTCCCAATCCTGAACCCCCCTCCCACCTCCCTCCAAGTATCATCTCTCTGTGTTAGCCTGTTCCAAGAACAGGGTCCAGTACAAAGCCACATGTAGGCTCCTTATCCAGAAGTTATTAATAATTTCACAAAGGCAGCAACAGAAAATTAAGCCAACAGCAGAGCTCTTCTAAGTAAGCATGAGGCCTGTCTCTTATACACATCTAGATGTGTATAAGAGACAGGCTATATACTGTCACCCTACTTATTTAACTTATATGCAAAGTACATCATGAGAAAGGGTGGGCTAAATGAAACACAAGCTGGAATCAAGATTGCCGGGAGAAATATCAATAACCTCAGATATGCAGATGACATCACCCTTATGGCAGAAAGTGAAGTAGAACTTATAGAGCCTCTTGATGAAAGTAAAAGAGGAGAGTGAAAAAGTTGGCTTAAAGCTCAACATTCAGATAACTAAGATCATGGCATCCAGTCCCATCATTTCATGGCAAATAGATGGGGAAACAGTGGAAACAGTGGCAGACTCTTATGTTTTAGGGCTCCAAAATCATTGCAGATGGTGACTGCAGCCATAAAATTAAAAGAAGCTTGGTAGAAAAGTTATGACCAACCTAGACAGCATTTTAAAAAGCAGGGGCATTACTTTATCAACAAAGGTCCGTCTAGTCAAGGCTATGGTTTTTCCAGTGGTCATGTATGGCTATGAGAGTTAGACTATAAAGAAAGCTGCTGCTGCTGCTGCTGCTGCTGCTGCTGCTAAGTCACTTCAGTCGTGCTGACGAATGATGCTTTTGAACTGTGGTGTTGGAGAAGACTCTTGAGAGTCCCTTGGACTGCAAGGAGATCCAACCAGTCCATCCTAAAGGAGATCAGTCCTGGATGTTCATTGGAAGGACTGACGTTGAAGCTGAAACTCCAATTCTTTAGCTACCTGATGAGAAGAGCTGAATCATTTGAAAAGACCCTGATGCTGGGAGAGATTGAAGGTGGGAGGAGAAGGGGATGACAGAGGATAAGATGGTTGAATGGCATCACCAACTCAATGGACATGTGTTTGAGTAAACTCCGAGAGTTTTGAAGCTGAAACTCCAATTCTTTAGCTACCTGATGAGAAGAGCTGAATCATTTGAAAAGACCCTGATGCTGGGAGAGATTGAAGGTGGGAGGAGAAGGGGATGACAGAGGATAAGATGGTTGAATGGCATCACCAACTCAATGGACATGTGTTTGAGTAAACTCCGAGAGTTAGTGATGGATAGGGAGGCCTGGCATGCTGCAGTCCATGGGGTTGCAAAGAGTGGACACGACTGAGCAACTGAACTGAACTGACTTTTATCTTTTATATACACACACACACACACACACACACATGCATCAGTTAGTTGCCTTGCTTAAACCTGTATAGATTTATTTTCATTCAGCACTTGCTATGTTCCAGGTAAATTTATTTATCCCAATAATATTCTTTAAAAAAAGCTTATAAACCTTATTTTGTAGATATGAAATTTCAGACTTGGAGATAAGAATAGATTGCCAAAGTTAAGTGGGTATAATTGAGAATGTTCATGGTGTGAGTCGTTTGCATTTGGATCCTAACCTGTGCCCTTCAAAGAGACTCCTTACTTTATCTGTTTATCCAACCATCCATCCAGTAAACACAATTTTTAGTGAGGAAAATATTTAGTCAACCTGCCCTTATTAATTGTGCTCAGTTCAGAGAATGAACAATTGCTGAACTTCCTGTCTTCTTTCTACCACTCAGGAAGCCATACCAGCTGAGATATTTAAAATCCTAAAGGATGATGCTGTTAGAGTACTACAGTCAATATGCCAGCAAATTTGGAAAACTCAGCAGTGGCCACAGAACTTGAAAAAGTCAGTTTTCATTCCAGTCCCAAAGAAAGGAAATGCCAAAGAATGTTCAAACTACTACACAATTGCACTCATCTCACATGCTAGCAAGGTTATGCTCAAAATCCATCAAGCCAGGCTTCAGCAGTATGTGAACCAAGAACTTCTATATGTATGAGATGGGTTTTGAAGAGGCAGAGGAACCAGAGATCAAATTATCAAATTCCACTGGGTCATGGAGAAAACAAGAGTTCCAGAAAAAAACATTCACTTCTGCTTCACTAACTATAGTAAAGCCTTTGACTATGTGGATCATAAAAACCTGGAAAGTTCTTAAAGAGATGGGGATACCAGACCATCTTACCTGTCTTCTGAGAAACCTGTATGCAGATCAAGAAGCAACAGTAGGAAATGGACATGGAACAACTGACTGGTTCAAAATTGGGAGAGGAATATGTCAAAGCTGTATATTGTCACCCTGCTTATTTAAGTTATATGCAGAGCACATCATGCAAAATGCTAGGCTGGATGAATCACAAGCTGGAATCAGGATTGCTGGCAGAAGTATCAACACCTTCAGATATGCAGATGGTATCGCTCTAAAGATAGCAGAAAGTGAAGAGGAACTAAGGGTCCTCTTGATGAGACTGAAAGAGGAGAGTGAAATAGCTGGCTTGAAATTCAGCATTAAAGGAAAACTAAGATCATAGCATCTAGTCCCATCACTTCATGGCAAATAGAAGGAAGCAGTGACAGATCTTTTCTTCGGCTCCCAAATCACGGCAGAAGGTGACTGCAGCCATGAAATTATAACACTTGCTCCTCCTTGAAAGGAAAGCTATGACTAACCTAGGCAGCATATTAAAAAGCAGAGACATCACTTTGCCAACAAAGGTCCATATAGTCAAAGCAGTGGTTTTTCTGGTACTCATGTACAGATGTGAAAGTTGGTCCATAAAGAAGACTGAGCACCAAAGAATTGATGCTTTCAAATTCTGGTGCTGGAGAAGACTCTTGAACATCCCTTGGACTGCAAGGAGATCAAAAGAGTCAACTCTAAAGGAAATCAACTCTGAATATTCACTGGAATGACTCTTGGTGAAAATGAAGCTCCAATAGTTTCATCACCTGATGTGAAGAGCTGACTCATTGGAAAACACCCTGCTGGGAAAGATTGAAGGCAAAAAGAGAAGGGAGTGGAAGAAGATGAGATGGTTAGATAGCATCACCGACTAAATTGACATGAATTTGAGCAAACTGGGAAACACTGGAGGACAGAGAAACCTGGCGTGCTACATTCCGTGGGACTGTGAAGAGTCAGACACAACTGAATAACAACAAAACTATGCCATATGTATTAGGCTGGGATTAAGAATAAGACTAGTTATATCTTCTGTAGAATTTTTATATTTAAGAGTTAATGCATATATGCATTATCTAAATATGGATGGGTTTTTAGGGCTAGCACACAATGTCATTTCTTAATCTACCTCATGTTTTTTCTCAGGTTTTTGTTGTCTTGAATAGGAGGGCTAGCTTGGACATGATACATTTATAAATGGAAATGTTTTCTAATAAAAATATTTAAATATATAAACTCTATTTTATCTGCACTGGACCTTAATATAAGATCATTTGGTTCCTTGTTTAGAATATAAGTATAATCTTTCATTTCCAACATGTGCTATTACATGGCAAAGAATTCTTTTAACTAAAGCAGCGAGTCATTTTAAGAGAAAAGATGGTTCATATATATAATTTTGCTCTATGTTAATCTACTTTTTGTTATCCATAAATCCAAGTTAAGGGAGTACTACTCAAAGTAGATGGATGATTTTAAAGTTTATGTGGAAATATTTTTGTGGAATAGTAGATGTGGCAACTGCTATCATTTTATAAGATTATTTTTATATGGTTTTATGAGAGCTTATTGAGACTGAAAGTGTATATGAGTGCAGAATGTATATAGGAATACTGTTTGTAGATAATTGAGTAAAATTTTACAGTCATGTTTTCTTTTCATTAAGTCAAGGCAGAACTAAAGGCACTGCCTTGTGATTCCATTAAAATTTTGACTTAGACTTTACCTGTTAGGAGCTTTACTCAGGATTTTAAATGCCAAACTATAAAATAACTATATATATATAAAACTTGATAAGTATATTACTTGCTGATACTAATGGTGTTTTTTTTGATAATTAACATTACTTTATAGCTACTGCAAAGTGTCACACACGTCATTTTGTGATGTGACACATTTCATTTTTTATGAATCTGTCCTACATTTTTTGAGGAAAATTAGTAGCTATCTCCTCACCCATATATTTCCCATGAGTCTTAGTGCTTATCTGAAATTAAAAATTTTTTAACACTTATTTTCAGAAAATCCTAGAAATTAATATTCCTCCCTGCCTTTTTTTTTTTTTTTCATTTCCTGATATCTAAGCAGCATCCTCCCCTTTACAGAAAGCTTCCTGCTGTTGTTTCCAGCTCTTTACTAGGCTGGGCTTCAGACACCACTTCTCCAACTTGCATTTACAAAAGAAATGCATTAAAAATTTTTTTGCTTTATTTTTCTTTACAATACTGTATTGGTTTTGCCATACATCAACATGAATCTGCCACGAGTATACATGTGTTCCCAATCCTGAACCCCCCTCCCACCTCCCTCCAAGTATCATCTCTCTGTGTTAGCCTGTTCCAAGAACAGGGTCCAGTACAAAGCCACATGTAGGCTCCTTATCCAGAAGTTATTAATAATTTCACAAAGGCAGCAACAGAAAATTAAGCCAACAGCAGAGCTCTTCTAAGTAAGCATGAGGCGGTGTGTACCACACATGTTGTGGATTCATGAAACTGACCATGACCTGTTCTCTTGGTTGTTATGCCCTAAAACTTCCCTCCTCTTTTACCTTAACCTGACTGTGTCTTTCTTTTCCATACTCTGATTTCAATTTCTTCTCTCTGTAGGTGTGTAGGGATTCCCAGGCGGCAATTAGCCCCAGAGACTTGAGCTGCAGAGAATCTTATATGCTCTCTTTCTGTTTTCCGAGACAGAAAGTGTAAAAAGAGCAAATATTTGGGAATTAAAAAATATATATATCAAATCATGAGGAACATTTTTGGCATTAATTCTTATTTGATGGTTGAAGTAGTGTAAGAGTTCTGCTATGAAATACTTCATTATGACTTAGCTTTGTGACTTAGTGTATGATTAATTACTAAAGTATTTATCTTTTCAAGGCTAAGTTGCATACATGTGAGAATTAATGCATTTGACAACAGTGTCTATGACTGTGATGTCAGTGGTTCCAGAGACAGTTATTTCAAAATTAGAGTGCTAAAATAGTAATCTTTGAAAGGGCGGCTGCCTCCCATAGGTATGGCAGCATATTCAGGATTAAAGAGTTATTAGCTGTCTCTCCTCTTTCTGATTTGTACTCTGATACCCTCTGGGAACCATCTTCTTCATTCTTCTCCTTTCTATTTTGGTTTGATTTTTGTGTTTCAGAGGTAACAACAATTACTCTGATAGCCCATTGGATGGCCAGATACAAAATAATCTACTCTGTTTTTCCCATGAGATAAACGACATTAGCTTTTTTATGCTGAATCTGCAGATGATCCAATCTAATTTACTGGCCTTTCAAATAGACAATTCTAGTTGTGACAATTACTAATTTTGTTCCAGTAAGAAAGGAAGATTTGGTGACTAGTATTAGTGCACATTAGGAATGTTTCAAATATTTCAGAATATTTTTCTAATGGTAAAGTTGTAAACTTAGTTGACTAATTCATTCGTCCTTAGGTCCAATACTGTGTCTACCAGAATTGAAATCATTGAAAGATTCTTCACCCTCTTTCTTAGGCAAAGAAAATGACAAGAGTCACTTATACTAGCACTCATAAGCCAATTTATTCTGTTGTTGTTGTTCAATTGCTCAATTGTGTCAGACTCTTTGCAACCCCATCGATGGCAGCATACCAGGCTTCCCTGTAATTCACTATCTTCCAAAGTTTGATCAAGCTCGTGTATTCTGTATTTATTCTGTATTTCCACCTAAAAAGAGTTTTGACATTTTTTCTCCTTCGAGAAATCTTTGTTATTGCCAGTAATTTTCCTGTCTTTAACAAAAAGGGACTTGATTAAAACAATTTAAAACTTTAGCAAAAACACAAAAGTCTCGGTGCAGTTCAGTTCAGTCACTCAGTCCTGTCTGAATCCTTGTGACCCCATAAACAGCAGCAGGCCAGGCCTGCCTGTCCATCACAAACTCCTGGAGTTCACCCAAACTCATGTCCATTGAGTTGGTGATGCCATCCAACCATCTCATCCTCTGTTGTACCCTTCTCCTCAACCTTCAATCTTTCCCAGCATCAGGGTCTTTTCAAATGAGTCAGCTCTTCTCATCAGATAGCCAAAGTATTGGAGTTTCAGCTTCAACATCAGTCCTTCCAATGAACACCCAGGACTGATATCCTTTAGGATGGACTGGTTGGATCTCCCTGCAGTCCAGGGAACTCTCAAGAGCCTTCTCCAACACCACAGTTCGTGTACACCTGTGGCGGGTTCAAGTCAATGTATGCCAAAACCAGTAGAGTACTGTAAAGTAAAATAAAATAAAATTTTAAAAAAAAAGCATCAATTCTTCAGCACTCAGCTTTCTTTACAGTCCTACTCTCATATCCATACATGACAACTGGAAGAACCATAGCCTTGACTAGATGGACCTTTGTTGGCAAAGTAATATCTCTGCTTTTTAATATGCTGTCTAAGTTGGTCATAATTTTCTTCCAAGCTTCTTTTAATTTTATGGCTGCAGTCACCATCTGCAATGATTTTGGATCCCCAAAACATAGAGTCTGCCACTGTTTCTACTGTTTCCCCATCTATTTGCCATGAAATGATGGGACTGGATGCCATGATCTTAGTTTTCTGAATGTTGAGCTTTAAGCCAACTTTTTCACTCTCCTCTTTCACTTTCATCAAGAGGCTCTATAGTTCTACTTCACTTTCTGCCATGAGGGTGGACTCATCTGCATATCTGAGGTTATTTCTCCCGGCAATCTTGATTCCAGTTTGTGCTTTTTCCAGCCTAGTGTTTCTCATGATGTACTCTTCATATAAGCTAAATAAGCAGGGTGGCAATATACAGCCTTGACGTACTCCTTTTCCTATTTGGAACCAGTCTGTTGTTCCATGTCCAGTTCTAACTGTTGCTTCCTGATCTGCAAAGAGGTTTCTCAAGAGGCAGGTGGTTGGTGGTCTGGTATTTCCATCTCTTTCAGAATTTCAGGTGGTCTGGTCTTCCCATCTCTTTCAGAATTTTCCACAGTTTATTGTGATCCACACAGTCAAAGGCTTTGGCATAGTCAGTAAAGTAGAAATAGATGTTTTTCTGGAACTCTCTTGCTTTTTCGATGATCCAGCAGATATTTGCAATTTGATCTCTGGTTCCTTTGCCTTTTTTAAAATCAGCTTGAACATCTGGAAGTTCATGGTTCACGTATTGCTGAAGCCTGGCTTGGAGAATTTTGAGCATTACTTTACTAGCGTGTGAGATGAGTGCATATTCACATCTATATATGTATATGTTTTCTTTCCCCTAGTCTTTTCTATTGTACTTTGTTACAGGTTTTTGAATATAGTTCCTGTGTCATATAGTAGGACCTTTTTATTTATTAATTTTATATAAAGTAGTGTTTCTCTGTTAATACTTCTAATTTATCCCTCCCCTACGCCCTTTCTCTTTTGGTTGCTGTAAGTTTGTTTCCTATGTGTTCTAGTCTGTTTCTGTATCATAAATCAGTTAATTTATGTTGTATTTTAGATTGTACATGTAAGTATTACCATATGGTATTTGCTTTTCTCTTTCTGGCTTACTGCACTTGGTATAATAATTTCGGTCCAACCAAGTTGCTGCAAATGGCATTATTTCATTCTTGTTTTTATGGGCTAGTCACGTTCTATTGTATATATGTACCATATCATCTTTGTCCTAAATGTCTATCACATTTAGGTTTTGTTTGTATCTTGGCTATTGTAGATGTGCTGCTATGTACATAAGGGTGCATGTATCTTTTTAAATTGAGTTCTCTAACATTCTATCTCAAGAGTGAGATTACTGGATTTAAAAGTTTCTGTTTATAACAAATAATATAAAACTCCCCATTGTATGTTATAATTTATGACTGTCCTTTGCAAATTGTGCTTATTATAACTTCTATTGGTTTTGTTTTTATGACTGTGATTTTTAGTTAAGAATAACCGATGTGCTTTCTACATAGAATAATACAATATACATAACCAGTTTTTCAAAACTTTAAATTATATGTTACTTTTTATCTAAATAATTTTGATAGAATTTTGCATATGTGTTTTAGAATGAATTATTTTTACAATTGCTTTAATTCTTCATTTGCTATTCTATTGTGTGAGAATAAATATACTTCAAAATTGGAGGTATGCTTGAACTTACATATGATCAATATTTATATTTTGTGGAAAATAATACATTTGAAACAGTTCATTAATAATACATGAACACATTAATATAGTACAATTCACATATAAAGGATGATAAATTAAATAAATATCCAAGTGAATAGATAACAAGAGTATGTTAATTACTGCAGATAGCAAGAGTAAGTTAATTATGGGATCTGAATTTAATTTTAAACTTCCCAAAGTGAAATCTATCTAGTAACACTTGATCATGGAACAAAGAAATTTTTATGTTATTTTTTTAGTTTGGTTTTTGTGGGGCATGCATAGAACAGGTTTGAAACCCAATAAGCATATATGTATAAACCCAGCTGTGAAATTTTTTACATAAAAATGTTTACCTACATTTAATTTTATTGATACATTATATTTGAGTACTTTATTAAAGTACACAAACGGTCATAAACATCTTATTAGTAGTCCAACTAAGAATTAAGCTTATATTATTGGAAGATTTTATAATCTTTTATGTCTGATCAAATGATATCACTGTCAATGTATTTAGTGATATTTAAATTATCTGAATGAAATTTGTATTCATGAGAAATGTCATACTCTCATAGGTTTAAGATGTTTTAATTGTTTTGACGTGAACATCTTGTTTTTGTGAGAACACCTTTTTGGTTAACACCATTTTATCTTATGTAAAACTTTTTATAAATAATAAACTTTTTAGTTAATTTAAGCAACTTTGGTGATTAAAAAAACTGTGTAAAGTTGTTTAATGGCAATTATTACCTGCTTTAAACATTTTAATAAAGCACTGTTCTTATCCTGAAACTACAGGATGTGAGATGTTGCTAAGAAAAATTTGTGTCTCCAGCATACAATTTACATTTAAAGATTGAATAAAGATGGGTTTCATAGTCATAATTTGTTGAATAAGTTTATAAATAACATTAGTAAAAATTCAGTTACATATAAAAATTATTTTTTTCATATTAGGTATTCCTGTATTTATAGTTTGAGTGATGCAGTTGAGAAGTGGTAAAAAATATCTTGGTGATCAGGATAAAATAGGGACAGTGAACTTTAATCACTTTATTTTTTTGAAATGTGCTTAATGGAAAGAATGAATAACTGCCTTGCTTCAAAATTAAATTCTATTGCCTTGAGTGAAAGATTTGAGTATTAGCATAACATTCTATTTATGTGAGTTATGCTGTAGTTTTTGTCATTTTTTTACATTACAATGCAGGCAATGCTACTGATTTATTGTTGCATTTTTAAAGGGCAATGCTGTGCTGAAACCAGAGACTGAAAGAAGATAAAAATCGTATTTGTCAAAAACTCAGCCTTGACATGGTTTATGATCACTGACTCTTGGCCCTGTTTATCAGGCTGTATTTAAAAGTAAGCTAATCTAGCGAGATCAAATATGATTGATGTTTTCTATTTATTATTTTCCAATATTTCAATTTTTGTCTTTAAAATGGTTATAAGAAACAAGATACATGAAGTTATGTGGAAATTAAAGAATGCGTAGTGCTTTCCATTTTTATTATGCTTGTTTGAAGAGAACTATTTTTTGAATATTCAACTTGGGTCCTATCAGCATCTACTATAATCAGAGTAATTTTTTTAAATACCAGATGAATTATGAATATCCTCTTCACCTGTGCCAGCAAGATGTTAAATGGTTGTATGAGGATTTGAATGCTATGGTCTAGTATAATGGTAATTATCACCAATGTGAAAACATTTCTGCTTATAAATTATAAGGACTTGAGACCTTGAAACTTTTATAAGATTACTTCTCAGTTGAACTGTAGGAAGCAGAGTCTAACTGATAGTTTATTTGGCCTGATACCTGGAAACATAGGGAGCGAACTTATAGGTTACTGTTCAAAAGCTTTAGAATATAAATATATTTATAGTTTGCATTAAAATTAATTACTTAATTCAGTTTCTTTGACTCATAAAAAGTAAGAATAATAGCTNCTCAGTTGAACTGTAGGAAGCAGAGTCTAACTGATAGTTTATTTGGCCTGATACCTGGAAACATAGGGAGCGAACTTATAGGTTACTGTTCAAAAGCTTTAGAATATAAATATATTTATAGTTTGCATTAAAATTAATTACTTAATTCAGTTTCTTTGACTCATAAAAAGTAAGAATAATAGCTATATTTTCTTTATTTTTTAAAGAAGTTATTTATCAGTCAGTTTTTAATAAGAATAATACATTATTTTGATGGGTCTACAAATAAATTATACTACTTTGATATTCCATACATCACAATGTAGGCCAAGCAGGAAGATATAGTAAATGACTTGCTTATTTCAATCATTATATGAGGAGGCAGAAGAACCCTCCATTAAAGAGTGGGGCAAACATCCATTAATGGTAATCTTAGAGATTAATGTGGATGAAACTGTCTAAACTACTATATTCAGGTAGGCTGGTGGGATACTTACTAGCTTTGTCATTCCACAGGGATTTTATTTCATCATTTGGATTAAGAATGAAATTAAGCCAAGATAAACTTTTATATATATTTGAGATACTTTACTGCACATTGGAAAAAAAATGATTTTGTATTTTTTATGGGTTAATTCAAATGGTTAGTGTTTCTTGACTTCAGAACACAATGTAACTAAGAATAAAAATCTTTGATTAGTAAAACTCAGTCCATATTGCAACTGACCTGAATAATAGAGTGGGATAGAAGGAAGGAAGTTTGTTTATTTGAGACACCCCAAGTGATAACTATGAAACACAGAGGGGGAAAGACAGTTTCATTGAGAATAAAATATTCATGTTGATAACTTACATAAGACAAAAGATAGAGTGTTTTCTGCAGGGAAATTACTTTCTTTGATGAGCTCCATTTATGCATGATGGAGTTTTAAATTTTTGAAAACCCCCTTGGTTATTTTTTCTTCCTTTCATTTCTTGTGGTTTTAATTTCAGACATAAACAGATGTAAAATTTTCTTGCTAAAAGCTTCTTACTCTGTTTAAAGTCAAATTTATGACAGGCAAAAAAAACCCAAAAAACACAACCCACAACAATGCCTTCATACAATGACAGTGATTAGGAAATCAATATTTAAGGCATCAGTCTCATGACTTGCATGGTGAACAGTGACTCCATTCGTTTTGAAATTATCCTGTGATAAAATATATCTTCATTTACTTTGCTAATTTTTAGCATTGTTTGAAGCATATTCTTGAGGGATGCTGAGTATTATATCTGCTAACTAGCAGCTTGAGTTTGGAAGCAATTTTGTTTGAGTGAAATCCACTATATAATGACTTTGAGTGGTCTGCAAGCTGCATGTTAAATCTCAAATATTTACTTCTTGAGGATGGAAAGCTGTTGGTTTTACTTGGTAATTTTATGTGGAAGCTGTTTTAGAAGTTGCACTGGCAAGTAGGGAGGTGAATCTTACATACTGCTGATCACCCTAATCAAAGAGAAGGGAAAATATAATATTGTCATTGAGTTCCAATGGTAGAACATGAAATTAGATGGGAGAATAAATGTATTGGTGTTAGTGTGCAAACATATCTGTGTATCACAGAGTCACCATGTAGTCTGACTTCTTTGAAGGAGGTTGCCAGTATCAGCCTCACAAAGGACTGGGATAAAAGTGTGCAGAAGAATGACTGTTGATAAGTTGATTTACATCAGCAAAACATTCACAGAGCCTGATTGCATGCAATTGCCTGATGCATTAAGAACAAATCTTTAGACAAATGTCTTTAGCAACATGACCATAAACAAAGCCCTGTGAAATTACCAATTATGGTAAATAAATACCTGCACTGGCAGAATGCCTGCAATTAGGAAGGAGGGACTCTGAATTGCAACCTACAGCATACATCAAGATAGTTTGCAAATCTGTCTCAGTGACCAATTTTGCACTCCGTGACAGCAGGAATCTAGCTCCTAGACTCAGGCCTACATTTTCACACCTTACAATCTAGCAAAATCTAGTGGTTAAAACATGTTTTTGGGAATTCAGAAAATGCTGAACAAATAAATGGCTACATATACATTTTTAGTATGGAGAGAGCAACTTGGAAATTTATAATACCATATGTAAAACAGATAGCCAATGGGAATTTGCTGTATGACTCAGGGAACTCAGACAGGGCCTCTGTGACAATCTAGAAGGATGAGATGGGAAGGAAATGGGAGGGAGGTTTGGGAGGGAGGGGACATGGGTGTACCTGTGGCTGATTCTTGTTGATGTAATTTATGTATATTATATGTATTATTTATATGAAATTATGTATATACAGTTATTTATATGTATATGAATAATTTCACTTGTATTTTTGAATTCTCACCTAGAGTTACATAACTGAAAAGTATGGGGATTCATAGAAGAATGATTTTGAGGAATTAAAGATATTGAAATGTCTGTTCCTCTAAATATGAGATAGTGGTTTTGCCAAACTGATGTGCATTTGACAAGTATCTATTGATTTTATATGTATATGAATAATTTCACTTGTATTTTTGAATTCTCACCTAGAGTTACATAACTGAAAAGTATGGGGATTCATAGAAGAATGATTTTGAGGAATTAAAGATATTGAAATGTCTGTTCCTCTAAATATGAGATAGTGGTTTTGCCAAACTGATGTGCATTTGACAAGTATCTATTGATTTTTAGTTCCCAGAGACTCAGAAACAACTGTGATTCATTTACACCTTTGAGAAGCATGCAGTTAGCTAAGGTAGACAGAAAAATCTATCAGATTTTCATAGCCTAACATGATAACTGTAAGTTAAGTACAAGTTGTTATGCAAGTGTGCTTTACTTAATCTAAGAAGTAAGAGGAAGGTTTTGAACTTGGTGATGTGGAATTGAATTCTGAAGAGTAAATGAGTGGAAGGCTGTGATGGGGTGTGGGAATATAAGGTGAACAAGATCGGGGCAGGGGATATGAAAAAACCATGAAACCTGAACCTTTCAGATAAGAGGAGATGGACCTGATCATATGTTAAGCCACAAATCAAGCCTCAACAAATTTAAGATTCAGACCATATTAAGCATCCTTTCTGACCACAAAAGTGTGCAACTAGTGTGAAAAGTGTGAAACTCTTTTTAATTACATGAAGAAAACAGGAAAAATCACAAATGTAGTATTGAACAACCAATGGATGAACAAAGAAATCAAAGGAGAAATAAAAAATACCTTGAGAAAAATGAAAGTAGAAAGACAACTTACCAAAATCTATTGGATTCAGCAAAAGCAGTTAAAGAGGGCAGTTCACAGTGATTGGAGGCATACATCTGAAAGCAAGAAAAGTCTCAAAGAAATGTAACTCCACACCTAGGGGAACTTGGAGAAAAAGGAACAAAGTCCAAAGTTAGTAGAAGAAAGAAAAAAAAGATGAGAGTGGAAATAAAATAGAGAATAAAAAGACAGTAGAAAAGACCAATGAAACTTAGAGCTGATTCTTTGGAAAGATAAATTAACAAACCTTTAACTATATTCAATAAGAGTAAAATGCTTATACTCAATAAGCATTCGAGTAAGTAAAAATCAGAATTGAAAGAGAATTCACAACCGTTATCAAAGAAATACAAGAGATAATAAGATACTACTATGAATCCTGGGTTGGGAAGATCCCCTGGAGAAGGGAAAGGCTACCCATTCCAGTATTCTGGCCTAGAGAATTCCATGCACATCCATGGGGTCAACTGAGTGACTTTCACTTTCTCATGAATCATTATACACAAACAAATTGGACTAGAAAGAGATAAATTTCTAGTAAAATATGGTGTTCTAAGACTGAACCATGAAGAAACAGGAAATCTTTCTGAAATCAAATCAATAGTCAAAAATTTCACAGCAAACAAAAGTCCAGGCCCCAATGGCTCTACTGGTAGATTCTATAAAATATTCAAAGATTTAATGCTATCTTTCTCAAACTCATCCTAAAAACCAAAGAGGAAATTCTTCCAAACTCTTTTTATGAGACTAGTATTACTGTGATACCAAAACCAGACAATTACACCACACAGAAAAATAAAATTCAGATGCAAATCCCTACTAAACATAGGTGCAAAAGTCCTCAGTAAAATATTAGCAAATCAAATTCAACAATATATCAAAAGGACCATGTTGCTGCTAGGTTGCTTCAGTCATGTCTGACTCTCTGCAACCCATGGACTATATGTAGTCTGCAGGCTCTTTTTCCCAGTGGATTCTCCAGGCAAGAATACTATAGTGGCTTGCCAGTCCTTCTCCAGGGGATCTTCCTGATCCAGGGATTGAACCCGTGTCTCCTACGGCTCCTGCATTGCAGACAAATTCTTTACTGCTGAGTTACAAAGGAAGCCCCAAGAGGATCATACACCATAATTAAGTGGGATTTATCTAGGGATATGAGTGGTTCAGCATCCACAAGTTAGTACGATATGCCACATTAACAAATGAAGGTTGAAAATCATATCATCTCAACAGAGAAAGCATTTAACAAAATTCAACATCTATTTATGACAAAAACTCAGTTAAGTGGACATAGAGATAACATGGGCTTCCCTGGTGGCTCAGATGGTAAAGAATCCACCTGCAATGTGGGAGACCTACATTCAGTCCCTGGATTAAGAAGATCCCCTGGAGGAGGGCATGGCATCTTACTCCGGTATTCTTCCCTGAAGAATCCCCATGTACAGAGGAGCCTGGTGGGCTACACAGTCCATGGGGTCTCAAAGACTCAGACATTACGAAGCAACTAAGCACAGCACATAGAGGTAACATAACCTCAATGTAATAAAGACCATACGTGACAAACCCAATAGCAAACGTCACACTCAACAGTTAAAACTGAAAGCTTTCCAAGATCAGGAACCTGACCAGGATTCCCACCATTGCCTGTTTTAGTCAATATAATATTGGAAGTGCTAGCCAGAACAGTCAGGCGAGGCAAAGACATATAAAGCATGCAAATTGGAAAGAAAGAAGTAAAATGTTACCATTTGCAGACAATTTTATATAGAAAACCCTAAAACATCTACCAAAAGAAAAACCAAAACAAAAACTAAGACTAATAAACACAAGTTTCAGTTTATGAAATCAATATACAAAAATCTGTGGTGTTTTTATGTAATGACAACAAATTGTCACAAAAGAATTAAGAAAACAATCCTATTTTATAATTACATCAAAAAGAATAAAATACCTGGGAATAAATTTAGCCAAGCAGATGAAAGTCCTGTACACTGAAAACTATACAACATTGATAAAATAAATTAAAGATGACACAAATAAATGGAAAAATATTATGCTCGTGGGTCTGAGTAATTAACATTGTTAAAAATGTCCATATTACCCAAAGCAATCTAGAGATTCTGTGCAATCTCTATAAAAATTCCAATGGCATTTGTTTTTACAGAAATAGATAAAGCAATCCTGAACATTTTTTGAGCCACTAAAGAGTCTGAAAAGTCAAAGTTATCTTAAGAAAGAACAAAACTGAAGGCAGCACACTCCTTAATTTCACACTATATGACAAAGCTGTAATAATCTAAAGAGTATGGCAGTGACATAACAGGCACAGTAATCAATGGAATGAAATAGCACAAATAAACCAATGCATATATGGTTAATTAAAGGATGTGAAGGAATCAAGA
Organism: Oreotragus oreotragus; assembly: GCA_006410675.1. NCBI lineage: Eukaryota > Metazoa > Chordata > Mammalia > Artiodactyla > Bovidae > Oreotragus > Oreotragus oreotragus. The sequence goes on from SJYX01011853.1 coordinate 34,618, forward strand.
ATATACAGTGAAAAAGGACAATCTCTTTAATACATAATTTTGGGAAAACTGGACAGACACATGCAAAAGAATGGAATTAGACTGCTATCTTATACCATGAGCAAAACTTCATTCAAAATAAAGACGAATGTAGGAAACCATAAAACTCCTAGAAGAAAACATAGGGATAATCTCATTGACATTGGTTATGGTGATGATATTTTAGAACTGATTCTGTACATCTGAAACTGATATAACATTACATGACAGTTATACCTGACTAAAAACAAAAGATAATAGAACCTACAAATAGTTGCATATTCTTCCCACAAAACAGCTGGGTAGGTAGAGAGAGCCCTAGATTGTACCCTTGCTCTGCCCAACCACTGTTTTGTGATCTTTGCAAGCATTTAACTTCTAAGTTTCATTTCTTTATCAATAAAATGTATCTAATAATACATTGCCTACTAGGGATAGTGTGAGGTTGTTTTTTTTTTCATGGTACATACAGAATTTGTTGTTCATTTGCTAAATTGTGTCTGACTCTTTGTGACCCCATAGTTCCTCTGTCTAAGGGATTTCCCAGGCAAGAATACTGGAGTGGGCTTCCATTTTCTTATCCAGGGGATCTCCCCAACCCAGGGCTGGAACCCAGATCTGCATTGGCAGGCAGATTCTTTACCACTGAGCCACCAGGGAAGCCCATATATAGAATAAGGATTGAATATATAGAATTTAAAGAGATTATAATTATCAACATTGACCTTAACCAGAGGTTCCTAATCTTGACAGTATATTGGAATACTTTTGGAAACTTCCAGAAAGCATTTAAAAAATGCTGATGTTTGTATCTTATCCTTAAAGATTCAGACTTAACTGGGTGTGGTATAGTCTGGATATGAAACTTAAAGGAGAATACAAGGAAGTCTGAGAAAGAGTAAATATCAGTAACAAAAGAGGAAATAATTGGGCAAGTGTAGTCTTCTCAGAGGAGGCTTTATTAGTCTCCCAGTGCACTGATGAATGGGTTTCCTTCACACCGCAGAGCAGAGAAGCTTTTGCTGCTAAGTGTATTTGCGAAGTATTTCCAAATCTCACCTGTTCCAGAGTAGATGACTTTCGGGAAGCTAACGAGCAGAGGCAAAGTTTCTGCTTTTTAGACATTTCTTCTATGCATCAATTCTCTGCTTTATATTGTGGTAGAATAGGTGATAATTTTTATTCTTTGTAATGGTATAGAAGTGTGGAAGAGATAATGAAGATATCTAACATTAAGAGTGAAGTTTCTTAGAATTCATTGAAGTACTTCCATCTAGTCTATCTAATTAGCAGACATCCCCAAAAGAGACCGAGGCCCTCCTTTGAAGATGTGAAATACAGCAAAAACATTCTTGCCTAAGCCTTTAACCATATGTTTGATGACTGGCAATGACATTTTTAACTATGTTAGGAAGGACAGAAATAGGCTGAATTACAGAAGAAAGAATTGTAAATACTTACTAGAGAAAGTGCAAGCTCAGGTTGAATCTTAAAACAATTTACTCCTTTTTTCCCCTGCCTATCACAAATAAGTCCTGCTATTCTAGCCTGGTGACCACAAAAGAGATTGCATGGCAGAATTATGTTCTCTAATATTGAACATCAAAGAAAAACCAAAAGAAGCAAAATTGTTTTAATAGATTCAGATCCCTAAGCTCTACATATTATCTTTTTTACATGAAGAACAACTGTGATGATATTTTGATTCTGTAAATATAATAATACATTATATTATAGTTTTGTGACTACTATCTGGAACCTCCAGATATTGAACTCTTTTACCCATATATTGTTCTTCCAATGAAAATACTTCAGGCTAATTGGAAAATAATTAACTGCATTTATTTTCTCCCCATTGATATTACAGAAGTATTTCCCTGTGAAACATGTAATTGCTGAAATATTTCCCACTTAAAATCATTCTAGTTACTTTGTACAATTCTTAGTATAGAAATACTTGAAATCTCATCATTATTTAAAGAGATTTTATTAAAGATCTTTAATTCAGTGCATACTAAGCAATACCTGTAAGGTATTTTAGGAATAAAAATTAAAGGCCAAACTATACTTTGGACATATAAAAATAATCATTCATGAAATGTATCCATTTTTGCTCTTCATCACATAAAATTCACATACTTGCAAACTTGCCTATGAATGCTATTTTTATTTTTGTACTCAGCATTTATACAAGAGCTCATTACTGTCTGACACTTGCTTCAGCTTCTCAAGTGGACTGTTCTTGTTGGTGTTTCATGTAAACAGATTCAGTGATCACTTTTCAGTCTCCCTCTTATTTGACGCTCATCAGCATGTGCTACAGTTAAGAGTCCTTTTTTAAGATGTCCTCTTTGTTGATGTCCACCATAAAAGAACACGAATTGAGCATTTGCATATTGGTGTGGGAGAGAGGCAGTGTACCCTGAGGAGCTGTGTGTGTGAGTGCTCAGTTGTGTCTGGCTCTTTGTAACCCCATGTGCTGTAGCCTATCAGACTCCTCCATCCATGACATTTTCCAGACAAGAATTCTGGAGTGGGTTGCCATTTCCTTACTGTGGGGCATCTTAATAAGAGTGTGATGAGAAATTCTTATTATACATTGTGGGTTTGTGTTAGGTGATTTCGAAGAAGGTTCAAGGAAATGAAATCTGTTCTAGACTGATTGCTTTCAGGGAGCAATGGGGTTTTATGGCTGTGAACATTAATACCTTTTATTTTGTAGGTAGAATAGAGTGAGTCTAAAGCTATAATTCATGAAGTAGCAGTTGCCATTAGTTGGGAACTGGGAATTTTAGAAATAGTTGAGGTTTTCATAGAGTTCTTACATTTGTCTGTGTTCAGACACAGTCAAAGAATCTTCTTGATTTTGTCTCACTCCATCATGGTTATATAGTGACCTTGTTCTATGAAATTGTCTATATTCAACAGAAAAACATCATGGCCTAGGTCTCTCCTAGCTGATGTTTGTTAGGATTGCCTTTTTCTTTCCAAAGATCATGGTATCATATTTTCTGGTTTCCTTCTACCACTTTACCTGTTCCCTTTCAGTCTTCCTCATAGTATCTTCTACTATATAATGTTTCATTCTGAGAGTTTCCAAGGCATAATATCCAAAACATCTTTTATATTATCCTTTGTTTTCTATGCAGTTTCACTCTTTTTTATGACTTTAATTATTATCTGATTTGTTCAGACTGAACCAGTTAGCACCTAAAAGATGGATTGGAAAACTATAGCCCATAAGTCAAATGTAACCAGTCTGTTTTTGTCCAGATATAAGATGATTTTTTAATTGATTTAAGTAGTTAGAACAGATTCAAAAATGAATAATATCTCATGATGCATGAAAATTATATAAAATTCAAATTACAGTGTGTAAACAAAAAACAATAAAGAACATTGCTGACCGCCTAGTTCTACAAGGATTAAGTCATCAGTCACTGCAGCAGTCCACCCACAGTGCAGCTTGAGAAGAACTCAGGATGAAAAACAGGATAAGGCTCTCTGTACTCGGTAAGCAGGTTCTTAGACAGATGTATATTTCAGGAAGAATTTTAATGAACCCAAATTCTTGCATCTTGCCATACATGAAAAAGCACTAAAGTCATTAACTTGAGATATCTGTTCCTTGTGAACAGCAGTAATCTTTTACCAAGGGTACTGTATGCCCGACTGCATGTATTTCCTAGCCATCATATATAAACTGACTTCTTCCCAATCTCTTCAGAGCAGTTTCCTCACAGCTACTGAGCAGCTGTTTCCTGAGCTGCATTCCTTTCTTTTGATCAAAAATATATATTTTTAAAAATAAATTTAAGTGTTTTTTTTTTTTTTTTTGGCCACACTATGTGGCATGTGAGATCTTAATTCCTCAACCAGGTATCAAACCAGGCCTCCTGCATTGGAAGTGCAGAGTCTTAACCACTGGACGGCCTGGTCCCTATAATCCTTTCTTAAGAAGATCCCTGAATAAAACTTAAACTTACTTATAATTCTCAGGTTGTACATTTTTCTGTAAGTCAATTGGTGTCCAGAGATAAACATTTATTGAAATCCAGACATGTTCATTTGTTAGTTGTTTTCTATGGTTACTTTCTTCTTACAAGAACAGTGTTGAGCAGTTGCAGCAGAGAAAGCCAAAATGATTTACCAGCTGTGCAACTGAGCATGCACACATGTCCCTTTATAGAAATAGTTTGCCAACCCCTGCTCTAAAATCATGCATTTACCTAAATGTAAGAATTTTTCAGTTGAATATTTTAGTCATCTTTAAATATTTAAAAGTGAAGTTTTTATCACCTGCAATCCATACCGATGCTTGTGGAGTTGGTATATGGGTCTTGATATATGGAGCCACTGTCCACACAGTTACTGAAATCAGAGACCAGACATCATCCTTACCTCTCCTCTAGCTTGTATTTCTAGTCCTTCTGAAAATCCACTGTTTCTACTTCCTGATTGTATCACAGACAAGTTTTCTGCCATCATTCTGTATCATACTCTCACCGCCTTGTGCCTGGTCTACACAAGCAACCTTCTTATTGGTTTCTCTCTTATGTCACTCTAACTCCCTAAACCATTATATTTTCTCTCATTATGCATAGTCTGCTTTTTTTTTTTAAATCATAGTGATTGCCATAATTTTAAGTGGATATTTGTGTTTAAATTCTACATAATTATTTCAGTTCAGTTGAGTCACTCAGTCGTGTCTGGCTCTCTGCGACCCCATGAATTACAGCACGCCAGGCCTCCCTGTCCATCACCAACTCCCGGAATTCACTCAGACTGACGTCCATCGAGTCAGTGATGCCGTCCAGCCATCTCATCCTCTGTCAGCCCCTTCTCCTCCTGCCCTTAATCCCTCCGAGCATCAGAGTCTTTTCTAATGAGTCAACTCTTCGCATGAGGTGGCCAAAGTACTGGAATTTCAGCTTTAGCATCATTCCTTCCAACGAAATCCCAGGGCTGATCTCCTTCAGAATGGACTGGTTGAATCTCCTTGTAGTCAAGAGACTCTCAAGAGTCTTTTCCAACACCACAGTTCAAAAGCATCAATTCTTCGGCGCTCAGCTTTCTTCAAAGTCCAACACTTACATCCATACATGACCACAGGAAAAACTATAGCCTTGAGTAGATGGATCTTTGTTGGCAAAGTAATATGTCTGCTTTTCAATATGCTATCTAGGTTGGTCATAACTTTTCTTCCAAGGAGTAAGCGTCTTTTAATTTCATGGTTGCAGTCACCATCTGCAGTGATTTTGGAGCCCCAAAAAATAAAGTCTGACACTGTCTCCACTGTTTCCCCATCTATTTCATATGAAGTGATGGGACCAGATACCATGATCTTCATTTTCTGAATGTTGAGCTTTAAGCTAACTTTTTCACTCTCCTCTTTCACTTTCTTCAAGAGGCTTTTTAGTTCCTCTTCACTTTCTGCCATAAGTAATATGCTATCTAGGTTGGTCATAACTTTTCTTCCAAGGAGTAAGCGTCTTTTAATTTCATGGTTGCAGTCACCATCTGCAGTGATTTTGGAGCCCCAAAAAATAAAGTCTGACACCGTCTCCACTGTTTCCCCATCTATTTCATATGAAGTGATGGGACCAGATACCATGATCTTCATTTTCTGAATGTTGAGCTTTAAGCTAACTTTTTCACTCTCCTCTTTCACTTTCTTCAAGAGGCTTTTTAGTTCCTCTTCACTTTCTGCCATAAGGGTGGTATCATCTGCATATCTGAGGTTATTGATATTTCTCACAGCAATCTTGATTTCAGCTTGTGCTTCTTCAAGCCAGTGTTTCTCAGGATATACTCTGCATATAAGTTAAATAAGCGGGGTAACAATATACAGCCTTGACATACTCCTTTTCCTATTTGGAACCAGTCTGTTGTTCCATGTCCAGTTCTAACTGTTGCTTCCTAACCTGCATACAGGTTTCTCAAGAGGCAGGTTAGGTGGTCCGGCATTCCCATCTCTTTCAGAATTTTCCACAGTTTATTGTGATCCACACAGTCAAAGGCTTTGGCATAGTCAATAAAGCAGAAATAGATGTTTTATTGGAACTCTCTTGCTCTTCTGATGATCCAGCAGATATTGGCAATTTGATCTCTGATTCCTCTTCCTTTTCTAAATCCATCTTGAACATTTGGAAGTTCACAGTTCATGTAATGCTGAAGCCTGGCTTGGAGAATTTTGAACATTACTTTGCTAGTGTGTGAGATGAGTGCAATTGTGAATTAGTTTGAGCGTTCTTTGGCATTGCATTTCTTTGGGATTGGAATGAAAACTGACCTTTTCCAGTACTGTGGCCACTGCTGAGTTTTCCAAATTTGCTGGCATATTGAGTGCAGCACTTTCACAGCATCATCTTTCAGGATTTGAAACAGCTTAACTGGAATTCCATCACCTCCACTAGCTTTGTTCATAGTGACACTTTCTGAGGCCCACTTGACTTCACCTTCCAGTTTGTCTGGCTCTAGGTAAGTGATCACACCATCGTCATTATCTTGGTCGTGAAGCTCTTTTTTGTACAGTTCTTCTGTGTATTCTTGCCACCTCTTCTTAATATCTTCTGGTATTGTTAGGTCCATACCATTTCTGTCCCTTATCAAGCCCATCTTTGCATGAAATGTTCCCTTGGTATCGCTAATTTTCTTGAAGATTTCTCTAGTCTTTCCCATTCTGTTCTTTTCCTCTATTTCTTTTGCATTGATTGCTGAGGAAGGCTTTCTTATCTCTTCTTGTTATTCTTTGGAACTCTGCATTCAGATGCTTATATCTTTCTTTTTCTCCTTTGCTTTTTGCTTCTGTTCTTTTCACAGCTGTTTATAAGGCCTCCTCAGACAGCCATTTTGCTTTTTTGCATTTATTTTCCTTGGGGATGGTCTTGATCCTGTTTACTTATTTCTTATTTATCCAAGTAAGCTCTAAGAAAGTGAATTCGTGCCTTTTTGTTCAATAGTGGATATAAACACTTTGAAAAGTGATTGGTATGGAGTCAAAGGTCAATAAGTATTTTTTTAACCAGTGACCAACTTGTTTAAAGACCATGTGGATAGAAGTACAGTTACCCACCCCCCTACCACCTACATGGGATTCCCTGGTGGCTAAGTGGTATAAAATCCACCTGCTAATGCAGGAAACTCAGATTCAATCCCTGGGTCGGGAAGATACCCTGGAGAAGGAATGGCAACCCACTACAGTATTCTTGCCTGGGAAATCCCATGAACAGAGGAGCCTGGTGGTCTACAGTCCATGGGGTTGCAAAGAGTTGGGCATGACTTAGTGACTTAACAGCAAAAACACACCTATATGCATATGATGTGTTTCTAAGGGAAAAAAATGAAGTCTTACATATTTAATTGAGGAGTATATACATGTTCATCAGTTAAGTATGCATCACTTTAAATTTTATCCACATCTGTAGGAGAGGTTGTTTGCTCTGGGAAGGAGGAGTTAATGCTGATTTTATCTTGATTTTTAAGAATTTAAACTTGGTCAGCTTGTGTTGTTGTTAGTGGTAGTGGTGATGGTGACCTTTTTCCTTGCAAAAATGAAACAAGCAGTTCACTTACATAATTCTTATGACTTGAGCCATCTCAGAGTACACTAATAATTTACTTGATAATTTGTTGTCAAGCAGCAGAGGTCTTTCTTTTACACAGGAAAGAACTATCCTGTTATTTTTATGTGGATTTTAAAGAGGAACTTGTCTTCCAATATATACCAAAATAAGAATGTAGACTAACTGTAGATAAGCACCATTTTTGTGTATTCAGAAATTGGGAGAAATGGCAGAATGCATGAATTAGGTGTTAGGTAGAACCAACATAATGCAAATGGCTATAGGATATGGCATGAAGAAGACCACTTGAGAACAGTTTTGTGAAGTTTTGGGGAAAGAGGCCAGACTGCAGGACTTTAGATAAATTACCTGATAAGAAAAAAGGCAGTGAGTTGGCAGTAAAAGGGAAAACAGAAATGGGATGGTAGACAGATGGAGAATCAAATACAGCAGGAAATGAGAGGGAATGTTCTCTGTGTTTGAAGGCAGAAGAAAAGAAATCACTATTGTGGAAAAAATTCAATTTGGCAGAGAGTGAGGAAAACATAAGAACCGTACACTAAGAACCTTAAGTGTCTTCCCAAGTTTTGCATAATAGTTTGTATTTAAAAAATGTTTTTACAAAATTTACATCATATGACTCTCACAAAAACTGTGTACATCTGAGTAAATGGAGACAGGTGGTCCTATTCCCATTTCCCAGATTAGGAAACAGAAGTTCAGTTCCTAGGGTCATGCAGTGGGTAAGGAGCATAAGGGAGAGCAGAAGTGGCCTTACACCTTCAGCTTTTTGCTTTCCACCACAGCATGCTGACAGTGTGATGCTAATCTTTAAACAGAAGATCAAAATCTGCTCTGAGGAAGGGAAGTATTTAAGGCAGTGATCCAAAAGAAGTTGTCGCTTTCCCCACCCACTCAAACTGTTAGCACATTTAAGTGAGTGTCAGTAAGCCAGAAGTGTGGAAAGAGATGATTCATGAAGAAGTATGTGTAGCATTCATTTATTTTTCACATTATTGGACATATACCATGTACCAAGGGTTGGAGATTTAATGGTGAGTAGAAATTATCAGAGTCCCAGTCTTAATGAAGTTAATTTGCTAGTGGAAAGAATCAACTTTTGATCAAGTAACAGAATTAAATATTTGAGTAGAAAGTCAAATATGAAATGGTGTTGAGATTGCTATGAAAGATTGTTACATTGGGCCTCATTGAGCCCACAGGTAGAGATGTTTGCTTAATGAGAGGATAACAATTGATCTAAACTTTAAAGAAGAAATAGGATTGAAAAATCTGAAGGAGAGGGGTACTAGAACCTTTTAGGAAGGCTTTTACATAGAAAGAAGTGAAAGGTTCTGGTATGACCAGAAAAATTGTATCTTGCCAATGTTTGGCCTGAATTATAACCACCATATAGAATTCTCTCTTTATTCTAAAAAGTTATATAATGATGTGTGCATGCTTGCTAAGACACTTCAGTCGTGTCCTACTCTTTGCAACCCTATGGACTGTAGCCTGCCAATCTCCTCTGTCCATAGGATTCTCCAGGCAAGAATACTGGAGTTGGTTGCTATGCCCTCCTGCAGGAGATCTTCCCAACTCAGGGATCGAACTCAGGTCTCTTACATCTTCTGTGTTGGTAGGCAGTTTCTTTTACCACTAGCACCACCTGGGAAGCCCAAAGAAAGAAAGTTATATTGAACCATATAATTCTGATTCAATATTTTTTTCAAGTAATGACTTAAAAATAGAGAAAAATGACTATTGTAAAATATTAATTTCTAAAAAAATATTAATTTCTGTTAGAATATATATATGTTATTTATGTGTATAAAATAGTAAAGTATGTGTAATGGTATACAATAATATTCTTGCAAAGGTCTCAAATATTGTCTTGCACATGATAAGCAGTTATGAAATAATGATTAGCTAATTCTTTCAACCTATATTAATTGAAAGCCCAGTAGGTATAATATGTTTAAACACCATGCTGAATGCTATTGTGAGTAACTTATCTTCCCTTTGACTGAGGAATGGTCAGGGCATGTTGTAAAGGAATTCTTCTTGCCATGAAAAATCCATTACCATATGTGTTTGATGTACTTATAATCTCTAGATTTATGCTTTTATTTGCTTTAGCCTTAGGTAGAGCAGGACAAAGCCATTCTTGCAGAGCTATGGTGATGAAAATGTTCCGTCTGTCCCAGTGGCAGCCATTAGCTACATGTGGCTATTGAGCACTTGGAATGTGGCTAGTGCAACTGAGAATTAAATCTTAATTTATTTAATTTTAATAAATTTAATTTAAAGCTCTACGAGCCGCTAGTAGCAACTGTACTAAAGTAACACTTCAGAGGGATTCAATAAAAGACTTTGAGTTCCCACTGCAATACTTTTGATACATTTGACATGAACTTGATATTTCTTGTATCTGGTGGCCTGGATATAATTGAAAGAGATGTTTTCTGTATATGAAGGAGAACTTATCTTAAGGTAACAGTGTAGGTGTGAACAGAAGCTCATTTTCCCAACTCACTTGGGGAATAACAACTGAACTTGTTTATATAAAAAAAATCTGCCAAAACATGGAGATAGAACTGCACAGGTGATTTCTTTCAGTGACCCAAAAGAGTCAAAGTAAACAACTTTCTTTATGTTTACTATTTGAGTGACAGCCACGTGTGAAGAGACAGAAACTATCAAATTAAGCAAAATAAAATTAATTGCATAAAAAAACACTAAAAAATCTAGTAATCATATATAAGAAGCAGAGTAAGGGACTGATCTGTGGTCAGTCAACTCATTTCTCTCCATTATATCCAATATTAGTAGTTTCTAAGAGACATCCTTTCTGTCTAAAATATTTTTATTTGAATATGAATGCCCACAATTAAATATGTTTATTCAAAAGCTAGAAAAAGAGTGTATATAGTGAAAATATATTTATCTTCCCTGTTTGTTTGATAGCTATCTAGTACTACTGCTTAGAGACTTGGCTTGTGTGTGTGCTCAGTAGTGTCTGACTGTTTTAAACCCATGGACTGTAGCCTGCCAGGCTCCTCTGTCCATGGAATTTTTCAGGCAAGCTTACTGGAGTGGGTTGCCATTTCCTTCTCCAGGAATCTTCCCAACCCAGGGATCTAATCCACATTTCCCTGCATTGACAAGAAGATTCTTTATCCACTGAGCCATCCTATCAATTTTCTTTTTCTTCAAAATTTTAGATATTCAGTTTACTCCTCCAGCTTATTTACTGAGTGTGTGTTACATGCTAGGCATTGTTGTAAGTGCTGGCTTCAGTTCAGTCACTCAGTCATGTCCAAGTCTTTGAGACCCCATGGACTTCCCATGCCAACCTCCCTGTCCATCACCAACTCTTGGAATTTACTCAAACTAATGTCCATTGAGTTGTTGATGCCATCCAACCATCTTATCCTCTTTTGTCCTCTTCTCCTGCCTTCAATCTTTGCCAGGATCAGAGTCTTTTCAGATGGGTCAGTTCTTCGCTTCTGGTGGCCAAAGTACTGGAATTTCAGCTTCAGCATCAGTTCTTCCAATAAATATTTAGGACTGATTTCTTTTAGGATGGACTAGTTGGATCTCCTTGCAGTCCAAGTGACTCTCTAGAGTTTTCTTCAATACCACAGTTCAAAAGTATCTGGAAAAACCATAGCCTTGACTAGATGGACCTTTGTTGGCAAAGTAATGTCCCTGCTTTTTAATATGCTATCTAGGTTGGTCATAACTTTTCTTCCAAGGAGCAAGTGGCTTTTAATCTCATGGCTTCAGTCGCCATCTGCAGTGATTTTGGGGCCCAAAAAAGTAAAGTCTGTCACTGTTTCCATTGTTTCCCCATCTGTTTGCCATGAAGTGATGGGACCGCATGCCATGATCTTAGTTTTCTAAATGTTGAGTTTTAAGCCAATTTTTTCACTCTCCTGACTTCCCTGGTGGCTCAGACGGTAAAGCGTTTGTCTACAATGCGGGAGACCTGGGTTCGATCCCTGGGTTGGGAAGATCCCCTGGAGAAGGAAATGGCAATCCACTCCAGGACTATTGCCTGGAAAATCCCATGGACAGAGGAGCCTGGTGGGCTACAGCCCATGGGATCGCAAAGAGTCGGACACGACTGAGCAACTTCACTTCACTTTCACTCTCCTCTTTCACTTTCATCAAGAGGCTCTTCAGTTCTTTGCTTTCTGGCATAAGTGTGGTGTCATCTGCATATCTGAGGTTATTGATATTTCTCCCAGCAATCTTGATTCCAGCTTGTGCTTCTTCCAGCCCAGCGTTTCTCATGATGTACTCTGCATAGAAGTTAAATAAGCAGGATGACAATATAGAGCCTTGACGTACTCCTTTTCCTATTTGGAATCAGTCTGTTGTTCATGCCCAGTCCTAATTGTTGCTTCTTGACCTGCATACAGATTTCTCAGCGAAGGTATGGTGGTATTATCATCTCTTTAAGAATTTTCCACAGTTTATTGTGATCCACACGGTCAAGGCTTTGTCACAGTCCATAAAGCAGAAGTAGATATTTTTCTGGAACTCCCTTGCTTCTTTGATGATCCAACGGATGTTGGAAATTTGATCTCTGGTTCCTGTGCCTTTAAATCCAGCTTGAACATCTGGAAGTTCACAATTCACATACTGTTGAAGCCTAGCTTGGAGAATTTTGAGCATTATTTTGCTAGTGTGTGAGATGAGTGCAATTGTGTGGTAGTTTGAGCATTCTTTGGCATTGCCTTTCTTTGGGATTAGAATGAAAACTGACCTTTCCCAGTCCTGTGGCCAATGCTGAGTTTTCCCAATTTACTGGCATATTGAGTGCAGCACTTTCACTAAATCATCTTTTAGGATTTGAAACAGCTCAACTGGAATTCCATCACCTCCACTAGCTTTGTTTGTAGTGATGCTTTCTAAAGCCCACTTGGCTTCACCTTCCAAGATGTCTAGCTCAAAGTGAGGGATCACACCATTGTGATTATCTGGGTCATGAAGATCTTTTTTGTACAGGTCTTCTGTGTATTCTTGCCACCTCTTCTTAATATCTTCTGCTTCTGTTAGGTCCATACCATTTCTGTCCTTTATTGTGCCCATCTTTTCATGAAGTGTTCCCTTGGTATCTCTAAATTTCTTGAAGATATCTCTAGTCTTTCCCGTTCTATTGTTTTCCTCTTTTTTTTTTTTTTTGCATTGATCACTGGGGAAGGCTTTCTTATCTCTCTGTGCTATTCTTTGGAACTCTGAATTTAATGGATATATCTTTCCTTTTCTCCTTTGCCTTTCACTTTTTTTCTCAGCTATTCTAAGCCTTCCTCAGACTACCATTTTGCCTTTTTGTATTTGATTTTCTTGGGTATGGTTTTGATCACTGCCTCCTGTACAGTGTCATGAACCTCTGTCTATAGTCCTTCAGGCACTCTTGTCTATCAGAACTAGTCCTTTGAATCTATTTGTCACTTCCCCTGTATAATCATAAGGGATTTGATGTAGGTGATCCCTGAATAGTCTAGTGGTTTTCTTTACTTTCTTCGATTTAAGTCTAAATTTGGCAATAAGCCAGCATCAGCTCTTTATCTTGTTTTAGCTGACTGTATAGAGCTTCTCCATCTTTTGCTACAAAGAATATAATCAGTCTGATTTCAGTGTTGGCCATTTGGTGATGCCTATGTGTAGAATCTTCTCATGTGTTGTTGGAAGAGGGTGTTTGCTACGACTAATGTGTTCTCTTGGCAAAACTCTATTAGCCTTTGCCCTGCTTCATTCTGTACTCCAAGCCCAACTTTGCAGGTATTTCTTGACTTCCTACTTTTGCATTCCAGTCCCCTATAATGAAAAGGACATCATTTTGGGGGTATTATATCTAGAAGGTCTTGTAGGTCTTCATAGAACCATTCAACTTCAGTTTCTTCAGCATTACTGGTCGGGGCATAGACTTGGATTACTGTGATATTAATGGTTTGCCTTGGAAATGAACAGATATCATTCTGTCATTTTTGAGATTGCATCCAAGTAATGGATTTTGGACTTTTTTGTTGATTATGATGGCTACTCCATTTCTTCTAAGGGATTATTGCCCACAATAGTAAATATAATGGTCATCTGAGTTAAATTCACTTATCCCAGTCTATTTTAGTTGGTTGATTCCTAAAATGTTGGTTTTTCACTCTTGCCATCTCCTGTTTGACCACTTTCAATTTGTCTTGATTCATGTACCTAACATCCCAGGTTCCTATGCTTATTAAAGTGGAAAGAAAAATCAGTTATAAATTTCTCAAAGGAAAAAAAACCACATGCTATGTTAAATAGTGATAAGTACTACAGATGTTTAAAAATAATTTTAAAAGAGGCAAAAATGTTGAAGGAAGTAAGGAAATAAGTATTTTCTCAGCTGGGGAAGGAGTTTACATTTTAAATAAGATGAACACAAAAGGGATCTCAGAGTTTTATTTCCATCAAAGACTTGAAATAAGAGAGGAAAACTTGTTTAGGCAGAGGACTGAATGTGGAAAGATCTTAAGGTAAGAGCTTGTCTAGCACCTTCCATGAAAGAGTCTTTATAATATGGTTGGAGCTGAGATCACAATGCAGAGATTTTTTATGTCAAGTAATTAATACATCAACCTACTAATAGTAACAGTATTCTATGTTGTACGTACTTATTTTTCCATCAAGTATTTTATGTCTCTAGGTTTGGTAAATAGGGCTTTGATCTCTTTCTAGTACCTATCATCTCTATTAACTACACATTAACTTCAAATAAAATAATTGCATGTTAAGGTCTGATTATTTATTTTATGGAACATATTATGTAATACTTACAGAAAATAGCTAAGCTAGTTTCTGCTCCAATATTGTTTTCCAAAGCCAAGTTCATTTTGTAATGAAGATTCTCTGCTATCAATATATAGGACAGATTGTTTTACACTGAATATAGTTTCAGAAAAAAAAAACAGTTTTAATTTATTTGATTATAATACCATTGAAAGTGTTAGTTGCTCAATCATGTCTGACTGTTTGCAACCCCATGGACTGTAGCCTGCCAAGCTCCTCTGTCCATGGAGTTCTCCAGGCAGTAATACTGGAGTGGGTTTCCATGCCCTCCTCCAGGGGATTTTCCTGAGCTAGGGATCAAACCTGAGTCTCCCACATTACAGGTGGATTCCTTACCATCTAAGCCATATTGCCTGCTATTTTTTTAATAGAAAAAAAAAAAGGCTTATGAAAAAGAAAATCTCACTAATTTGGTCTGTTAATGGGGGCATAAAAGACTAACAGAGGCAAAATTATTTTCCCAGGACTCGCCTAAGTAATGATAGTTACAGCTAACATTATCATGTTCATAATATGTGATAGCCGCTGTGCTAAATATTTTACAGGCACTATGTGATTATAACTTTCCTAACAATTTTGAGAAAGTGAAAGTGAAAGTCACTCAGTTGTGTCTGACTCTTTGTGACCCCATGGACTATATAGTTCATGTAATTTTCCAGGCCAGAATATTGGAGTGGTTAACCTGTCCCTTCTCCAGTAGATCTTCCTGACCCAGGAATCGAACCAGGGTCTCCTGCATTGCAGATAGATTGTTTACTAACTGAGTTATCAGTGAAGCCCCAAATTTTGAGAGGCAGTCATTATCACTGTTTTACTAATAAGGAAATTTAGGGAAATAAGTAACTACTGAAAACTCACAGATAGGTAAATGGTACAGCTAGGATCCTATCTAGATGATTACATCTCAGAAAGAACTTGCATTGATAATTGTTTGATACACTGCTAGAGTAACTGGGCCAGGAATTCCCTGTTAAAAACATGAAAGTCATAGGGGTATCCTGGGAAGAGAGCAAGCTTCCACTCTTATTAGATGTTGGACTGAATTTTGCTGCCATATAAGAACTGAATATTTTGGAGCAAGCTACATAACTTTCCATATGATTCCAACTGTGAAAACTTGAGGAAACAATTACAACTCCATATCTGCTTATTGGGACCTTGACTTTACCCAATATGGGCAAAAGTTAGGAGCCATCAAGCTTCCTAATTTAATTTGTAAGTATATTCTTACAGAGTAAATAAAAAAAGCTCTTCAGAGAAGAATGCCTTTATATGCCAAACAAGAACATAGATTATTATATTAAAAATACTACTCATAATTTAAAATGAAATTTTAGTACAATAGAAAATATGAAGTATCTACTTAAGGATTTTAAAAGTATACTGAAATTAACAAGGTGTTCATTAATTTGCTTCATCTGTTTACTCTTCACTTCTTTCTTTTTACATACATTTGAAATTTTACTTATGTTCAGTGAAGAAAGTTTGTATTATCAGTATGGATCATTATGTATCTATTGTATAAATGACATCTTAAAAGTAACTATTTTGTTTGCACATGTGGAGCTATAAACTCCAGGTCAGGTTCATAATAGTCATTCATATTTATACTACATGTAATTTGATATTTTAAAAAATTTAAAATAAATTTACTTTTGTAGGTAAAATACCTAATAGAACTGATTTTTATTGTACTTACCGAGGAGCAAAGTTCTAGTTACCTTAATTGCGGTATTTTGCCAAACATCTTTTTTAACCCATTCTTTTATATGTCAAAATGATATGATTTATCCACTGTAAGTAGAAAAACTTCAAGTTATTTTTACATTTTTAGTAATAAATTTACAATAAGCATCCAGCTTTCTACCCTGAGAACTCTGGTGATCAATTGAATGCAGTTACTGGATCACCAGCTGAGATTACAAGGTGTAATCTGTGACTAAGGATGAGAGAGTGCTCTGTGTAAATTTAATTTACCCTTATGGGGATCAAAAGCTCATTAATACTCCTTTCTTTCCAGCTGAGCTAAAAGCTTTAAGCAATTAGTATTTGAAAAAAAATATTTTCTTTCATTATTTTTGCACTTTGTTATCTGTGTTGGTTCCGTATTAAGTATTGATAAGGGTGTATTTTAAAATAGACGTGGCATGGACTATATTGTAGGTTTTATTGTTGCTGTAGTTTTGGATTACTATTTTGTAACAATTTTTATGCCCTAAGAGTTTTTACAGCAATTTAAACAACAGTAGAAAAGTAGTATCCAGGTGTTCATTTCATCTGCTTTCCAGATGAAGTGACCAGTCACTTTCAAGTAATTTGGATTATTTCTCTATTATTCCTGAAAGGAACAAGAAGTGAGAAAATATTTTTAGTCATTAACACAAGAGAGTTTGCTACTTTTCAGTAGTGAATACCTCTGTACTAGCTGATTTAGCCTGAAGGCAGTTCATTAATTACACAGATTTGTTGGAAATAGGGCCATTGGCAGTGTTTAGTATGACTAGTGAATGAAAAAGCTTAGTTTTTTATTTATACAATGTCTTCGTCTGAGACGTTACCTTATTCTTATGAATTCTTATCAATTCTTATATGCAAATTTGTGTGATTATACAACTTCATTTATATCCAAAAGAAAATATTTTTCTTTTTTTTTTATATCAGAAAGAAAATATTTAGGAACAGAAAGAGATGATGAATGTTGGTGGAAAACAACCAAAGATTTTTAGATTTTTATTTTGTTTTAAAACTGATATAATTTGAAATTATATTACTAAGTCTCTTCATAATAATTTCCTGTTGACAAATGATGCTGTGAATGATATAATCTGTAATACTACAAACCATAGATTAGGGAGAAGATTGTATAATGATTTAGAAACATTCCTTCATTAATATCCCTCCTTGGTAGTACATCTAGTGCTTAGCTGCTGCGGCTGCTAAGTCGCTTCAGTCATGTCTGACTCTGTGCGACCCCATAGATGGCAGCCCACTAGGCTCCCCCGTCCCTGGGATTCTTCAGGCAGGAACACTGAAGTGGGTTGCAATTTCCTTCTCCACTAAGTGCTTAGCAGGATATAAAACTCTTCTGGTCCACTAATGCCTCTGTGAGGACTTTCAAGTAATAGTGAAAAATACAATGAATAAAATAATAGGTTTTACGTGTAAATGTCTCTGTAATTCCTTAGTATACACTAATAAAACTGAAACTGAAAAAGAGGTTAGCTCATAGTTAAGACTATTAGAAATTAAAACTTTTCAGCTGCTTTTGATATCCCTTTTCTTCTGTGGTGGAGAATTATAGAACATGTTGTAGGAAAATAACACATGGGCTTTTGTCATCAATTTCTGTTTCAGTGAGAATTTACTTCTTTTCTTGCTTTACTGAATTACAGCTGACAAAAAATATTATTTAAAATGTGTAACATGATTTTATATACTTATTACATATTGTGGAAGGATTCCTCCACCTCAACAGAGTTACTATTAACACTATCACAGCTCACATACTTACTTTTTCTAAAAATAAGGTAGAACTAAAATGAAAACTGTTTAAGTTCTACTTTCCAAAGTTTAGTTAAACAGTAAAGTGTTGTCAACTGTAGTCACTGTGTTATATATTTTATCCTCAGACTTCATTAATGGCACCCCACTCTAGTACTCTTGCCTGGAAAATCCCATGGACGGAGGAGCCTGGTGGGCTGCTGTCCATGGGGTAGCTAAGAGTTGGACACAACTGAGCGACTTCACCTTCACTTTTCATTTTCATGCATTGGAGAAGGAAATGGCAACCCATTCCAGTGTTCTTGCCTGGAGAATCCCAGGGACGGGAGAGCCTGGTGGGCTGCTGTCTATGGGGTTGCACAGAGTTGGACACGACTGAAGCGACTTAGCAGCAGCAGCAGC
Source organism: Oreotragus oreotragus (assembly GCA_006410675.1). Taxonomy (NCBI): domain Eukaryota; kingdom Metazoa; phylum Chordata; class Mammalia; order Artiodactyla; family Bovidae; genus Oreotragus; species Oreotragus oreotragus. The sequence continues at coordinate 52,941 of SJYX01011853.1, forward strand.
AGCAGCAGCAGCAGCAGACTTCATTTATCTTACAGATGAAAGTTTGTACCCTTTTAACTATCTCTTCTTATTTTCCCTACCTGCTAGCTGCTGGCAACCAGCTTTCTTCTCTGTTTCGATGAGTTTGACTTTTTTTTTTTTTTTTAAAGATTCCACAATAAGTAATAGCATTCAGAATTTATCTTTCTGTGGTTGGCTTATATTGCTTAGCATAATGTCCTCTGGTTTCATCTATGTTGTTATAAATTACAAGATTTCCTTCTTTTTTAAGGTCGAAAAATACTGTGTGGTACATATATAGATACTTGTCTTCACTTTTTTGTGCTTTGCAGATGTTGCAGTTTTTTTTTTTTTTTTTTTTTTTGCAAACTAAAGGTTTGTTGAGCAAGACTCTTGGTGTCATTTTTCCAACAGCATTTTCTCACTTCTTATCTCTGTATCATCTTACAGTGTTTCAAACTTCTTTATTATTATTGTATTTATGGTGATCCGTGATTAGTAATCGTAAATGTTACCAATTATAATTGTTTAGGGACACCATGAACCCTACCCATGTAAAATGGCAAACTTATTGGATACATTTGTGCATATTCTGACTGCTCATTCAGTAACCCACTAGTCATTTTCATGTCTCTCTCTGACTCCTTAGATCTTCCTCTTCTCGGATATACTACAGTTAACAGGTACTTAGGTTGTTTCCCTGCCTCGGTTATTGTGAATAATGCCTCTATGAAGATAAGAGTACAGAGATCTCTTTGAGATAATTCCTTTTATGTGTATTTATATATATACAACCTAAATATGAGTATATATATATATGTAATTATCTCAAAGAGATTGCTGTGCATGTATAGGATTACTGAATCATATGGTAATTCTATTTGTAATTTCTTGAACAACCTCCATACGGTTTTCCATGATTGCTGTGTCATTTACAATCTCAGCAGCATCTTTTATCTCTTGTCTTTTTGATAATAGACATCTTGAAAAATAATGAGATAACTTTAGTGTGGTTTGATTTACATTTCTCTGATGATTAGTGATATTGACCACCTTTTCATGTACTTGTTGATCTTTTGAAAAATATTTCGATACATTGCTCAGTTTTTAAAAACATTGTTTTTCTGGTGTTAAATTGTATGGGTTCCTTGTATTTTGTTTTTTTTTTAATATAAATTTATTTATTTTACCTGGAGGTTGATTACTTTACAATATTGTATTGGTTTTGCCATACATCAACATGAATCCTCCACAGGTATACACATGTTTCCCATTCTGAACCCCGCTCCCTCCTCCCTCCCTGTACCATCCCTCTGGGTCGTCTCAGTTCACCAGCTCCAAGCATCAAGTATCATGCATCGAACCTGGACTGGTGATTCATTTCATATATGATAGTATACATGTTTCAATGCCATTCTCCCAAATCATCCCACCCTCTCCCTCTCCCACAGAGTCCAAAAGACAACAGTTACATCTGTGTCTCTTGTATTTTGATAATCTCTTACTGGACATGTGATTTAGAATACTTTCTCCCTACTTTGTTGTTGATGGTTTCCTTTGCTTTATAGAAGCTTTTTAGTTTGATATAGTCTCACTTGCTTATTTTTGCTGTTATTATATTTGCTTTTGGTTTCATTGGTGATCCGTGATTAGTAATCGTAAATGTTACCAATTATAATTGTTTAGGGACACCATGAACCCTACCCATGTAAAATGGCAAACTTATTGGATACATTTGTGCATGTTCTGACTGCTCATTCAGTAACCCACTAGTCATTTTCATGTCTCTCTCTGACTCCTTAGATCTTCCTCTTCTCGGATATACTACAGTTAACAGGTACTTAGGTTGTTTCCCTGCCTCGGTTATTGTGAATAATGCCTCTATGAAGATAAGAGTACAGAGATCTCTTTGAGATAATTCCTTTTATGTGTATTTATATATATACAACCTAAATATGAGTATATATATATATGTAATTATCTCAAAGAGATTGCTGTGCATGTATAGGATTACTGAATCATATGGTAATTCTATTTGTAATTTCTTGAACAACCTCCATACGGTTTTCCATGATTGCTGTGTCATTTACAATCTCAGCAGCATCTTTTATCTCTTGTCTTTTTGATAATAGACATCTTGAAAAATAATGAGATAACTTTAGTGTGGTTTGATTTACATTTCTCTGATGATTAGTGATATTGACCACCTTTTCATGTACTTGTTGATCTTTTGAAAAATATTTCGATACATTGCTCAGTTTTTAAAAACATTGTTTTTCTGGTGTTAAATTGTATGGGTTCCTTGTATTTTGTTTTTTTTTTTAATATAAATTTATTTATTTTACCTGGAGGTTGATTACTTTACAATATTGTATTGGTTTTGCCATACATCAACATGAATCCTCCACAGGTATACACATGTTTCCCATTCTGAACCCCGCTCCCTCCTCCCTCCCTGTACCATCCCTCTGGGTCGTCTCAGTTCACCAGCTCCAAGCATCAAGTATCATGCATCGAACCTGGACTGGTGATTCATTTCATATATGATAGTATACATGTTTCAATGCCATTCTCCCAAATCATCCCACCCTCTCCCTCTCCCACAGAGTCCAAAAGACAACAGTTACATCTGTGTCTCTTGTATTTTGATAATCTCTTACTGGACATGTGATTTAGAATACTTTCTCCCTACTTTGTTGTTGATGGTTTCCTTTGCTTTATAGAAGCTTTTTAGTTTGATATAGTCTCACTTGCTTATTTTTGCTGTTATTATATTTGCTTTTGGTTTCAAGTTTAAAAAGTTATTGCCAAGGTGCTTACACATCGTCAAGGTGCTTACACATCTAAGTTTCTTCTAGGAGTTTCACAGCTTCAAGTCTTCTGTTAAAGTCATTTAATCCATTTTTAGTTGATTTTGCTGTATGGTGTTAGATAAGGGTTCATTTTTATTTTGCATTTAGCTGTTTGATATCACCAACACCATTTATTCTGGAGGCTATCCTTTATTTTCTTGGGCTCCCAAATCACTGCAGATGGTGACTGCAGCCATGAGATTAAATGATGCTTGCTCCTTGAAAGAAAAGCTATGACCAAACCAGACAGCATATAAAAAAGCAGAGACATTACTTTGCTGACAAAGGTCTGTCTAGTCAAAGCTATGGTTTTACCGTAGTTGTTATGGATGCAAAAGCTGGACTATAAAGAAAGCTGAGCACCGAAGAGTTGGTGGTTTTGAACTGTGATGCTGGAGAAGATGCTTGAGAGTTCCTTGGACTACAAGGAGATCCAACCAGTCCATCCTTAAGGAAGTCACTCCTGAATATTTATTGGGAGGACTGATGCTGAAGCTGAAACTCCAATACTTTGGCCACTTGATTCAAAGAACTGACTCAGTGGAAAAGACCCTGATGCTGGGCAAGATTGAAGGCAGGAGGAGATGGGGACCAGAGAGAATGAGATGGTTGGATGACATCACTGACTTGATGGACATGAGTTTGGGCAAGCTCATTTAGTTTGTGATGGACGGGGAGGCCTGGCATGCTGCAGTCCATGGGGTCATGAAGAGTTGGACAAGACTGAGTAACTGAACGGAACTGATCCTTTTCCCACTGCGTATTATTTGCTCTTCTGTTGAAAATTAATTACCTGTATTTATGTGGGTTTATATGTGGGCTCTCTGTTCTGTCCCCTGATTTGTTTGACAGTTTTATGCCAATACCATACTATTTTGATTACTGTAGCTTTGTAATAGACTTTGAAATAAGGAAATGTGACACCTCCAGCTTTGATCTTCCTTTTCAAGATTGGCTCTTTGGGGTCGTTTGTGATTCCATACAAATTTTAGGATTTTTTTCTATTTCTGTAAGAAGTATCAGTGACATTTTTATAGGACTCACAATGAATCTGTAGATTCTTAGGATAGTGTGGACATTTGCACAGTATTAATTTTTCAACCTATGAATCTAAGTCATAAAGAAATTAAGTAGCATGTACACAGGCACACAGCAGTTAGCAGAGTGTGAATCTGTTCCTGGCCACTAGGGTGCAAGATCCCTTTGTCTTAAACCACTCTTGAGTTGTGTCTTGTAAATGGAAAAGAGAAAAGGGAATGAACAAGACTTAGGAAAGTCAGAAGAGCTGAAAGTGAGATTATAGAGCAGAAGATAAACTTTCTTACAATGGGAGTCTCCGACTAAGGGAAAAACTTCTGACTATATAGTTGAAACAGGTGTAAATGGCCTTACGTTGTGAGAACTTGAGACAGTTAGTTACACTGGGGACAAACCCATCAACAGATGAATGGATAAAAAAGCTGTGATACATATATTCAGTGGAATACTACTCAGCCATAAAAAAAAGTTATAATGAGGTGGATAAACCTAGAGCCTATTATATAGAGTGAAGTAAGTCAGAAAGAGAAATATAAATATCATATACTGATGCATATAAATGTAATCTAAAAAGATGGTACTGGTGAATTTATTTTCAGGGCAGCAAAGGAGGAGGACATGGAAGGAGGGGAGGAGGCAGAGGTTGAAGTGTATGGAGAGAGTAACATGGAAATTTACAATACCATATGTAAAATAGATAGCCAGTGAGAATTTGCCATATGACTCAGAGAACTCAAATGGGCTCTGTGACAATCTAGAAGGGTGGGATGGGGAGGGCTACGGGAGGGAGGTTTGAGAGGAAGGGGACTTGGATGTACCTATGGCTGATTCTTATTGATATATACAGAAAACTATAAAATTCTGTAAAGCAACTATCCTTCAATTAAAAAAAAATACAACAAAATAAATTGGAGACAAACTAGTGATACCATGAAGATGATTCGCTCCTAAAGAAAAGTTGCTAAGACCTAAACTAGTTTTAACTCTGTGAGAAATCAACCTTTAGAGTAAACTGACTACCTTCTGTGTTTCTCTAAGTTAACTGTAATACATTTCTCTCTATTTAAGACAACCCTTACTCCTCTGATTTCCTTTTTTCAAATGTCCAAGGAGGCATACGATTACCCCATCTCTTCCTATTGTGACCCATGTTTTCAATATATGGTTTGAAAATAGTTTGAGAACATCACTGATGTCAGCTCTATCCCAATTATAGTCTAAGATGAAATTAAATTCTTGACAATTGGAAAAGCTATGATTTAGGCATGGTCCTGTGGCACAATTTAGAGAAATTTTATAGATAAGTTTATTGCAACTAGACATTGATCTCAATGCTTTACAGATGACATCTCATTTCTTTCTCATAATAAGCTAATTTATAAGGTAAATAGCACTAAATACCCAGTTTTAAGATGAGAAAATGGATATTATAGAAAATTTTTATTTTCACAAAATTACACAACTAGCTCTTTGTGGCATATAAGCTATGTTTATATATTTACTTTTTAAAAAATAAAGTGTATTCACCAAAATGTAATCTTCTTACTTTTCTTCAGAAACTTGTCTGTAGAGTTATTTTAACACTGGAGCATTAAGTACTGAGACTTTGAATGTTTTAAATAAAATTATCTAGCATATGTTTAGTTTTTACAGGAAGGAAGCAGAAGTTAGTTGTGATCCACATAAAGATAAATAAAATAAAAATTTAATTTGATTGTTTGGAATAATTTTCTCATTATTCCCTTTGAATGAAGTAAAATATGTCTATAATATAGAGAACAAAATATTTTTTAAAGCTGAAATATTTTATATTGACTTATCTAAAATAGTTAATTTTATTTCACCACTTATTAGGCTAGGCTTCAGATAGAATAAAATATATGAAGTGAAAAATTTCTTGATATCTACACATAGTAAGTACATGATAAAACTTGCAAATTGATCAAATTGTAATACATGGTAAATTAGAGTAAACCTTATGTGTCAAATTACCCAAGGGATTCTAGAAATCAGTTATTATTTTTATTTAGTGCACAAGGCAAAGCCTTACATATTACAAAATCATTATACCTTGAGTTAATTACTGTGCTAATTATTGTATGTGTGTGAGCTCAGTTGGTCAGTTGTGTCCAACTCTTTGTGACCTCATGGACTATAGCCCACCAGGGTCTTCTGTTCTTGGGATTTCCCAGACAAGAATGCTGGAGCAGATTGCCGTTTCTTCTTCCAGAGGATCTTCCCGTGACCCAGAGATTGAACCTGCATCTCCTGCATTGGCAGGTAGATTCTTTACCACTGCACAACTATTAGAGCTACAGAGATGAAAATGATATAGGAATCTCAAAATATGAGGACCCTGTATGCAAGACAGCAAAAAAGATACAAATGTGTAGAGCGGACTTATGGACTCTGAGGGAGAAGGAGAGGGAGAGGGAGAGGGAGGGATGATTTGGGAGAATAGCATTGAAATATGTATACTATCATGTAAGAAATGAATTGCCAGTCTATGTTCAAAAAAAAAAAAAAGATTGATCATAAAAAAATATATATATATAGCAGGATATACAAGCCAGCAGATCATATCTAAAATATGTTTGGAATTCACAGGGATGATCTTGAAAGCAATGCCTGTATCTCTAATGTGGTGAAAGAAATGAAAAGCCTCCTAGAAGAGTTTCTGCCTTAGCAAATTACTACTTGACCTGAAAACTGAGCTGGTTTTGAGATCAAATGGGGATTTGTCAAGGTCATATACAATTGAATGGTTCATATATTATATATATATATGTATGTATATATATAATATTTGATTATGTGTGTATGTAAAAAAGTTATGTTGGGGGCTGAAACATTGTGATAGGTGGAGTAATGACCTCTTAGATATCTAGATCCTAGATTTTGGAATCAGTAAATGATACCTTATAGAACAAAAGAGATTCTGCAAATGACATTAAATTAAATATTTTGAGATAGGGGATATTATTCTGGATTACCCTAGTAAGTCTACATGTGTTCACTAGTGTCCTGATAAAAGGGAGGCAGATTTGACCACAAAAAGAGAGGTGATGTAATGATGGAAGCAAGATTAGAAGGTATATTTTGAAGATGGAGAAGGAACACAAGCCCCAGGAATCCAGGCCACTTGAAGCTGAAAAGACAATTGGATTTTCCTCTCAAAACTCCAAAAGGAACCAGCCCTGCTGATAATGTGATGTTAGCTTGTGTATCTATCTGATGATTTCAGACTTCTGGCCTCCAGAACTATAAGATAATGAATTTGTGTGTGTGGTTTTTTTTAATACCAATAAGTTCACGGTCATTTGTTACAGTAGCATTGTTTGAGCTCTTACCCTGAAAAGCCTCACTTGAATCAGAAACCTGACATCAACCTCAGAGGTTATCCTAGTCTCACTCATCAGCATTATAAATTTGACTGACATTATTCAGATACTCACCTCATATATTTTATGATCTATATACATTAAGGTCACAGCTCTTGTTTTTAGTCCAATCTGAAGTCTAATTTGGTGTTAATCTCCATGTTCCAGGAAAGACTGCATGGCCTAAGGTGCTTGCTTTTGAAAATTATTAATACTGAATTCATACATAATAATGTAACTGCTTATTTTTAAGATTTTAATGAGTAACATGCTTAGATATGAATTTCAAAAATATAACTTTAGCATCAAGTCAGAAAACTATAAGTTGTGAATGAGAAGTGGTAAGAGGACCAGTGAGGAAGAGACTTGATTACATATAAGAAAGTTTGTCCTGTGTGGGAGCAGTAGGTTAAGACATACTCCAAAGATATTTTGGATTCAGAATCAATAGTCTCTGAATGGATTATTGTGGTGTGGGAGCCAAAGGCAGCTCAGAGTTTGATAACTTGGTTAACTGAGTCATGAGATAACTGAACTTAAAATATGTGTACAGGAGAAGGTATACAGATTTAAATATATTTAGCTTTAGATTCCTGTTGGACATCTGTGTGGAGATTGATATTTAAAAATGAAAATACAGTCAAGATGTCACTGTGCCAGTACAGAGTTTGGAGACAAGCCACCTTACATCTTTGGAAATAGCATGCTTCTAAAGAGCTTGGAAGGATAGGAAAGAATTCCAGAATCCTAGGAAACATAAACACTAGAAACTCTGCCTATGGAAGAAGAATCCATCAGAGAGACTAAGGAAAACAAAAAGAAATCTCGGGGGGAAAACCATGAAGAAATGCTTATGTTGAATCCCAAAGAAGAATTTTATAGAGATCTGTCCTCTCTTGCATACCAGAAAGAGGGATAAAGAGCAAACTCATTGGAAAAGACCCTCATGCTGGAAAAGATTGAGGGCAGGAGGAGAAGGGGGCAACAGAGGATGAGATAATTGGATGGCATCTCCGACTCAATGAGACATGAGTTTGAGCGAATTCTGGGAGATAGTGAAAGACAGGGAATCCCGGTCTGCTGCAGTCTGTGGGGTAACAAAGAGGCAGACTGGACTGAGTGAGTGAACAACAAAAGTTGCAAAGCAGTTTTGACTTTCTGGATGAGATTAGAAATCTGCAGTTTTTTTTTACCCCAAGATTTGAATTAATGGGATTAAAACCTAAGATATAATGGGAATATGTGGAAATATATTTACCCAAGGATCTGAACTTGCAGATGTCTATAAAATGTTTTATATGTCTGTCCTTTTGTACTTTAGGGCATTATTCTAAATTTTATGTTCTTATAATGACATAATGGTAAGTACATTTAAACCTGCCCCTCAATTATTATGAGGCTTAAAAATAGCTGTATTAACTCTTCAGGATTTAAAAAACAGATTCTCAGTCATTTGGGCTCATAGTCTTCATGCATATTAGTGAGATCATTTCTGTGTGCTTCTTATCAATAAAAGGCTATTATGGTTTCTGGTTAGAGGCTAGGAATCTCCAGTCTGGAAAATAAAATTAGAAGAGATGAGGCACATTTATATATAGTAGAAACAAAGATACCAGTTGATCTATGAAATGTGAAGTTTCTGATGTAATCATGAAGAAAAGACGTTTAGAAAGGAAAATGTTATCTACCTCTGAGTGCCCTTTTAGCTTGGTCACGGTGTCAATGTGATCATTACTCCTGAATAGTGAGATTATTAATCTCTGTTTGAATAAAAGTTTGTATAAAACTAGAAGGCATTCCAAAATTCATATTTTCCTACTTGATGTTTCATAGATAAAGAAATTATTTGATCAAAAGGCTACAGAAATGACTGTTTTCCCTAAGTTTTATTCACATATAAAGTTTAATTTCACTGGACCCTGCTTTTGAACTAAAGATAGTCATTCTTACCAACCACAAATCACCATGACTTGAACTGCTATAAAATATTAAATCACTTTAAATTAATCTCCCTAGGGTATAAAAATAGGATATTTCTTTTCACATTTTTAGTATATTTATCACACCAAGCTTTATATATCCATGTATAATGGACTCGGACCTTGTTTCCAATATTAAATTACAGAGCTGTGAAGAGTCAAACATTTCTAATACTGTTTCCTTTCCTCACCAGTGATTTCGGCAGTAGCAACGTTGGGTTCATATATGTTGATTCTCTTAGAGATTTCACAGATTTTTCCATCAAGGCCAAGTCTCTGGTTATATGACTTCAGTAAGTGTCTCCTTCCTTAATCAAATATATACTCTTTACAGATTTAAGAGTATCAATGGATCCAGTAGGGTGGTGGTGAATGAAGAGCATCTCTCTTTGGCTTCCAGGAAAGTTTTATAAACAATTTTTGGTTTCCTTTTCTGACTTACTTTCTGATGAGATGACACCCTGAATGGTGATGGTTCTGTCTCTGCCTGTGATGGGGATAATTGGTGCTGGTTATTAGGATAGCTGCTCAAATCTGGCATTATAGATTCTCTGCAACTCCTTGATTTGCCAGTAACTACTCATGTAAATTTGGGGCAAAAATCATATTTTGTGAACATCAGTTTCATCATTTGTAAAGAGGGATGGTAATACTTAGGCCATGAGTAGTTTAGACATTCATGAAGCATAGTGAAAATAAAAATTTTAACACAATACTTAAGTCATAGCAGACATTTAATAAATAAGATTTACTCATTATTATATAATGATATATATGTTATGTGTATTAGTCACTCAGTCACGTCCAACTCTTTGTGACCCCATGGGCTGTAGCCTACCAGGAGTGGGTTGCCATTCCATTCTCCATAATGTATATGTGTTATTATATAAAATCATGTATTGCTGATTTGTGGTAGTGTAGACTTGACAGATTGATCTTGGAGAAAGCCTTCCATATTTCTTACTATGATATGTCTTAATCTTCTGAGCCCAATGCCTCGCATATCTGCAGACAATAGCATCCCCAGGGCTGTTACAATTAGATCAGCTGACTGTTTTTATTCTACTTTCATAGCATATAATATAACGTTCAGATATTCCACTTTATTTAATACAGACCTTGGGGATGATTGTAGCAGTTAAAAAAGAAAAAGACAATTAAGAGATGTTTTGACCAACCTAGATAGCATATTGAAAAGCAGAGACATTACTTTTCCAACAATGGTCTGTCTAGTCAAGGCTATGGTTTTTCCAGTGGTCATTTATGGATGTGAGAGTTGGACTGTGAAGAGAGCTGAGCGCCGAAGAATTGCTGCTTTTGAATTGTGGTGTTGGAGAAGACTCTTGAGAGTCTGTTGGAGTGCAAGAGATCCAACCAGTCTGTTCTAAAGGAGATCAGTCCTGGGTGTTCTTTGGAAGGAATGATGCTAAAGCTGAAACTCCAGTACTTTGGCCACCTCATGCGAAGAGTTGACTCATTGGAAAAGACTTTGATGCTGGGAGGGATTGGGGGCAGGAGGAGAAGGGGCTGACAGAGGATGAGATGGCTGGATGGTATCACCGACCCGATGGACGTGAGTCTGAGTGAACTCCAGGAGGTGGTGATGGACAGGGAGGCCTGGTTTGCTGCGACTCATGGGGTCGCAAGTAGTTGGACACGACTGAGCGACTGAACTGAACTGACAACTTTAGGTTTATATATCACTGGATGAAATCTGTAGATAATGAGCAGAGTCCTTGTACCAGAAAAGGTTGAAGACACTAATATCATCTGATTGTTGCATGAATGATGTCAACATCCCTTTAAATGCCTCTAATGTGCTAGTACAAACTGGCCCACCATTGTAAACAATTACCAAGAAAATTGACAATCTGACCTCCAGAGAGAGAGAAGAAAATATTATTGAGCACTTATAATGAACTATGTATTTTCATTTATAAGAGCTCAACTTAATTATTAGAAACTGTTATTTATACATTACTAGATGAAATTACAGAAAATTGTTGGACACATGAATGAATAGTGTAGCTGAAATTCTTTCCAATATATTTCAAGTTGCAGACATTAAAAAATTAAGTAAACTAAAAATGAGTTGGTTATTATTCATTCTATACATAAAACATTTGTAGCCAGTTCATGATTGTTAGAAAATAGAATCAAATAGTTATATAATTGGAAATAGAATATATTCTGGGGGGCAAGGTGTAATCTCTCAAATCTCTTTTTCTCTTTTTTTTGGTGATATTTTTAAGGAATTAAGAAATAGAATTTTAAGATACTAATCAGATTTGAAATGAAATCTTATGTATCAAGCAATGACAAAGTCTTAGAAATTGTAAAATGTTATTAAATGCAAATCCATTATAATTAGTAGTCTAATAAAATTATGCTCCTGATTTTGGATATTCTAAGTGAGTGACTAAATTTTTATTGGCATTAAATAGTCAGTTTGGAGGTTTGTATTCCAAGATTCAAACTTGTAGTTTCAGTGCTTCCACTGACTCCAACTTGATGACTTAGGATGTTTTATCACCACTGGCCTTGCTTTTCTTTTGACAAAATGTTAATAGTAATGTCCTACTTCACCAAAAGAATAAATTAGTAAACTATAGTAAAAATTCTTATGATCATTAAGATTATAAAAAGTAAAGTTTAAGGGGTTAATATAATCTAAACCTGCTGAATTTCAAATTTTATGAAACTTTTTTTATTGAAAAACTATTGTGGATAATGTAAAGTATTTCACTGAAGCAGTAATGTCATTTTAATATTCAGTGGTGGTATTAAAAGACTTAGCATCTTCTAACCACAGTCCCTTGTTCCATAAAAGGAATAGCATCTTTCTTTTATTTTTTTAATACTCTTAAAAAGCACTACTCACAAGTTGAACTTTTTTAGGGTAGAGAAAAAATCCTAATGGAAAAGTAAAATCTCAACTTCTTGGCCTGAAACCACATAACTCTGGTTTTCAGATGGGAAAAAAAGAAAGAGCAAAAAATGTGATGAACCCTTAATAGTATAAGGTCCTCTAACTGAGATGTGGTAATAATTGCTTTTTATTTTTTTGTAACATCTCCTGGAAATGGTAATGCTTTCAAGTGAGGATCAAAGAGAATGACCTACATAAGAAATAGATTGCAACATATAGTTACACTTTTCATCCTTTGTAATATGCTTCTTGCATCTACACGTCTAATAAGAAACACAGCATAATGCTCATCATTTTTTAAAATGAGTTGTTACTAAGGTCAGATAGGATACTTGGAAACTAGTGAAAAAATATGATTTAGACCAAGATGTTAATGCCAACAGATCTCTAGGTGGATCAGTCTTCATATACCAGCTTTGTATATTTAAAGGAAATAAGACAAAAAATATAATAAATAAATTTTTTCTAGTTTCTATATATGTATGTTATGTATATTTTATATGTGTTACATATTTGCCTGAATTTGTCTATATGTGTACATTTATACACATTGTACTCTCTTTATATATATTATCTATTTCTGATGCAATGTGTGTGTGTCATCAGACATACTTAAAAGATTCATTAAGAACAAGGTGATGTTGTTTTTAAGTTTAAAAACAAGTTTAATTCACAGATTTTTGTTGTCTTTCCAATTAGGCAATGTACCTCAAAATGTATAATTACTAGTAATATTTTATGAGGAAGTATCTCTTGCCAACTCAGCACAGCACCAAAGTTATGTGGTTAGTGCTATCTATGTTCCCTGATGTACAAATTTTCCTAGAGGAGTAACACCTTAAGATATTATTAGCTAAACTAATGCATCAGATAATTTCAATGATAAAAATTGCCAGAGTTTTATGGGAAGTTTCAATGTCTAGGAATTGGTGGAGAAGTAATTCAGTGGTATCAGAAAAAAGACAAACCACTTTAAATCATGAATTTTTCCAAGGGCTCTTTTCTTCCATGGATGAATTTAAAAATAACCAACAGTATAATGTTCCTGAAAAAAATGATGTGGTCATTTTTTGATACCATTTGTAAATGTCCTTGATAGCAGAAGAAGGTGAAACTATTTAGAAATTGCCCAGGTGGGAAGAGTACATTTAAAATAGTCACATTTATTTTGATTGAAAATGATTCTTATCCTATCAAGATATCCAAAGTAGTGCTCTATAGTTATAGCATCACCTTTACTTCAAAAGGTAAAATTAATTTCTAAGTAGAGTCTATATGTACACTTCCAAAACCATTTCAGAGAGGCCAAAATGAGCTTTGGAAGTCTGCCAACATGCACTTAACAATTTTGAGACAAGCATAAAAGGCTGTAGGGGCTCAAAATAGAAATGGATTAGTCAATATGCCTATAAAAAAAGGAAATTCTTGAATAGAGAGATAGCTGCATTTTATTTTACATAACAGATTTATCTATTGTATTGAGAATTTGATATATATTTCTTAAGTATATGTTTATCGAATTTTATTTGTCTTATAATCATGAAAAGGCAATGGCAACCCATTCCAGTACTCTTGCCTGGAAAATCCCATGGACGGAGGAGCCTGGTAGGTTGCAGTCCATGGGGTCGCGAAGAGTCAGACATGACTGAGCGGCTTCACTTTCACTTTTCACTTTGATGTCTTGGAGAAGGAAATGGCAACCCACTCCAGTGTTCTTGCCTGGAGAATCCTAGGGACAGCGGAGCCTGCTGGGGTGCCGTCTATGAGGTCGAACAGAGCTGGACACAACTGAAGCAACTTAGCAGCAGCAGCATGATAAAGCTTGATATGTATTTCTAGTAAAAGAAATGTTGTTTCTAAGAAGTCAACCTAGAACAATAAACTACTTAAGTAACTTAATGAAATGCCCACCTGATAAAACAGTGTTCAAATAAAACATTATATGTAACTTACTGAAAGCAATCCCTCTCAATTGGAGCTAGTCTTAGATTTTAAAGGGAAACTGACCACATCACAGAGCAGAGCATACTGAATTGAAGCCCTTCAGCTTCAATTAAAACATCCTTCTAATATTTTACTACCTTAAACTGTCAGGCTTACACCTTAGTGAAAGTGATACTTTTAGAAGTGAGGGAACCAATTCTGACTAAACACAGGAGATAATAAAAATATACCTTTTTTTCCCAAATTGAAAATGCCTAAGCCAATGTGAAAATGTTCCTCATATTCACAAAAATTGTCTGTTAAAGAACCTGAAAATTCTTCATTCATATAACACACAGTGCAAAAGCTCCTAGCTTATTTTTTTTACCTACAAAAAGAAAAACGAAAATAAAAATATTACGAAAAATAAAGGGATGCACAGTACATATGGATTGACTAAATTATTAATTTTAATCACATTAATGTTCATAAATTTTATATTATTAACACTTTAAAGAATTTCTGTCTGTAATATATAGTATATATTAATCAGTTCAGTTCAGTCGCTCAGTCATGTCAGACTTCTTTGCAGCATGCCAGGCCTCCCTGTCCATCACCAACTCCTGGAGTTCACTCACACTCATGTCCATTGAGTCAGTGATGCCATCCAGCCATCTCATCCTCTGTTGGCCCCTTCTCCTCCTGCCCCCAATCCCTCCCAGCATCAGAGTCTTTTCCAATGAGTTAACTCTTCGCATGAAGTGGCCAAAGTATTGGAGTTTCAGCTTTAGCATCATTCCTTCCAAAGAACACCCAGGACTGATCTCCTTTAGAATGGACTGGTTGGTTCTCTTGCAGTCCAAGGGACTCTCAAGAGTCTTCTCCAACACCACAGTTCAAAAGCATCAATTCTTTGGTGCTCAGCTCTCTTCACAGTCCAACTCTCACATCCATACATGACCACTGGAAAAACCATAGCCTTGCCTAGACTGACCTTAGTCGGCAAAGTAATTTCTCTGCTTTTGAATATGCTATATAGGTTGGGCATAACTTTCCTTCCAAGGAGTAAATGTCTTTTAATTTCATGGCTGAAATCACCATTTGCAGTGATTTTGGAGCCCCCCAAAATAAAGTCTGACACCGTTTCCACTGTTTTCCCATCTATTTCCCATGAAGTGATGGGACCAGATGCCATGATATTCATTTTCTGAAGGTTGAGCTTAAGCTAACTTTTTCATTCTCTTCTTTCATTTTCATCAAGAGGCTTTTTAGTTCCTCTTCACTTTCTGCCATAAGGGTGGTGTTATCTGCATATCTGAGGTTATTGATATTTCTCCTGGCAATATTGATTCCAGCTTGTGCTTCTTCCAGCCCAGCGTTTTTCATGATGTACTCTGCATATAAGTTAAATAAGTAGGGTGACAATATACAGCCTTGACGTACTCCTTTGCCTATTTGGAACCAGTGTGTTGTTCCATGTCCATTGGGAAAAATTATGTTTGGTGATTCATACTCATCCCTCTCCTTTAAGAGAGAGCTCTGGAAAGAGGACTCTAAGAATCTGTTTTTGCTTTTTTGACATATCAGGTATTTTCACATGCATATACATGAAGGCTAGCTTTTATTATCAGCATAGAAATCCTGTTTGCTTTTTGGATTGTATATCTGAACTCTAGACAAGATGTCAGGACTAGAATAGATCTTGGGTATCATAAAGTTAACCTCCTCATTTTATAGGAAGAAAAACAAGTCTCACAGAGATAGGACTGTATCTAAGATGACTCCTATTTGTACAGGATACAGCTCACAAACACGGAATGAATTATAGGTAATTCATATGTTCCATTTTAAAATGTTTGTGCTTCTCTCTTGCTCCTCCAGAAACACTTGTGATCCTAATAATTTAATAGGGTTTGATTCTAAATTCCATCTGTCCTCTCCCATCTGTCCATCTAGATAATGGTCACAATTGAAATAGTCTTGAATGATGAATGATATTGAATACTTAACAAATTATTTTAAATTATAGAACTGTAATTCCACAAAATATGGGGATGATCCGGAGGGATGATGGGGGGTGGGAGGAGGGAGGGGGGTTCATGTTTGGGAGTTTGTGTACACCCGTGGCGGATTCATGTCAATGTATGCCAAAACCAGTACAGTACTGTAAAGTTAAAAAAAACAAAAAAACAAAAAAACACCAAATAGCTTATACAGCCAACAGAACCCTTGCATATAACGTTATAGTCTCATAAATTAAAACATGCTTAGTTGTTTTTTGGTATAGCATAAATGTTCAATAATAAAAGTCTTGTCTTGTTTTTTCTGCAGTTTTAGACTAATAAGATTGCCTAAAAGAGGAAGTTTTCTTCCTACCAACCTGGCATGACTATGTGTTAGTCACTTGGAATATTGAAGTTCACCTTTCACACAGATATCAAGCAGTCTCCCTAGCAGTGAGAATCTATAGTTTTCTATTAAAAAATGTGTTGTTTGCTACTTTGAGAACAGTATTAAATAGGCGAGTGTAAATAATACAGAATCTTCAATGTATATAGAGTAGTATTTAAGAGCACTTGCAATATAGATGTTTCCAAGAATACTAATTTAGGCACTTAGAGGCATACTTTCTTTGGTGATCAGAGCCTGGAGTCTGAGATAGTCTGTTCTTTCTCTGACCTTTAAAGACTGAGTTTAAGGTTCTCATTCATAAATAGGAAATATATATATATATATTTTTTAATCAAACATGTGTTAAGCTTATTTCTCTATTTAAAGTTTGTTTGGCTATTAATTTGCTTTACTTAAGAAAGCCCTGCATCTGAAAATATTGATAATATTTCTAATATTGTCATCATTCAACTATTATGTCCAAAATCTGGAAATCGAGGATTGCCACAAATTAGGCCAAACTACAGTTACTCCAACTCATTCACTGAGTTAGCTGTGGACATGAAGCTCTGCAGAGCCTCAGGCACTCAAGGATCTGGGAACTCAAGTCTAGTGGTGGCCATTTCAGCGTCCATGATGATTGACAGAAATAGTGCATAGAAACTTCTGTCGTTGCTCATGCTCTACATGGTTATATAGAACATTCTATAAAATTGTACTTATATTCACTAGCATATTTACATGTACATATACAACTTTTTTCATTAGTTTTTGAGAAATTATATTTGAGAGTAAGTATAAGATTTTAAAAGAAAAACATCTAGTTTGTTTTCCTCTTTTTCTTTCCTACATGTCTGTTTCACTATATATTTATAAGTTAGTAATAATTTAGTGTTAATATTAGTCTGAGTTAGTAGTTTATGTATATGCATTTAACTTTGCAAAATCATGATCAAAGGAATTTACACTTTAATCTGTAGTATGCAGGTAGTAGACAAAGTCACTAAGATAAAACATTTCTGATCCATGGCCAAACATAGTGGGAGAACCTAGTTGAAAATAAAATCAGCATTTAATGTTCACTCCATTTGATTTTTAGTATAAATTTAATCTAAAATAAGAATGAGTCACCAAATCCGATATTCATTCTTTTTTCTCTGAAAATCGTATGTTCTAGATAATCATTCATAACCTCGTTTCTTCTTAAACAAGGAACAATGACAATCTACAAGACACACTTTTTAAATGTTTTAGTTTCTCTTATCCCATTGTATCAAAGAAGGTATCAGTGTAACAGATAGCAAGCTTTCTTTTTTCCCTTGTTAACTTGGCTCAACTTTTCAGGTCATTTTTTCAATTATTTTTCAGCAAGGATTTGATTATAGTTTGTTGCTGTGGTTCAGTTGCTCAGTCATATCCTACTCTTTGTGACCCCATGGACTACAGCACACCGGGCGTCCCTGTCCTCATCTCCCAGAGTTTGCCCAAACTCATGTCCATTGACTCTGTGATGCCATCCATCTGTCTCATCCTCTGTTGTCTCCTTCTACTCTGGCCTTCAGTCTTTCCCAGCATCAGGGTCTTTTCCTTTGAGTTGGCTCCTTGCATCAGGTAGCCAAAGTATTGGAGCTTTAGCTTCAGCATCAGTCCTTCCATTGAATATTCAGCATTGATTTCCTTTAGGATTGACTGGTTTGATTTCCTTGCTATCCAAGGGACTTTCAGGAGTCCTCTCCAGTACCACAGTTCAAAGGCATAAATTCTTCAGCTCTCAGCCTTTTTATTGTCCAGCTCTCACATCCATACATTACTATTGGAAAAACCATAATCCTAGTTAATTCTAGTTTAACTCTTGCCATTTCTTCAAATATATTTTATACCTTTAATAAAATGAAATTTACTTAGTTTTCTGTTTTTGAAATACAGGCTAACCATAGGGTAGTATGTTTGTATACACACACATATGCACACCCAAGGTTAATAGCAAAGGGAAGCACAGTAAAGATCATCTTGACTATCCTTCTAATCTGATATATAAAGAAAGTGAACCTTATAGAGATTAACTAAATAGTAAATATTTTGGAAGCACTCTTAGATATGAAATTAGAATCCCACTTTCTAAATATCCCCTTACTTAGTAAAAATTTCTAAAGATTCCAAAGGTGCATGATTCAAGTAGTTGTCAGTCAGCCACAACTAGGGACTTCCCAGGTAGTGCTAGTGGTAAAGAACCTGCCTGCCAGTGCAGGAGATATAAGAGATGCAGATTCCATCCCTGGGTCTGGAAGACCCTCTGGAGGAGGAAATGGCAACCCACTTCCAGTGTTCTTGTCTGGAGAATCCCATGGACAGGGGAGCCTGGTGGGCTATAGTCCATGGGGTCGCAAAGAGTTAGACACGACTGAAGTGACTTAGCATGGACACACGCACACAATCACAATGAATGGAATTATGCCAAAGGTTTTAAAGAACGCTCCCGAGTGTTAGAAAATGATTAGCCTCTCTGGCTCCCCATTGAATTATTCTGATACTTTTTTATGTTGTGTAGCATTAAAAACACGTCACAATTTTTTAAGTCTCATCATTACTCTTCTAATACTGCAACACTTTGTACAATGTATCCAAGTGCTCCTAAACTCACCATCCATTCACCTACAGTTCTGTAGGCACTTCACGGATAGTTGTAGAGAGCATGCTTAATAGCCTACTTGTATGCTCAGCTGATGGACTGTAGATACAGGAGTTCTGAAGGTAGTTCTCTAAGAATGTTGTGTCTGGCTGCCTTTTACCTGAATTTATTATGTCTAGCAGTACTGTACAAAGTCCATGAAGTAGTAGATAACTACTATTCTTCTGAGATATGTACATCTCATGGGGTATCCCCTAGCTGGGATTTCTCCAGATTTTATTTTGACACAAAATGGACTCAATTTCTTGGGTCTGGACTCTGAATTATGGATGCCTTAGCAGTCTAGAAAGCACTGCAATTTTGTGAACAAATCATATACAAGATAAGTTTAAGATGGCATTGAATTAAGACAAGATTAATATTAGTATAAAGGTGGTTGAGGGCAGTGGGGCTATAAAGGTTCTTCAGATTTTTCACTTTAATGGCCTATTTTCAAGGATGGCAAAGCAAGCTGATAAACTTGTCTTTGAACTAAAACCTAGAGAATTATTACAGGTGTCAGCCTGGAAGTGGCCTGTATTGGCTGCCTCTGAAAATATTGGCCAGGTCTCTTCAATGGTAAAAGGGCCGAATGCACAGAGTTTGCAGGTCTTGGAGGTTTTTTGTTTTTAAAATAAAATGTGTGGATATACTTTGCTAATGAAATACTGAGACTTAAGAAAACTAAAAAAAAAAAAAAATGGCAAGGTTTCCTAGTTCATTATAGAGTAACAAATATATACACATATCAGAGTATTGGTCAGGAAGGGCAGATATATTTTTATTATTCTTTGACATGCATTGATATACAGAGAGCTTGTACATATGTGTATTATATGTAATGTTAATAATGTAGACTAAAATAGTATTAAATGATTCAAAGAATCAGGGATATACTTTTCCACTAATCTCTGGTATAAATCTCCCATTAATCTAAAATTGGTGAGAATTACATATCCTGAGACCGAAAGAAGATAATATAGTCAGGGATTTCAGAAGAATGTCTCATAAAACTTTAACTAAATTTTGTGAAGTTTCTTTATTTAGAAACACAGTTTGTTGCAGTGTTGTGCAGCAGTGATTGCTGGAAGATTCTTTATGTTCAGTGGAAATTGTATCTCCAGTTATAACTTACCCTAGGAGTGGTACAGAATATCTTTGATTGTCCCCTTGGACAGCAAGGAGATCCAACCAGTCAATCGTACAGGAAATCAGTCCTGAATATTCATCGGAAGGACTGATGCTGAAGCTGAAACTCCAATGCTTTGGTCACCTGACGTGAAGAACTGACTCATTGGAATAGATCATGATGCTGGGAAAGATTGAAGGCAGGGGGAGAAGGGGACCACAGAGGATGAGATGGTTGGATGGCATCACTGACTCAATGGACATGAGTTTGAGCAAGCTCTNATTCATCGGAAGGACTGATGCTGAAGCTGAAACTCCAATGCTTTGGTCACCTGACGTGAAGAACTGACTCATTGGAATAGATCATGATGCTGGGAAAGATTGAAGGCAGGGGGAGAAGGGGACCACAGAGGATGAGATGGTTGGATGGCATCACTGACTCAATGGACATGAGTTTGAGCAAGCTCTGAGAGTTAGTGATGGATAGGGGAAGCCTGGTGTGCTGCAGTCGATGGACTCACAAAGAGTTGGACATGACTGAGCAACTGAACTGAACCATTTTGTGGGGGCTTCCCAGGTGGCAGTAGTGGTAAAGAAACTGCCTGCCTATATGCAGGAGACATAAGATACATGGGTTCATTCCCTGGGTCAGGAAGATCTCCTGGAGGAGGACATGGCAGCCCCCTCCAGTATACTTTCCTGGAGCATCTCATAGAGGAGCTTGTCAGGCTATAGTCCATGGGGTTGCAAAGAGTAAGACACGACTGAAGAAACTCAGCACACTTGCACCATTCTGTAATTATTCTTTTTTAAGTTTGGTATCTAATGATCCTTCCAATAAAGGTTAATAGGAAGAAAAAACGTAACATTTGCACTTAATTAAGAGGTAATGCCTGACACAGCAGACACCTGTTTTTGGATTCTGAATTTACAACTCTGTAGGAAGTCCTAAGGTCTTCCGAGGCGGCTCAGTGGTAAAGACTCTGCCTGCAATGCAAGAGACTTGGATTTTGGGTTAGGAAGAGCCCCCAGAGAAGGAAATGGCAGTTCACTCCAATATTCTTGCCTTGGAAATCCCACGGATGGAGGAGCCTGGCGGGCTACACAGTCCATGGGGTCACAAGAGTCAGATATGACTTACTGACTAAAACACCACCACCACCAGGGAAGCCTAAACTTTAGAATTACCTTGTTAGTTTACAAAAAAGATCTTATTTAGAACTTCCAGTTTGTCATATATTAACATTGTCTCTTGCTGAGGCTATTTTAGCTGTAGCCTCTACTCCCTTATCATTGAAATGGGTTCCTCATTATTCATGATAGATATTTTGTGAGGTCATGTGAAATTTTAGCAGGGAGTCTTACAAAATATAAGCCTGATAACAGTTAATTGTGTAAAATTCCTGTGGATACAGTTACAGATAAAATCCCATGAAAAATACTAACTCTGCTACTAGTTAATGCTACTTAAAAAAAGTTAACTAGCTGCCAAGTGAGATTATACATAAATTACGTTTCAATGTTACTGTCACTGCTTAAAAGTTAGCACTTAAAAATTATTTTGTCTGTGCTGGGTCTTCACTGCTGTGTTCAGGCTTTCTCCAGTTGCGGCAAGCTAGAGCTACTCTCTTCCCTGTTGTACTTGGGCTTTTCACTGCAGTGGCTTTTCTCTTTGTGAACAGCTCTAGGCACTCAGGCTTCAGTAATTGCAGCTTTCAGGCTCTAGAGCAGAGGCTCAGGAGTTGCAGGGCATGCTCTGAGGCATGTGGAATCTTCCTGGACCAGGGAGCAAACCCATGTCCCCTGCATTGGCAAGCATATTCTTATCCACTTCACCACCAGGGAAATTCCTGAAACTTAGCATCTAATTGAAGGGCATTGTATATAGGTTATCATGTGAAAAACCAAGGATATATGAATAACATGTTTGTTAATTCAGAGGACCTTCAGGTAGACTGAGTGAAGTGAAGTGAAGTGAAGTCGCTCAGTCGTGTCCGACTCTTTGTGACCCTGTGGACTGTAGCCCACCAGGCTCCTCAGTCCATGGGATTCTCCAGGCAAGAATACTGGAGTGGGTTGCCATTTCCTTCTCCAGGGGATCTTCCCAACCCAGGGATCGAACCCAGGTCTCCCGCATTGCAGGCAGGCACTTTAACCTCTGAGCCACGACTGAGGAACTTCATTATTCAATACAGATTCAAATACTGGTCAAAGACTTGCTATGTACTGTATCTCGAACCCTCTGAGGGATATACTAATTCTAGAGCACAGAGGACTTCAGTTATATGTTCAAAGTTATTAGATAGCTGTCATGAGTGAAGTGAGATTTCACCTAACTTTAAAACCTGTGTA
Source organism: Oreotragus oreotragus (assembly GCA_006410675.1). Taxonomy (NCBI): domain Eukaryota; kingdom Metazoa; phylum Chordata; class Mammalia; order Artiodactyla; family Bovidae; genus Oreotragus; species Oreotragus oreotragus. Next base: position 75,581 of record SJYX01011853.1, read on the forward strand.
TTCTGGCTCCTGTCATTTCATTGCAAAGCAGCCTCAAATTTTAGTAGCTTAAAACAATGATTGGATTTATTTTTTCTGACCAAGTCTGCAACTCAAGCATAGCTCTGCAGTTATAGCTTGCCTTTGTTTGGCATGGTGTCAAATGTGGTGTCTGGAAGACCAGGTCAATTTAGAAGTCAGCTGGAATCAGCTGAGGGTTTACTTACTCTTAAGCCTGGTACCTGTACTGGGAAGATCCAAATAGCACTGAAGTCTTATTTGCTCAGTTTTGTCTAACTCTTTATTTTTTCTGACCAAGTCTGCAACTCAAGCATAGCTCTGCAGTTATAGCTTGCCTTTGTTTGGCATGGTGTCAAATGTGGTGTCTGGAAGACCAGGTCAATTTAGAAGTCAGCTGGAATCAGCTGAGGGTTTACTTACTCTTAAGCCTGGTACCTGTACTGGGAAGATCCAAATAGCACTGAAGTCTTATTTGCTCAGTTTTGTCTAACTCTTTGCGACCCCATGGACTGTAGCCTGTCAGGTTCCTCTGTCCATGGGATTCTCCAGGCAAGAATACTGGAATGGGTTGCCATGCCCTCCTCCAGGAGATCTTCCCAACGCAGGGAAGATCTTCTCAACCCAGGGTTCGAACTCAGGTGTCCTGAATAGTAGGCAGATTCTTAATCATCTGAGACACTAGGGAAGCAATCTTAGTATAATTGTCTCAATTTGGATTCCTTGGTGTCAGAGTTGCTACTTTCCTCCAAATAATTGCCCTCGGATGACTCTTTACCAATGGCTCTGAGTCGGGGTGGACGGTTGTTCCCGTTGCCTGAAAGTAGGTAACTCTGCAATATGGTTTATGCTCCAGAGCCCTCTCCCTGAGAATCACTATGAAACATAAACTACACTTCAGGACTATAGTGGAGAACATATCCTTTCTTGTTCCTTTCTCCTTTCCCATCTGGCTTCACTTTCTTACAGGTTTCTCCAGATGAGCACGCTCTCAGTTAATCACATTCTGCTGAACCCCTGTTTTAGGCTCCCTCCTAGGAAACCCAGTCTATGACAGAGGGTAAACAATCAAGAAAAAAATTCTTTATTAGAAGAAATAAAGCAACAGACAATATTTCTCATTGTAACTTTCTGGAGACATTATACTGGCTCTTCCCTAGTATTAAATAATTTGGTTTTGGATATATATTTCCTTGCATTTTCCAAGGTTCCATTAGAGCCTACTCTTCATAATTCTTTTAAAATTTTTTTTAAATTTTAAATTTATTTATTTTTTAATTGAAGGATAATTGATTTACAGAATTGTGTTGGTTTCTGCCAGACATCAACATGAATTCTTGATACTGCTTTTTCTGAAAACTGTGGGCATCCCTGGTGGCTCAGTGGTAAAGAATTTGCCTGAATTGCAGGAGATGCAGGAGATATGGGTTCGGATCCCTGGGTTGGGAAGATCTCCTGGAGAAGGAAATGGCAACCCTCTTCAGTATTCTTGCCTGGGAAATCCTATGGACAGAAGAGCCTGGCAGACCACAGTCCATGCAGTCACAGAGACTTGGACACAACTGAGCATGCATGCACGTGTGCAGGAAATCCAGGTGCCTGATAATCTCTTGCACAACTTGTCCAGGTAAATTGACTTTTCTTCTAGCCTCCCCTTTCACATATGAAGCAACTGGACACACTTTTTCAAGATGAAATCCCCTGATGTGTCTTAGCATGATTAACTGTTGTTAATCAGATTCACATAAGCATAGAAAGCTTTCTGTGGTTGCTCTGCCTTTACCTTTAAAAAAGGGTTTAAGTTTACATTATCACAATATCAAATAGTGTGATATTTCTGACAAAAATGGAAGAATTAGAAGTTATCTAAGTGTGCAGTCAATATATTCTCTATATAGAATCTAGAACATATTTCTTAGAACAGGCAAGCAGAAGAGCAAACTTGAGTCAATAGAGATATATAAAATAGCATGCAATTCCATCTGTGTTTTGCCTTGGGGAAATTTTTAAGTAGATGAATCTTCTCTTCAGAGGTCTCATCCAACATTTTTCTTGGTCTCTCTCATTGTAATGTATACTTTTGCCAGGAGCAGGAAACCAGGCACTCCTCCAGCCCCCCAGTACTAGACACATTCAGAGCAACACAGCCCAAGAAGGCATCAGCCAACCTAAATATGGAATCATATTTCAAAGTAACTATTTTCTTCTGATTGTTAAGGAAAAGAGTATTTTCTGTAAAACGTATTTTAAATCTCAGTTATCTTAAAGTGAAAGCAGAGGAAGAAAGCTGATGATTAATGACATCCATAAAAATTGAATGACAGTATTTTAATCCTTCAAGTTATATTCTAAAGCAGTCATTTCATTACTCACAAATGAATTTCATCAATGACAGTATTTTAAATCTCCCAGTTATGTTTGCACTTTGAAAGAATATTTTTTAACCTGTAATGTGGACTAAATCAGATATTTTACAGGCTAAAAAGCATCTTATGAAATAGTTCCTACATTTTTTCCTTTGAAAATAGATTTCTGGGAAAATATGGTATGGAAATCACAGAAGTGCAAATGTTTCCTACTGCTTAAAAATAAACACAATAAAAAATATATGAAAATAGTGAAAAATTAAACCTAAAGCCTCAAACATATAAAGGAGAATAAAGTCATATTTTAATATTATAGTGTTAGAGCAGAAATTTTGGCACTTAAAAGGCTCATTATTTACTGCTCCCATAGATGGGGAAACAGTGGAATCAGTGTCAGAATTTATTTTGAGGGGCTACAATATCACTGCAGATGGTGATTGCAGCCATGTAATTAAAAGATGCTTACTCCTTGGAAGGAAAGTTAGACCAACCTAAATAGCATATTAAAAAGCAGAGATATTACTTTGTCAACAAAGGTCCGTCTAGTCAAGGCTGTGGTTTTTCCATTGGTCACGTATGGATGTGAGAGTTGGACTGTGAAGAAAGCTGAGCGCTGAAGAATTGATGCCTTTGAACTGTGGTGTTGGAGAAGACTCTTGAGAGTCCCTTGGGCTGCAAGGAGATCTAGCCAGTCCATCCTAAAGGGGATCAGTCCTGGGTATTCATTGGAAGGACTCATGCTGAAGCTGAAACTCCAATACTTTGGCCACCTCATGAAAAGAGTTGACTTATTGGAAAAGACCCCGATGCTGGGAGGGATTGGGGGCAGAAGGAGAAGGGGACGACAGAGGATGAGATGGCTGGATGGCATCACTGACCTGATGGACATGAGTTTGAATGAATTTAGGGAGTTGGTGATGGACAGGGAGGCCTGGTTGTGCTGCAATTCACGAGGTCACAAAGAGTCGGACACGACTGAGTGACTGAACTGAAGTGAACTGAACTGAAAATAATCTCACATGTGGACAAGATATCAGTGAATATAAATAAAAGAACCGAGAGTTGGGGTAGGAAAACCAGAGTAAAAAGCTACAGCATTTTTCTCTAGGCCAGCGAAGGGGTGGGACTTGGCTTCATAGCAAATCTGGAGAAACGTGGCAGTTCTGGAGATGTTTTTGATTGCCATAACCAGAAGGCCACTAGTTGCATCTACTGCATGGAGACCAGTGAAGCTGTTAACATCCTGCAAGGCACAGGGAAGCTCCTGGATAATAGAAAAGAATTATTTGGCCCTAAATATCAACATTGCCATGATTGAAAAACCTGTTCTTGGCTAAAGCCTCTTTCTATTACCAGTGAAACATTATTACCAAGGAAAGTCGTTATACTCAGAAAAATAAAAGTCATTAGTGTTTGCTTTCTGTGTTTATTTTGTTAATTTAGATGCACACCATGTTGGATTCTAATCTATGGGGCATTCGCATATGGGATTGTCAAAGTAGGTCATGTTATTAAAAAATAGATATTAATTGTATTATACATTTGGCCCATACTGTACCTGTTTATCATGATATTTCTCTGTTCCAGTGGAGGTACTTGCCCTCTTTTCATACTAGGGGAAACCTTTCTAGGCAGACAGTTGTACAGCTGTGGTAGCCTGAGGGTGGCCTCCTGGGGGATGGCACTGTGACTACCCCAGTCCATTTCCACTTAGGTTAGCTTTGCCTTTCAATTTTTCATTATTGTCTCTATCTCCGGTAAGGTCAGTTTGTGTACATTTTTAAAGGATCTCCCAGAAGATGAGGTTGGTAATTTCGTCCATTTATTTCCTGAGTTCTTATGGTGGCCTTGGTAAACCTAGCAAATTTTGCAATAGCTGTAAGCAAGTAGCTGTCAGTTTGAGTGAAGAAATTCCCAAGAAGCGAACAGTCAGATTTCCCAGTGTGGTCAAAATATATTTTTCATGAGAATTGTCTTTGCTGTAACACCCAAGAGCTATAATGATTTACTATAGGCAGACAATGTTACACTTGTAGAGCCTACTTGCTTTGAGTATTGGGTGAAGCTTGCAGTTAGTATTGTGAGGTTAGGCTAAGGAAGAATTCCCAAGATATGGTGGTAGTCTTGAATTTTTTAGACATGCCCTGGCCCAGGTAATATTTTTTAGACATTACTTTCCTTGTATATACTGATTAGTGGCCAGGGAAGATGTCCATGGTAGAATGCCCATGGCCACTTGGTCAGTGCAATGTCTTCCCACTTCAGTAATTGAGGCTTTCAGTATAATTAATAGGAAAAGAGGCTAGTATTTGTAATGATGTTGGCTGCTGCTGCCGCTAAGTCACTTCAGTCGTGTCCGACTCTGTGTGACCCCATAGATGGCAGCCCACCAGGCTCCCCCATCCCTGGGATTCTCCAGGCAAGAATACTGGAGTGGGTTGCCATTTCCTTCTCCAATGCATGAAAGAGAAAAGTGAAAGTGAAGTCGCTCAGTCTGTCCAACTGTTAGCGACCCCATGGACTGCAGCCCACCAGGCTACTCCGTCATTGGATTTTCCAGGCAAGAGTACTGGGGTGGGGTGCCATTGCCTTCCCCGAGTGATGTTGGCAGGATTTATATTTATCATCATCCCAGGGATTTGGAAGAACTGTAACTTTATAGTCCTTAATGTTTGTTGGTATTAACTTTGGATTGGAGTTTTTACTTGATTGCACCAATCATGAGCATCTGATTATTATGTTGGTTACATACTATCTCTGGGCATTCCTTAAATGAACATTGATATGTACTGACCTTTTTTTCTATTTATTTGATGGTTCAGTTCAGTTGCTCAGTTGTGTCTGACTCTGCGACCCCATGAACCGCAGCACGCCAGGCCTCCCTGTCCATCACCAACTCCTGGAGTCCATCCAAACCCATGTCCATTGAGTCAGTGATGCCATCCAACCATTTCATCCTCTGTCATCCCCTTCTCCTCCTGTCCTCAATCTTTCCCAGCATCAGGGTCTTTTCAAATGAGTCAGCTCTTTGTATCAGGTGGCCAAAGTATTGGAGTTTCAGTTTCAACATCAGTCCTTCCAATGAACACCCAGGACTGATCTCCTTTAGGATAGACTGGTTGGATCTCCTTGCAGTCCAAGGGACTCTCAAGAGTCTTCTCCAACACCACAGTTCAAAAGCATCAATTCTTCTGTGCTCAGCTTTCTTTGTAGTCCAACTCTCATATTTGATGATACTGATTAGTGAGTTGTGTCTGACATGAAATAATTATTGGCTGAATGAATTTAGAAGGCATTTAGGAGAAACAGACTATATCTTAGAGACTGGCTTTTTAGGAATAAGGGTTGATATTGATAAACACAGGAGGAAATATGCTAGCCTCAACATTGATGTAAGTGGTCGTTAGTAGGATTGATCAACCAGATTAGCCAATAGCATGGTTCCCATTTTCTCTGGTCTGATCTATGTAGTGTGCAAGTAGTATGTTGTTTCCAGACATACCTTGTCAGCAGTAGGATTAAATTACCAGGACTAAAGTGATACACCAACAGATGTATAGGCAGCACTGGTGAGGGTGAGGGCTTTTCAGGTAAGGAAGGGGCACAGTTGCAGAGTAGGAGTTAGCATCAGGGATCATCTGTGGCCAGCAGTAGAGGGCCCAGTTGTCTCCTCAGTGGAGGGTCCAGTTGTTCCTTGGGTATTGCAAAAATGCTGTTCACAGTGTAGGGCTGATTAATTTTATTTCCTGGGTATTAGGAGTGGGTCCAATTTTGTTACAGTGTTCTTAGTTGAGCCAAGTACCTGGGCAAAAGGGAAGGATTCCTCTTTCTCTGAGTTATGTCAGGGTGCTTTGTTTAGCTTATACCTGATGATGCAAAGGATGCTCTCACAGTTGATAGTCCACAGCAGGTTCTCTTCAGGAACAAGGGGGAAGTGGCTTGAATTTTCCATGAGATGAAAAGGAAACGTGAAAGTAACAGATGGTCTTTTCTTTGCTATGAGCAGCAATGTCAGAGTTCCTATGTCTGTGAAAATGGTTGTTGTGCATGCTGGTGTGTGTATAAACACCATCAAGTTATAGTCTCCTTATTCATTGTCCATGTAAATGTCATGTAGTTATGACATGGGTATATATGTGTGATTACTGTAATCAGATTTATAAGTAATATTTTTTACTACTTGGGTTAGTCATTGACTGCCAATGTCTCTTAATAGCTCTTGTTTTAAAAGTTTATTATATTTTTCTTTGACACCTATTACTGTAGTATAACAGGATAGATTTATTTATTTATTTATTTTTGGTTGTGCTCAGCCTTTGTTGCTGCATGTGGGCTTTCTCTATTTGTGGAGAGTGGGGTCTACTGTCTAGAGACAGTGCATGGGCTTGTTATTGCAGTGGCTTCTCTTGTTGCAGAGTACAGGCTCCAGGAGTGCAGGCTCAGTGTGGTGAATGGCCTTATTGCTCTGCTGCATATGGGATCTTCCTGGAACAGGGATTAAACCTGTGTCCCCTGTATGGGCAAGTGGATTCTTATGCACTGTACCACCAAGGAAGTCCAAGATAGAATTTGTTTTTTTGTTAATCTGTGTTATTTTATACTGTCCTCTACTGCATTTACTTTGTGGTGAGGTGAAAATATTGATCTGAATATATGACTGTGTAACTTATGGTACCCTCAAAGTCTGCAAAGCTGCTTTGGTAACCCTTGAATAATATTAGCATGGGTTGACACAAGTGTAAGCTAATAGAAGAGCTTTCTAGGTATCTGCCATTGTTGAAGTATATTTCATGGCTCCTACCAGGGAGAGCCCTAGTGAAATGCATTTCCCAGTTCTGATGTGGTCCTTCTCTGCTGTTTCTCCTCCCATGAAGTAACCCCAGTCTGTGTTTCTGTCATGTGGTATTTTTCTAATGATTTTGAGTAAATGTGTCTCTGATGGATTGAATCTTCTATTTATAACCCATTTTCATAACTTCATGGTCCCTTAAAGCCTTGACTTCTCATGTCCCCACCAATAGAAAGGTGTGGTGGCCCAACTCAAAATTTAGAAACTTTCCCTCCTTCAGGAGGCTCACCTGCTTTCTGGTTTGGTTAGTTTGTTAGCTTTGGCTTTGTATCATCCCTCCTGTGTGTCTTGTGTGAGCCAAAGTGTACGTGGAATGAGAGCCATATAGCACTTTTTTCTCACATTAGTTTACTGAATATTTCTGACTTGTATTTTCCAATTCTGATGCTGTCAAAGTTTCAACCTAGCACTTAGCTCATTAGCCACCAAGCAGACATCAGTAAAAATATGAGTTTTAGGAAAATGTTTGTCAAGGTCATACTCTATTTCCAGGACTATTGTGCACACAGTTCAGTTCATTGGGCACTTTGGCCCATTTCCCTACAATGGACATTAGAGTGTTTGATTAAGGGTGATAGGTTGTCCACTGTCTGGCTCCCTTGTACTGCACACTTGCCTTCTTGTTAAAGAAAGACTATTGCTTCTCTTGATTTGAGAGTGCTGCACATCCTCTCTCTAGTCCCTATTGAACAAGAGACAGAGATATTTCAGGGAATTGGGGCAGGTTAACCTCAGTGACAGGATATGTAGCTATTGCCTCAAGAAGTTGTGAAAATTTAGCAGAGCCTGGATTAGCTAGAACCTGTAGATACCATTTCCATTTTAATAAGGAGGCCTCTATTGTGGATCAGTGTTACAAGACCTATTTCTGTTACCCTATGCATAAAAGGAATCAGAGTCCACCAAATATTTGATTCTGTCTAGTAATGGCTTCAGCTCCGATAGTGCCCAATACACAACTGCTTTTGCCTCTCTAGTGGTGAAAGTAACTTTGGGCTTAATCTGGGCACCTACAGGTAGGCATTTTCCTGTCTTTTTGGCCCTTGGAAGCAATGTTTGGGTGGTTGCTGCTGCTGCTAAGTCACTTCAGTCGTGCCTGACTCTGTGTGACCCCATAGACGGCAGCCCACCAGGCTCCCCCATCCCTGGGATTCTCCAGGCAAGAATACTGGAGTGGGTTGCCATTTCCTTCTCCAATGCATGAAAGAGAAAAGTGAAAGTGAAGTCGCTCAGTCTGTCCGACTGTTAGCGACCCCATGGACTGCAGCCCACCAGGCTACTCCGTCCATTGGATTTTCAGGCAAGAGTACTGGGGTGGGGTGCCATTGCCTTCCCCGGTTTGGGTGGTTAGAACCTCTGATTGTATATCCTGTCACAAGGCACAAGCTAGAGAACGAAGAAGAGGTGTCATTCAATTTGTCTAGGGTATATTGTTAGTCAAGTCCCACTGAAAATGGAAGACCTGTGGGTGACTTGCTAGACAAGGCTTTTCTAGTTTTATAGTGTGGAGTATGGTGGAGGCAGAATCCAGATATTCCTGCAAATACTGTGAGAGGCTGAACAGCCTAGGAGCCTGCCTTGTATTTCATTAGGGATAGTTTGCTGTTCTGAATTCCAGTTGTATCTCCCAAATTTAAACAGATTAGTAAGGCCTTATATTTTAAGCAAGTGTCTAATCCATTGCAATGTGGTGTTTATTCACAGTTGTGATGGTGTGTAACAGCCTCTTGGACAGGTATAGTAAGAAGGGTGTCATCAGTATAATGCCAAAGCCAAGTTTTTTGTGACAGTGTGGGTCAGGTGTCTAGGTCTTAGCATCAAATCTCATGTGCAATTTCAGAGTTATTTCAGTACACCAAAGGTAGTCAGGAAAAGGTATTGTAGACCCTGAAAGGTGAAGAAAATTCTGTTACTTTTTCAAACATAGGTGCTTATAATTGATTTCAAAGTTATGTTTTCAGCCAAGATATATCCAGTATAGATATTCAAACTACCAGACAGTTGCACTCATTTGCTAGGCTTCAACAGTATGTGAACTAAGAATTTCCAGATGTACAAATCTAGACTTATAAAAGGCAGAGGAACCAGAGATCAAATTGCCAACATTCCTTAAATCATAGAGAAAGCAAGGGAATTCCAGAAAAAATATCTACTTCTGCTTCATTGACTATGTTGAAGCCTTTATATGGATGACAATAAGCTGTGAAAAATTCTTAGAGAGATGGGAATACCATACCACCTTACCTGTCTCTTGGGAAACCTGATTTTGGGTCAAGAAACAACAGTTAGAAACTTAATGGAATAACTGACTGGTTCAAAATTGGGAGAGCAGTACATCAAGGCTATATATTGTCACCTTGCCTATTTAACTTCTGTGCAGAGTACCTCATGTGAAATGCCAGGCTGGATGAATCACAAGCTGGAATCAAGACTGCTGAAAGAAATATCAGCACCTTCAAATATGCAGATGATACCACACTAATGGCAGAAAGTGAAGAATAACTGAAGAGCTTCTTGATGAGGGTGAAAGAGAAAGTGAAAAAGCTGGCTTATAACTCAGCTTTCAAAGAACTACAACAAGGCATCCAATCCCATCACCTCATGGCAAATAGAAGGGGAAAATGTGGAAGGAGTAATAGACTATATTCTTGGGCTCCAAAATCACTGTGGGTGGTGACTGGGCCATGAAATTAAAAGAAGACCCTTGTTCCTTGAAAGGAATGCTATGACAAACCTAAGTAGTATGTTATAAAGCAGAAACATCACTTTACCAAAAAATGTCCATGTAGTCAAAGCTATGGTTTTTCCAGTAGCATGTATGGATGTTAGAGTTGGACCATATAGAAGGTTGAACACTGAAGATCTGATGCTTTCTAACCGTAGTACTGGAAAAGGTCAGTTTTCATTCCAATCCCAAAGAAAGGCAATGCCAAAGAATGATCAAACTGCCACACAATTGCACTCATCTCAAACACTAGTAAAGTAATGCTCAAAATTATCCAAGCCAGGCTTCAGCAATACGTGAACCGTGAACTTCCAGATGTTCAAGCTGGTTTTAGAAAAGGCAGAGGAACCAGAGATCAAATTGCCAACATCTGCTGGATCATGGAAAAAGCAAGAGAGTTCCAGAAAAACATCTACTTCTGCTTTATTGACTATGCCAAAGCCTTTGACTGTGTGGATCACAATAAACTGGGGAAAATTCTGAAAAATGGCAATACCAGACCTGCCTCTTGAGAAACCTGTGTGCAGGTCAGGAAGCAACAGTTAGAACTGGACATGAAACAACAGACTGGTTCCAAATAGGAAAAGGAGTAAGTCAAGGCTGTACATTGTCACCGTGCTTATTTAACTTATATGCAGAGGACATCATGGGAAACACTGGGCTGGAAGAAGCACAAGCTGGAATCAAGATTGCTGGGAGAAATATCAATAACGTCAGATATGCAGATGACACCACCCTTATGGCAGAAAGTGAAGAGGCACTAAAAAGCCTCTTGATGAAAGTGAAAGAGAGTGAAAAAGTTGGCTTAAAGTGCAACATTCAGAAAACGAAGATCATGGCATCTGGTCCCATTACTTCATGGGAAATAGATGGGGAAACAGTGGAAAGAGTGTCAGACTTTATTTTGGGGGGCTCCAAAATCATNAGCACAAGCTGGAATCAAGATTGCTGGGAGAAATATCAATAACGTCAGATATGCAGATGACACCACCCTTATGGCAGAAAGTGAAGAGGCACTAAAAAGCCTCTTGATGAAAGTGAAAGAGAGTGAAAAAGTTGGCTTAAAGTGCAACATTCAGAAAACGAAGATCATGGCATCTGGTCCCATTACTTCATGGGAAATAGATGGGGAAACAGTGGAAAGAGTGTCAGACTTTATTTTGGGGGGCTCCAAAATCATTGCAGATGGTGACTGCAGCCATGAAATTAAGAGATGCTTACTCCTTGGAAGGAAAGTTATGACCAACCTAGATAGCATATTCAAAAGCAGAGACATTACTTTGCCAACAAAGGTCCGTCTAGTCAAGGCTATGGTTTTTCCAGTGGTCATGTATGAATGTGAGAGTTAGACTGTGAAGAAAGCTGAGCACCGAAGAATTGATGCTTTTGAACTGTGGTGTTGGAGAAGACTCTTGAGAGTCCCTTGAACTGCAAGGAGATCCAACCAGTCCATCCTAAAGGAGATCAGTCCTGGATGTTCATTGGAAGGACTGATGCTAAAGCTGAAACTCCATTACTTTGGCCACCTCATTGGAAGAGTTGACTCATTGGAAAAGACTTTGATGCTGGGAGGGTTGGGGGTAGAAGGAGAAGGGGACAACAGAGGATGAGATAGCTGGATGGCATCACTGACTCAATGGACATGAGTTTGAGTGAACTCCAGATGTTGGTCATGGATAGGGAGGCCTGGTGTGCTGCGATTCATGGGGTCGCAAAGAGTCGGACATACCTAAGCGACTGAACTGAACTGAACTGAACTGTGGTACTGGAGAAGACTCTTGAAAGTTCCTGGGACAGTAGGAGATCAAACCAGTCAATCTTAAACAAAATCAATCCTGGTTATTCATTAGAAGGACTGATGCCAAAGCTGAAGCTCCAGTACTTTGGCCACCTGATGTGAACGTCCTATTCAGTGGTAAAAACCCAGATGCTGGGAAAGATTGAAGGAAGGAGGAGAAGGGGATGACAGAGGATGAGATGGTTGGATGGCATCACGGAATCAATGGTCATGAGTTGAACAATCTCCAGGAGTAGTGATAGACAGGGAAGCCTGGGGTGTTGTAGTCCATTGCGTCTCAAATAGTCGGACATGACTGAATGACTGAACGAGAACAATAATCCAGTATAGATCTCCTACCTGTTTTCCCAAATAAATGTTAACACTCTTGATTTTCAGACTTAGACTTATTTTAGATTAGAAAATTGTATATTTTACAGTATTATTTCTTCTTTATAGTTTATTTTGAATGTTTAATTATAGGTTATCTGGCTCTATAACTGCCTAAAATAATTATAATTTTATTAGTATTTTGTTTTATATTTTTTGTTATTTTCTTTTTGGCTTATTATTTTTATTTTCTATAGGTTAAAGTCTTCCACTTTTTAACAAAAGTCTGATTTACCTGTTATTCACTTTGGTTTTCATTTTACTGGAGCTATTCTTGGACTTGATTTGTTATCTATCACTTAAATTACTATGCATCTATCACTTTTTTATAAGGAATACAAACCTTTTTTTATTAGTCTCTTTAAAAATATTTTTTCAGTAAGAGTACTTTATTCCACATCTTTGGTTCATTCTCTGTTCCTCTGTAGCAGTATGTTCTTAATGTGTCCTATGTTAAATATTAACTATTTCTCTATTTCAGTTTCCTGTATATTGTTAGAAATGCTCTTTTTAGATTCTCTGAAACACCTCAAGTAACATTCATTAAGCACATCCAATCAGTCATCCATGACAGAAATAGGATGACAGAATTAATCATATGCTTAAAAGTTAAAGAGAAGAAGCAACAAGATGGTATGAATTATTCACAAGATTATATATAAATCTTTTGTATAAAATAATAGAAGTAAAACAATCATTATTTTTCTCAGTAGGTGTAGTTATTTACAGAGAACCTCATAATTACTGACACTCTCTTGTTGATTATACTTTAGTTATGCTCCTCTGGCCTCTTCTTGATGAGGACTCCACTTTGGCCTCCATCCTTTTTGGGACTGCAGAGCCCAACGCTGGCAAAAATTCTGTCAAATGGGTTTAGCAGAAATCCCCTGAACCTTGATGTCTTCTTTTAGTAGCTTCCCATTCACTGGGCCTTCCAATTACTGCTCCTGGGCTATAAATCTCCAATTGTCCTTTCTGTATTTGGACTTGAGCCCAGTTGTGTAATGAGGTCGCTTTTCCCCTTTTGCTGTAGTTTTAAAATAAAATCTATTTTTTCCACTTTATTATCCAGCTCTGGTTTTCTTTAAAAGGACACTTCAATAGCATGTAATAATACATGGATACTGTACATTGAAATTTGGTCAAAATTCTAAAATAATAGGAAACAGTCCTGGCTATTATAAACTGTTTATAATAGCCAGGACATGGAAACGACCTAGATGTCCATCAGCGGATGAATGGATAAGAAAGCTGTGGTATATATACACAATGGAGTATTACTCAGCCATTAAAAAGAATACATTTGAATCAGTTCTAATAAGATGGATGAAACTGGAACCAATTATACAGAGTGAAGTAAGCCAGAAAGAAAAACACCAATACAGTATACTAACACATATATATGGAATTTAGAAAGATGGTAATGAGGACCCTG
>SJYX01011853.1:89254-149775 GCA_006410675.1 Oreotragus oreotragus
CGGGGAAGGCAATGGCACCCCACCCCAGTATTCTTGCCTGGAAAATCCAATGGATGGAGTAGCCTGGTGGGCTGCAGTCCATGGGGTCGCTAACAGTCGGACAGACTGAGCGACTTCACTTTCACTTTTCTCTTTCATGCATTGGAGAAGGAAATGGCAACCCACTCCAGTATTCTTGCCTGGAGAATCCCAGGGATGGGGGAGCCTGGTGGGCTGCCGTCTATGGGGTCACACAGAGTCGGACACGACTGAAGTGACTTAGCAGCAGCAACAGCAGGAAACAAAAGAGATTTTTAAAAATGAAATTAGACATGCTTCTTTCATGGAAAACAGATAAAGAGCAAAATAGTGAAGGGAAGAGCCAAACAGTGGGGCTCAAGTGACAGCATCTTCCAGAAAAATCTTGCCCTATTAAGCTAATTGGTTTCTGTTTGCTTCCTCTCCAGCCCCCAGGTGCTTTCTGCTCTGCTAAGTAGGGTTCCCAGTTTTTATAAGAGGGTGTGAGTGTATTACTCAGTGCGCAGTAAATACTCAGTAAAAAGCTAACTTCCTAACTTCCTGGAGGTGAGCTAACTTCCACAACAAATTGTTAGACAGGGAATAAGCCAGGAGGACCCCTGGCTCCTCCTCCAGTCTTGGAGACCTTTTATTTTCTATGCCCTGTGAGAGTGGATAAATATCTGAATTAGCGAAGGGGAGTGAGGAATGTTAGACTTCCCTGGTGGCTCAGTGGTAAAGAATCTGCTTGCCAATGCAGGAGATGCAGTATTTGATCCCTGGGTCAGGAAGATATCCTGGAGAAGTAAATGGCAACCCACTCCAGTATTCTTGCCTGGAAAATCCTATGAATAGAAGAGCCTGGCTGGCTACAGTCCACAGAAAGTCGGAATATGACTGAGTGACTGAGCACACCTGCAAATGAGAAATGTCCCGTTTTGTACTGAGAAGAGTAAAAGCAAACATGTTTTCCAAGAAAGGATGTGTGAATATGTATCTTATTATCAATTGTAAATTTTTTTATATTTTGAATTGAGCATTATGTTAAACTTTATGACTTAAAAATAATGTTGATTTGCGGAATTCATTGGTACACTCAAAATATAATCTCCATAGAATTAATTTTGTAAACAGGATTATTTTCTAAGGAAGCTAATTCCTGATGTGACAAAAAATTTTTCTTATTACACAGTCTATCTTGATTCTTCAACTTCAGAGTACAGAATTGATACTGTATAAAAGTGTGATTTTTGAGAATGGGATTTTACAAATGAATAGATTTTAACATTGCCTTACCTAGAATATTTTTCTAAAATCATCTATCAATTTTTCTATCTCCTTTGGAACTTGTAAAATATTTAACTGGGTTTATACTGGATAAGTTAAGTCTCCAAGAGTTCATTGCATGCAGTTAGGCAATAGTACTTAACACTCTGTCACAGCACATTCTTTCCTCATGAATGTCTTTCATTTTAATTTTTTTTATTTTTGTGGCTGAGATTAAAAAATAATTTATGATTGAAAATTTTATGCAATAGATTTTTAGGTCACATAGCTACTTTATTTGATATTCCAGAAACGTTATTCTATATTTGAGTACTCAAACACCACCTAGATAAAAGTCTTCTTAGAATAGAAGCAGATTGTTTGACGTTTGGTTGTTGTTGTTCTTTTTTGTGATAAAAGTGATGCATGGAAAAAGTTTAGCTTTTGAAAATATTTTGGCAAGTGAACTTAGAAAAAAAGTTGATTTTGTTCAAGGGTTTGACATGGCTTAAATATTAGACAAAAGCTGGGATTGATACTGAAAATAATAAGAGTTTATATTCTTCATTTCACCAGTGCTTATAAAAAGACCAGTTTTTACACCAATACCTACTGAACAAAAATTAGTAGTTTCATATACTCTATTTACTACAGGAAGGAACCACAGCATCCCAATGTTTCTGAAAGTGAGTCCTTGATGGCTTTGTACTATTTAATAATAAGATAGCAAAAGATCTTCAATGCAAGTTCAGGTTTTGATTATGCCAAAGAAACCAGAGTTCACAGCTAAATAAATAAATCATGTTCAATACCTTGGTTGAGTTTAACAAAATGTATTCAGCTGGATGAAAGATTGCTTGGGACATTGCAGGTAAGGGTTCCAAAATGTAATTGAGAATGTCAAAACAAATCATAACAAAATGTACTTCTGTGCAGATTTATGCTTTGCACCAGACATTCCTAATGCATGGGATAGTTACACAGAAAAAAGCCTTCAGTGTCGGCTATGAAATTATATGATAGAGGAAGATTAATTTCTCTCTTCCTTTATGATAACACATACTAATGGCTCTAGCTATAGGAGTGCATTTTGAATACAAAGGCCATGAATTATATGAACCATACGTGAGATTTGACTGGAAAAAAGTTATTCTCAGTATGTTAATAATATGCTGTATTGCTTAGAACAGTGGTCCAATTAAAATATAAACCCTATAGGCAATGTAAAATTTTCATAGTAGTCACATAGAAAAGAGAGCTGAAATTAATTCTAATAACATATTTTGTTTAATCCAAAATATCCAAAACATTATCCTTTTAACATGTGATCAATATAAAAATTATTGAGATAATTTACACTTTATTATGCTTGTACATTTGGTGTATATTTTATGCTTGCAGTGCATCTCAATATAGACTAGTCATATTTTAAGCTTCACCTGATTTCAGTAGTATAATTATAGATTTATAAGCATTTTATTATATTAAGTAGTGATTCAAGTTAGAAATTTAGTCATATAGTTGGGATATTTCTTTGTAAAACTTATATATTGATTTATCAAAATCAGTATTTTCAAGTGGAAATGCTTCATATGTTTACAGTAGTTGAAATAGAAAGCAAACCTCCAGGTATCATTTTGTTTTTTATATGAGTGGTTTGTCCTAATACCCTAATCTTATATAAAGTTTTTCTCCCCTGTGCATGTTGAATATCTCAGTATGTCTTTAATGTAGAAAATGGATATAGAGTCAAACCATTTCATTGGAGACTCTACCTATGATTGAAATTTTATAAATCCACATATATCTCTTCCATTTTAAAAGAATTGAAGCTCTGTAGAATCTGTGCTCTCAGGAACACTAAAAAAACAATTTCATTTACTTTCCCATTCTCTATCACCATAACTTACTGAATAACATTAATCCCCTAACTTGTCTGCCAGCACTCGCTATGAGATAATGAGCTGACCTCTCTAAACTAGTACCCTAAGCCAGAAATAGTGCTGAATTCTTCAGTGAGAAGAATGGATAATGGTATGTTCAAGAGATGGGCAGTACCTGGACAAGAACACAGTAAATGTCTATAGTCAAATATTCTCTTCATGGGGACAGTGTGTCTGCCTGCTTAGCCAGGCTATAAAGGCAGGAGAGAGATATCAAATCATGAGGATGACTTACTCAGATCACCTCAAGAAGCACTAATCAACTGATTTGGCTTTAAAAAAGAAAACAACAACAACAACAATAAATAGTCATCCTTGATATAAGTGAAGGAAATAAGATAGCTGATAGCAAATACTTCATCATATAATTAAGTTTTACAGGCCATATTTATTATCAGTTCAGTTTGACCAATATTGGTTAAATTTTTAACTAAAAGTTTTAAAATCATCATAAACCCACAATCTTTTTATTTTATATCAACATGTTTGTTGCGTGCTAATAGTGTGGGCATGTGTTGTATTAACCATTTTAACTGCCAGTTTGTTTTAAATGTCATGATAATGGACCACATTATTTGAAAACTTAAGCATTCTATTCTTTTCAGATTCATGAAGCACAAATACTTCTAGTCATGGTTATAATACATAAGTCAAGAACTGGTACCCTTATTTTGAAAACAGTAATTATTTTTCTTTTATCTATTAATCAAAGCAGAATGGAATAAAAGCTAGTGTTAGCCCTTGAAAAATAAGCATGATGACTTGAAAAAGTTATAGATTATGCTATGTAAATAAAATATTATGATAATAACATATAAAATGTGCTTGAAGAAATGAAAATATTAACTGTTTCAAGTCATAAATTATAACTAGTAATATAAAATATAAAGCATGAATTAAAAGAAAATTATTTATGTAGAAGCATTATGTATTTGTTTCACAAATTTAATATCTTTGATACACATTTTAAACAAATAGAGCAAAACTTCCATATAGTAAAAGCATGAAAAAAAAACTAGTAGGTATGGTGAATAAATTAATGGTGCATCTGTAAAAACCAGTGCTAGTTTATCCACAATATGTTTGACAGAATTGTGGTTTTAACTTCTGTATGAAAAAAGTATGTATCAGGGTGACTATTTTAACTATGCTGTGCTATGCTTAGACATTCAGTCATGTCCAACTCTTTGTAACCACATGGACTATAGCCTTCCAGGCTCTTCTGAGCAGGCAAGGATACTGGAGTGGGTTACCATGCCTTCCTCCAAGGGCTCTTCCTAACCCAGGGATCGAACCCAAGTCTTCCGCATTGCAGGCACATTCTTTACCATCTGTGCTACCAGGAAAGTTGTATTATTATGTTTTACCCTTAACTTTATATAAATGTTATAAAAGGACACAATTTCACCAGGGTCCTTGAGCCCCATGAGTCTTATCCATAAAGAATACTGAGAGGCTCACAAATAAAATGACTTAGGATTTGAAAAAAAGCATTGACCTAAAAGAGATATTTGAAATCATCTAGTATAGAGCCATAATTTTATGGATAAAGATTATTTGCTGATTGTTGTCAAATAACCTGCCTCTAGACTCAGCTCAGTTCAGTTCAGTCGCTCAGTCATGTCTGACTCTTTGTGACCCCATGAATCATAGCACACGAGGCTTCCCTGTCCATCACCCATCCCCTGAGTTCACTCAGACGCACGTCCATCGAGTCAGTGATGCCATCCAGCCATCTTATCCTCTGTTGTCCCCTTCTCCTCCTGCCCCCAATCTCTCCCAGCATCAGAGTCTTTTCCAATAAGTCAATTCTTTGCATGCGGTGGTCAAAGTACTGGAGTTTCAGCTTTAGCATCATTCCTTCCAAAGAAATCCCAGGGCTGATCTCCTTCAGAATGGACTGGTTAGATCTCCTTGCAGTCCAAGGGACTCTCAAGAGTCTTATCCAATACCACAGTTCAAAAGCATCAATTCTTCGGCGCTCAGCCTTCTTCACAGTCCAACTCTCACATCCATACATGACCACAGGCCTCTAGACTCAGAAGGTCCTAACTCACATTTTTCCAAATTTACATTTCCTTTGGAAATTTGCCCCCTCATATCAATACATGTGGAGAAGGCAATGACACCCCACTCCAGTACTCTTGCCTGGAAAATCCCATGGATGGAGGAGCCTGGTAGGCTGCAGTCCATGGGGTCGATGAGTTTGACACGATTAAGCGACTTCACTTTCACTTTCACTTTTCACTTTCATGCCTTGGAGAAGGCAATAGCAACCTACTCCAGTGTTCTTGCCTGGAGAATCCCAGGGATGGGGGACCTGGTGGGCTGCCGTCTATGGGGTCACACAGAGACATATGGATGTGAAAATTGGACTGTGAAGAAGACTGAGCGCCGAAGAATTGATGCTTTTGAATTGTGGTGTTGGAGAAGACTCTTGAGAGTCCCTTGGACTGCAAGAAGATCCAACCAGTCCATTCTGAAGGAGATCAACCCTGGGATTTCTTTGGAAGAAATGATGCTAAAGCTGAAGCTCCAGTACTTTGGCCACCTCATGTGAAGAGTTGACTCAT
This sequence comes from Oreotragus oreotragus, assembly GCA_006410675.1. Taxonomy (NCBI): domain Eukaryota; kingdom Metazoa; phylum Chordata; class Mammalia; order Artiodactyla; family Bovidae; genus Oreotragus; species Oreotragus oreotragus. The sequence continues at coordinate 95,034 of SJYX01011853.1, forward strand.
TGGAAAAGACTCTGATGCTGGGAGGGATTGGGGGCAGGAAGAGAAGGGTACGACTGAGGATGAGATGGCTGGATGGCATCACAGACTCTATGGTCATGAGTCTGAGTGAACTCCGGGAATTGGTGATGGACAGGGAGGCCTGGCGTGCTGCAATTCGTGGGATTGCAAAGAGTCAGATAAGACTGAGCGACTGAACTGAACTGAAGTGACTTAGTAGCAGCAGCAGCATCAATACATGTGTTTTTCATGGCCAAAAGCTACCTCTCCTCACCTCTAGGAAAGGGAGCTGCCTGGTCTTAGCCATATTCCTGGCCAGAGTGATTTATCCAGGCAGATGTTTAAGCTCTAGCAGTTCTCATGTCCCTATTCCTTCTTCCATAAATTCAACGACATTGCAGAATAAACACAGAAACAAACCAACAAACTAAAAACCATGAGGCAGAGACTCAGCGATTCAGGCATCCTACAATGGATACACAGTATGAGAAAGAAAAAGAAGTGTTAATCTTTAAAAAAAAAAAAAAAAGGCTTCCCCGATGGCTCAGACAGTAAAGAATCTGCCTCCAATGCAGGAGACATAGGTCTGGTCCTGTGTTCTCCAACAGGGAAGATACCCTGGAGGAGAGCATGGCAACCCACTGCAGTATTTTTGCCTAAGAACTCCATGGACTGAGAAGCCTGATGGGCTATAGCTCATGGGGTCACAAAGAGTCAGACACGACTGAGTCACACACACACACACACACACACACACACAGTCTTTACAAATTACTGAGATTTGGAGACTTGTTTGTCATTATATTTTAGCTTAAGCTGACTGTCTCAGGAAGTGAAGTAATTCACACACACACACACACACACACACACACACACACACACACACACAGAGTCTTTACAAATTACTGAGATTTGGAGACTTGTTTGTCATTATATTTTAGCTTAAGCTGACTGTCTNCACACACACACACACACACACACACACACACACACACACACACACACACAGAGTCTTTACAAATTACTGAGATTTGGAGACTTGTTTGTCATTATATTTTAGCTTAAGCTGACTGTCTCAGGAAGTGAAGTAATTCACACACACACACACACACACACACACACACACACACACACACACACACACAGAGTCTTTACAAATTACTGAGATTTGGAGACTTGTTTGTCATTATATTTTAGCTTAAGCTGACTGTCTCAGGAAGTGAAGTAATTTATATCCAAAACTGAATCCTCCATGTTCTCTGAAAGATCTTTTATATTTACAATCTGGCTTGTATGCATTTATATCTATGTAGAGTCTGTCTCCTGGCCCGAAACTCATGTGTGATCTTTCAGACCCCACTATAGACAATTACAAAGGCTTTCCCTGGCAGGGAAGACTCAGGGGGCGCACTGCCCTCCCTATATCAGTCATGGAGCACAGCTAGCACACTGCACTCTCAGAAGGGAATTGCACTCAAGGACCCTACCACCCCTTGTGGCACAAGCTCTTACTGTATTTCTAGTGAAGGTGCCTCGATGCACAGGCCCCTCAGCCACAGAGTTCCCCAGGGTCTCTACCGAGACCTCTTCATTGGGGGGAAGAACAAACTTTAAAGGCACTTTTCCCCAGTCAGACCCAGTATTTAATGTCTTTTCACTCTTAGTCCTATACTCACTTCTTTCCTGAATCCTTAGGTCCATTAAATGACGAGAGCCTTTTGTTTGGTGCCGCCTCAGCAGTGAGACCCCAAGTCTCTGGTGATCCACCTGACGCTCTCAGAGGCCCATTCCATGGGGAGGAATGAAATGTTGGGAAAGCATTTTCTGCTTTTCAGCCTCATCATATGCTGTTGTGGTGATTCCGGCTTGATGGTTACTTTTGTTTTGGTTTATTATCTTTTTTTTTTCCCCTTAACTGAATGCATAACTTTAATAAATAATGCTTTGTTGCACCAAAAGATAGAGGTCAGGAGTAAATAAATTACAAGTTGAATAGTAGTATACAGTAATCTTCACTTGTTAAATAAAACGTGAGATCCTCTGGGATTTTGTATTTGCTTGTTTTATTTCCTTGATAGCTCAGGTGGTAAAGAATCCTCCTGCAATGCAGGAGACCAGGGTTCATTTCCAGGGTCGGGCGAAGGAATGGGCTTTGCGCTCCAGTATTCTTGGGCTTCCCTGTTGGCTCAGGTGGTAAAGAATCCACCTGCAATGCAGGAGACCTGGATTCAATCCCTGGATTGGGAAGATCCCCTCGAGAGATCCCCTGTTGGCTTTCCACTGGAGTGCGTAGCCGGTCCACTTCCACATCTGGTTGATTTTTGTTCCCTGCTGTTTAGTTTTTTTTTTCCCTCCAATAGATTTGGTTTGTTGGTTTATTTTTTCATCCTTTTCACCAGTAAAAGTTATGAACATTTTAAGTTACACAAAAGAAGGCTGAAAACAAAAAAAGGAAAGAATGGGACTATGGTGGTTTGTGGTCTCAAAAGGCTGCTCTGACACCTTGGGCTTGCTCCCTCCAGCTCAGTCCAGCCCCTGTGACTGCTAAAGGATATATTTTCTATTTATGTTAAGTATTATGTGATAACAATTTGACAGTAAGTTCCAAAAAGTCAATTTGGCCAAATGGAAAGGTGGAGGAAACTAAGAAGAAGTTAACTATGTATTTCCTCTTCCAATTTAAAAAGAAATTTTCATTATTTCTAATCACTTGTGGTTTAAAATAGTATATTTTAAAAGTTGGTAGCTTGAAAAATTATGATGTGAAGAAGATGTAGAACGACTTGGATAATCAGATTGGCTCTTGTCTGTTATAATCTATAATAAATGAAGAGATTAAACATTCAGTCCAATGTCTCTTTCAAAAGAAAGAAAAGAATATAGTTTACCTAGACTCTTTACTTTGTCTCATATTTAAGCTTTTATCAGATGTAAACATTAGGTTTTCCATTATGTTGATTGATTCCAGATGTCTTAAGAATATTCCTCTCTGTAGATGTCAGCACAATAGGTTTTTAAAAAGCTGTTGTTTTGAGTGATGATCATCTAGGAAAGGAATATGACATTTCTAGGAGAATTCTACCATTTCTGTAAAATGTAAGATTAGCTCTTGGTGGGGGAGAGAAATGTATAATAACATCAAACATATGAAATTCTTATAATGAGGTCTTGAATACTTACTTGATCATAAGGGAAAGAAATAAAGAGAGATTCTTTCAAGATATTTTATGTATTTAAGGGGAAAAAATGTTTCTCAGTGCTGCTGTAGTCCTCAAAACACAGTGAAGGTCACTGCAGTAGGAAGTGTCTCTGCTGATTTAGATAAATGTGGCCTCATTCCAATATATTCTGCTTTTCCTTTTGTCCAATTGAAAACCTACCACAGGTTTTTTTTTTTTTACTGTAGGCTGTCAGACAGAGCACAGATATTTCATAAACCATAGTGGGCTTATTAAGTTGGCACCAACTTTAACCTTTAGGGCAGTTTACTTCATGATTTGAAATTCTTCCCCTCTTTCTTCTTTATTACAGAATGCGAAATACAGATGTTCTTGTTTTGAAAGTTTAATGTTAATGATATCACCAATCCATGTGCTAGTATTAGTACCCAAATCTGAGATAGTAGATCATGGTTTATGAATGAAGGTGGCTATGGAGATGTACTATGAATGAGTAATTTACACTAAAAGGCCCCAAATAAACCAACCTTTTAACAACTGGATGATTCTTATGTTTAATTTATACCTATGCTGTCTGCTTGCTGTAATTAAATAAAAGAAAAAGAAAAAAAGCATGAATGAAAAAATGTTTGAAACTTAAATTTTTTTTTTTTTTTAGGATTACTTTAAGCCAGACAGTGCACTTTCATAAACTGGACAGTGTTCGATAAGTTTAAAATATACTCAGTCTTTAATTTGTATTAGAATCCTATATGTGGGATAATTATGGTTACCATTGTCTAGACAAGGAATATTGCTCAATGTCTCATATCTATGGGTACCAAAGAGGGATTCAGACCTGGGTACAGTAATTTCAGAGTCCATGCTTTTAACCACTGTACTACTAATAAGTTGGATAAAATATGATTAGTAATAGAAAGAAAGTTGTAGCAAAAGGCTAAAGAAGGAAGCACTGATCAATAAAACTAAATTAAAAAATAAACTTTACAGAATAGTAGAAAAATGGAAAACAAATAATTAAATGCTTATATTTAATAAAAACTCATGAGACAGTAATAACATTTAATTAAATTTGTGGTAATTTGCTCCAAAAGCATTAACATTTTATTTGAAAAAGATCACAAAGAATGAAACAGACTGTTAAGAGAACAAAAGTATGTTAAAAGAAAAAAAGAAAAGTAGCAACATGAAGTAAAATAGCACCATGAAGTATAAGCCTTAACACACTGACATAATTCAAAAGCAAAAATGATTGCATTGTGTTCAGGATTCCAGTTCTCTGTGTGGTGCCCTCATTCATTCAGGCACATGTGCGTTCCTTGATAGATCTTGGGTATCTTCCATGGTATAGGCACTGATGGAGGCACTGGGAATTGAGAGGCATATCAGCCAGACCAGTCCTTTCCCCTCACTGAGCTTATGTTACATTAACCTTGCTGTTAAGGGAGACAGATGATGAGCGCATTCATAGGTAAAGTGAAGTGTACTCATAAGTGCTGTGGAGTGAAGTAAGGCAGAAGAGGACAGAGAAAGCTAGATGATTGCAGGGAGGGTCTTACCTAGTAGGCCCAGTACTTTAGGAAAGAGCTGGGGAAACATTTAGGATATCTAGAAGAAAAGTGGCACCCCACTCCAGTACTCTTGCCTGGAGAATCCCATGGATGGAGGAGCCTGGTAGGCTGCAGTCCATGGGGTCGCTGAGAGTCAGACACGACTGAGCGACTTCACTTTCACTTTTCACTTTCATGCATTGGAGAAGGAAATGGCAACCCACTCCAGTGTTCTTGCCTGGAGAATCCCAGGGATGGCGGAGCCTAGTGGGCTGCTGTCTATATGGTCTCACAGAGTCGGACATGACTGAAGCAACTTAGCAGCAGAAGAAAAATATTTCAATCAGAGAGAGCTAGAGGGATAATTCCTGAACTTGGAGTGTGATGAAAATTCTTCAGAGTAAGTCAAGAGGGTTTACTAGTCCCCCGTGACTGCTATAGCAAATTATCACAAGCACGATGGCCTAAAACAACAGAGATCTGTTTTCTCATCGTTCTGGAAGCCAGCATTTTGATATAAAGGTGTTGGGCCACACTTTCTTTGGAGACTGTAAAGGAGATTCCATTCCCCACCTCTTCTTGGTTGTAATGGCTGCAGGTATTGCTTGGTTTGTGTCCACATGACTCACCTCTACATCTGTCTTCAAATTACCTTTTCTTCAGTGTGTCTTTTTTAAAGCTCCTCTGCCTCTCTTTTGTAGAGATATGTATGATTGCCTTTATTGTTGTGGTTCAGTCACTCAGGCATGTCTGACTCTTTGCCACCTCATCGACTGCAGCACACCAGGCTTCCCCATCCTCAATTACCTCCTGGAATTTGCTCAAACTCATGTCCATTGAGCTGTAACCATCTCATCCTCAGTTGTCTCTTTTCCCCCTTGCCCTCTGTCTTTCCCAGCATCGGGATCTTTTCCAGTGAGTCAGCTCTTTGCACCAGGTGGCCAAAAGATTTGAGCTCTAGATTCAGCATCAGTCCTTCCAATGAATATTTAGGGTTGATTTCCTTTAAGATTGACTGGTTTGATCTCCTTGCAGTCCAAGGGACTCTCAGGAGTCTTCTTCAGCGCCACAGTTCCAAAGCATCAATTCTCCAATGTTCAGCCTTCTTGATGGTCCAACTCTCACATTGGTACATAACTTCTGGAAAGCCATAGCTTTGACTAGATGAACCTTCGTTGGTAAATTGATACCTCTGCTTTTTAATATGCTGTCTAGCTGTTTTACAGCTTTTCTTCCCAGAAGCAAGCATCTTTTAATTTCATGGATGCAGCCACTGTCTGCAGTGATTTTGGAGCCCAAGAAAACAAAGGCTGTCACTGTTTCTATTGTTTCCACATCTGTTTTCCATGAAGTGATGGGACCTGGTGCCATGATTTTCGGTTTTTAAAAGTTGAATTTTAAGCCAGAATTTTCACTCTCCACTTTTACTTTCATCAAGAGGCTCTTTAATTCCTCTTTGCTTTCTGCCACAAGGGTGATGTTATCTGCATCTGAGATTATTGATATTTCTCCAGGCAATCTTGATTCCAGCTTGTGATTCATCCAGCCTGGCATTTTGCATGATGTACTCTGCATAGAAGTTANACTTTTACTTTCATCAAGAGGCTCTTTAATTCCTCTTTGCTTTCTGCCACAAGGGTGATGTTATCTGCATCTGAGATTATTGATATTTCTCCAGGCAATCTTGATTCCAGCTTGTGATTCATCCAGCCTGGCATTTTGCATGATGTACTCTGCATAGAAGTTAAATAAGCAGAGTGACACTATATAGCCTTGACATACTCCTTTCCTGATGTTGAACCAATTTGTTGTTCCTAAGCAAATCCTCTCACGACTCCTAACTTAATCACCAATTTTGCCCTCTAAGGTAAAATTTATAGATTTCACTGAGTTGAGGTGGATATTTTTTCATGGGTGGGCATTTTATAGCCAACCATAGAGGCCAGTTTGACTGAAAGCAAAGTGAGTGGGGAGAGAACATGAGAAGAGTGAGAAGGAGGCAGAGATTGTAGATGGCATAACTGTATGCATGCCCCCTTGTGTCTGACTCTTTATGACCCCACAGACTGTCCCCACAGACCCTCTCCATGGGATTTCCCGGGCAAGAATACTGGAGTGGGTTGCCATTTCCTCCTCTAGGAGATCTTCCTGACCCCAGAATTGATCGCACATCTCCTGCATTGGCAGGTAGATTCTTTTATTAATGCCACTGAGCCACCTGGAAATCCAGATGGCGTAATTATATTGACTTTTACTCTGCTAAAATTAAGCCACCGAGTGACTTGGAGCAGACAACTAACATCACTTGCTTTGTATTCTTAAAGGAACAGTTTTGGTGCTGTGGTGAGAACAGTTCAAGGAAGACAAGAGTGGAAGTGAGTGACCTATTTGGAGTTCTATTGCAATTATCTGGGTGACAGATGTGTGCTGGATTAGAGAAGGCTGGAAAGTAATAGAAATAATAAGAATGGATGCATTATAATATTATTTGAAGAAAGTTTGTAATCCTCAAGTACTCTGGCTATACTTTAAATCTAAAGCACCATTTTTTTTTTTGTATTTATTTATTTTTTTACACGAACTCCCAAACATGAACCCCCCTCCCATCTCCCACCCCACATCTTCCCTCCAGATCATCCCCATACACCAGCCCCAAGCATCCTGCATCCTGCATTGAACATAGACTGGCAATTCATTTCTTACATGATAGTATACATATTTCAATGCTATTCTCCCAAATCATCCCTCCCTCTCCCTCTCCCTCTCCTTCTCCCTCAGAGTCCATAAGTCCGCTCTACACATCTGTATCTCTTTTGTAAAGCACCATTTTGTAGGAGATTTCCTGAGAGCCTTGGTTCTGAGGAAATCTCACTGTGAAGAGTGGCAGGATGAGAGGGGCTTTGGTCATTTTCCAGTGGTGCCAACAACCCAGGCTCTTACATCTAATGATGTCTGTGCAGGCTCTTGAACTCAACCTTACTTGCTGAGTTCTTATTGGAGAATGTACTAAGAAACATGTTCTCTCTCTTGTTCATAGAATGGGCTAGTAAATGAACATTTAGCATTGAGTGAACTTAGATTCAGGATTCCACCTCACTTGTGAAATAAAAATGAAAGTGCAGTGGGCTTGAGGGATGGAGTTGAATAGAAACCTTAGAAAAGATATAGGAAACCACCGGAGCCTTTCTTTAGCATAAAACACTGTCAGAGCAGGAAAACAAATGCTATAGAGCAAAGCTGCAAGTTGATAGCATGTTGGTGGAATTCAGCCCACAGATCTGTTATATTTATACAACAAAATGTTTGAATTTGTTGTCAACATTTTAAAGTTGTGCATTTCATATAAAAAAAAAAAAGTTCTCAAGTAGAAATCTGGATTTCCAACTTGAGAAGTGAAAAAAAAAAAAAAAAAGAAAAGAAATTGAGTAATAGCGGCCTGTATGTCTACATAACACTAAGCTGCTAGAGTTTTGCAAGAAGAGTCCCCCATTTAGAAATCCCTCCAGTCTCTTTTCTCCCCCTTTCTTTCCTGGGTGAACTCCAAAGCTCTCTACCCTCTGGTTCCAAGCTGGCTGCTACCAAGGCCCACTGCAGGGCTGGCATTGTGGATTGTCTCTTCTTCATCCTGAGAGTGCTGCTCACTCTGATATATGCCTTATTCGTAAGACCCCAGTACATGCTGTTTACAAATTTATTTTCTCATTTGGAAGAGCATATTTGCTATATTTGGAGAACTAACTAGGAAGTTTAGAGGAAACACAGTCCACAAGTCCACCACCTTCACTTCTGACAACAGTTACAAGTTTGGAAATGTTACAGGATCACCCTCAACTTTGATAATTTGCTGGAAAGGCTTACAAAAGACACTGTTGTTACTCATGGATACAATTTATGACAGGGAATAAAACTGATAAAGATGAGGCAAGGGGAGAAGTACATAGAGGAGACTGGGGAAGTACCAAATGCAGAACTTCCTTGTTCTCTCCCTGTGGGACCAGGAAGTATGACTTTACAGGCATGATGTGGAATCATAGGCATGAAGTATTGCCAACCAGGGAAGCTCACCAGAGCCTTGGTGTTCAGTTTGTATTGGGGTTGCATTACATAGGCATGATTTATGGATTTACTGCACATATGGTTGATTGCAATTCCCAAAGAAACTGATAGCATATGACCTTCAGACCCTCACCCTAAATTATTTGTCTTTCTAGTATGGCCAACCCCCACCCTAAAGTATGATCAGGTTCTCCCCCAGATCACATTGTTAAGCTGTTTAGTATGATCCAAGATCACCAGGTAAAAAAAGACATTTCTACTTGAGCATAAAATTCCAAGTGCAAAGGCTGGCCTATCCTTCTGAGCAAGGACAAATTCTCTATTGTGCACTATTCTTTAGTAACATATTAAGGATGATACTCTGAAGTCAAAAAATAAATGGAAAATTATTACAATGTCCAGTGATCACTAATTTGTACTGTAAAGAATTCTACCCTCTCCTTCCAGCCAGTTCCTGCTCATATACATTTTTTACTCAGAAGGAAATGCTTAAGCTTTTAATGTTTTAAGAATTCTGATAGCTTTCTGACTCTTGATCAATTATAGATGACTTGCTTTTGCTCTCTGATGTTTTTAGAATTTTCTCTGCATCCTTAGTTTTCTTAAATTTCACAATTATGATCCTTGAAACAAATCTTTTTCATTTATTATCTGAGGATTTGGTTGACTCTTTTATTTTTTCATTTTATTATTATTTTTTTACTTTGTTTTACTTTACAGTACTGTATTGGATTTGGCATACATTGACATGAATCCGCCACGGGTGTACATGAACTCCCAAACATGAACCCCCCTCCCACCTCCCACCCCACATCATCCCTCCAGATCATCCCCATGCACCAGCCCCAAGCATCCTGCATTGAACATAGACTGGCGATTCGTTTCTTACATAATAGTACACATATTTCAATGCTATTCTCCCAGATCATCTCACCCTCTCCCTCTCCCTCAGAGTCCAAAAGTCCGCCCTACACATCTGTGTCTTTTTTGCTGTCTTGCATACAAACTAGGAGCTCCATCTTCTTAAGTTCTGTAACACTTGTGTTATTTCTTTAATAATTCTACTTTTTCATATTCTTTTTTTTGAAACCCCTATTATTCAGGAAATGAACTGCTTGAATCAAGCATGTAGTGTTTACCTTTTCTCTTATATTTTCATATCTGTATTTTATCGCTTATGGGAGGAAAGTTTTCAATAATTTCCTGTATAAAAAGTTTTGTTTTTAAATTTCTACTATTATAGTTTTAATTTGAGTGTTTTGTTTTCCAGATGTTTCCTTTATAGTATCTTAGTTTTGTTTTACTAGTACACTCTTTTCTGTTTACAGTTAAAAATATTAAATGTGAAAATTTTGGAGTTCTTTTCTTGTGCTTTGTATTATCTTTTATTTTTTCTATTTGTTTCGACATTAATGATTTCTGTAAGTAGCTTTCTTCAAAGTCAGAATTTTTTTACATTTTATTCATATTTACTGTTGAAGCAGTAATATAGTTATTGGAAATTCTGTATAAATAGGTGGTGCTTGTTGACTAGCAGATCTCCCTACAAAGGTAATCAGAGGGGAATCTGCTTTTTATGAGGAAAACTCCACTTTTTCACGTTTTTTACTCTTGGGAAGAACATTTGAAAGAGATATGTAGTCTTTCAAAGTCCTACTAAGATTACAGCTTAGCATTTGAGGGAGAATTAAGTCTGTGTTTTAGCATACAAATTTTAGAATTTTCTGGATGAAATAATTACCACCACTCTGGATAACTCTGAGCATCTCCAAGATTTATGAACTGTGTGGTTCATTATTTGTTATTTCCAGGAAGTAAGCTTCTAGTCTTTTACTAAAGTGGAAAGTAGTAATTGCTTGGCTTGAACAGATCTTCCTTGATCTACACTGGGGTTTCATCCCAAAAAACTCAGTCGTTATCTATTTGTGACCCCATGGGCTATACAGTCCATGGAATTCTCTAGGCCAGAATACTGGAGTGGTTAGCCTTTCCTTTTTGCAGGGGATTTTCCCAACCCAGGGATTGAACCCAGGTCTCCCACATTGCAGGTGGATTCTTTAATCAGCTGAGCCACTAGGGAAGCCGAAGAACACCGGAGTGGGTAGCCTATCCCTTCTCCAGTTGATCTTCCTAACCCAGGAATTGAACCAAGGTCTTATACAGTGCAGGTGGATCCCTTACCAGCTGAACTACCAGAGGATCCCTTTACTAAAGTGGAAAGGAATAATTACTTGGCTTGAACAAATCTTCCTTGATCAACACTGGGGTTTCATCCCAATAAACCCTTTATAAGTTAAAACAACCAAAAATTGAAAATGTATTTCGTACACCTAACATACTGAACAGTGTAGCTTAATCTCACCTAGCTTAAGCTAAGAACACATACATCAGCATACAGTTGGGGAAAATCATCTAATACACATCCTATTTTCTAATAAAGTGTTAAATATCTTATATAATTTATTGAATACTCCACTGAAAGCAAGAAACAGAATGGCTGTTTGGGTTCAATTTGTTGCCAAGAGTATGTATAAGATGTTTACTCTCATGATCCTGTGGTTGACTGGAGCTGCAGCTTGCTGCTACTGCCCAATATCTGCTGCATGACAATAGCCCGGGAAAAGATCAAAATTCCAAACTTGAATTAAGGTTTCTACTGAACGCATATTGCTTCTGCCCCCGTGGTAAAGTGGAATCATCTGAAGTCAGGGGCCATCTATACTGGAGTGTGACATCTGAGAATGTAACTGCTTGTTATATAAACTTTTCAATGATCTTTCCTATAATCAGTTTCAGACAAACTTCTTACCATGTGACATACCCGATTTCTCTATATCCTGAGCCACTGAATGACTCTGTAGGATGAATCAGCCTGCTTGTGTTGCCCTCCCCCAGTTCAAGCTTAGGTTTCATTTTTTCCTCTTGTATGTAGTTTAATTATCCATCAACTTTTTGGCTTACAAATATAGTTGGCAGCTCTTTTCTGGTGAAGTATCCTGTCTTGTTCTCTATTCCCTTGTGAGTTTCAGCTAGTTTTTCAATCTTTTAACTGCCATTTCAGTGGCATTTTCAATCTGCTTTCAGCAGGTTCTATAGAAATGCTTGTGTATTCAGCCTTCCATGAAAGACCAGAAGCCAAAATCGACTATTGGCCAATGTAGTGCACAACCTAAATTATAATTTGACCATAGCATTACCAAATCTGAGTTTATTTCTTCTATTGAAAGAATGAACTAATAAATCACACTTCAATGGCATGGTGTAGGATTCTGAATGTAATATGGAACAATTCTTAAAGCTATAGCAGATTTATTCTGCATAATCTGCATGTATTTATTTTACAGGTACTTACATATAATTTATTTTAGAGCCTTAAATACTTTTATCCCCTTGTATATAACTGCAAACACTTATAGTCATCCAGCTGCTGTTACAAGTCACATTCATTGAGTACCTGCAGTGACTGAGAGCTGGAGCTATGGACTGGGAGTGCAGAGATTGATAAGGTATACTTTTTGCCTTCAGAGAGATTACAATTTAGTAGGGCTCCTTTGTGTATAGAAATACGTTGAAACTGGAAGCTCGGGTATCAAACAAACCTTAATATTCAGAACACAGCTTAGAATTAGAAAGCAAGTGGTGAAAACCTTTTGTAAATTAAAATAATCCTCAGATTGTTCAGAAATTAAAGCTTGAACACTATATTCATGAGTTCTTTCTAGACTCTTACATGAATTGTATTTGTCCATATTGTAGATAAAATTCTAACAAGTTCAATTGTATAATGTACTAGAATGCTTAATATTTAAAGTAGCACATAACAAATGCAGACTACAAGAGTGATGGAAAGTAGCCTTTTGTTGAAAAGATGCTGAACTGTGAGGGAGTATCCACAGCAAGCAGTACTGATGGCGTTAAAATGCCAGGTGTAGACCTGATTTTACTACTCGTTAGCATGGTAGCCTTCGACAAGTCACATTAACTTTTCAGGCTTCAGTTTCTTTATCTGTGAACTTGAAAAAAGATTGTGCTGATCTTCTAGAGTTTTAAGAAGGATTAACTAAAACAATAAGTATAAAATACATGCAAACTAATAACAGCATAAGGAGTGATGAATATTTATTATTATTATGAAAGCACAACTTCCTGGGATGATTCAGTGGAGCTGATAATGGCTTGACACAATTTCTAAGACCTTTCCGTTCCTCTGGGAAGCATGTCAGCCAGGGTCTAATCCATAATCAGAAACTACTCTGAATTGTATACATAGAGTGGTTTACATGGTTATAGAATAAAGTAGAGAAACTAAACAGAAAAAGAGGTAACTGAGGCAACCCTGATGTAAGCCCCAGCAGAAAGCCCCCATCCTTCCTCACAGAGAAGGTGCAGAGCTGCTAAACTTGAGGAGCCCAAGTTGCCCAGAGAGTGGCACTCTGAGCAGGATGGATGAACATAGACCCAGTGGGAGAGGGAGAGATACCCTGGCTTCTTCTTTCTTCTGCCCTCTAGTCCCCACAGTCTCAGGAGCTGGGAGATCCAGCAGGTGCTCTGCCCATACTACAGGGCAGAGCAGACTCTGACCAGGAGTGGATGTGCAGCAGGCACTGGACTGGCACTGATGCTCAAAACATGATCAAGTTACCCATACTAACTAGAGTCCTACTGGAGTCCTACTGAAACTGCTGAATATTCAGACTCTGCTACACCCCAAATATCAGGTGTTTAGTATTTTTTTTTAATTCTCCAAGGATCTTGGAAAAATCATGTTTTGTATTTCATTAAGGCTATAGGAGTTTGTGTGTGTGTGTGCGTGTGCACACACGTGTGTATGTGTGTGTGTGTATGTGTGTAGAGAGAGAGAGAAGAACAAGTGAGTATCTCCCAGGCTCCCAGGCTGCATGAAGTCTCCTTTCTATGCTGCTATGGCACCGCATACCCTTATTTTTAATTCCAAAGCCCTGTATTGAACATATTTACCCCTATTTCTGTTTCTCTCCCCTTGCCTTCCCCTAGAAGTAAAGTGGTCAGGTAGAGAGCTGGGGTCATTTTTATTTATTCCATTCCTATAGTGTCTGAGATTGGAGAAGGCAATGGCATCCCACTCCAGTACTCTTGCCTGGAAAATCCCATGGATGGAGGAACCTGGTGGGCTGCAGTCCATGGGGTCGCTAAGAGTCGGGCACCATGGAGCGACTTCCCTTTCACTTTTCACTTTCATGCACTGGAGAAGCAAATGGCAACTCACTCCAGTGTTCTTCCCTGGAGAATCCCAAGGACGGGGGAGCCTGGTGGGCTGCCGTCTATGGGATCGCACAGAGTTGGACATGACTGAAGCTACTTAGCAGCAGCAGCATAGTGTCTGAGATAATACCTGCCACACAGCAGACATTTAGTAAATTTTTGTTGAATTGAATTGAGAAACTATAAATGATTAACCCCCCCCCCCCTTCTTCAAGTTGAATTATTTGTTCAAAAATTTTTGTAGACTAAAAGCTGACGTGGCAGCAGAACATCAGTTCTTTGAAAGTGGTGAGCACAAATTTGAAACTTAACGCTATTTTGCTGTAATATTTCTAGGTATTCTAATATAATTCCTCAATGGGATAGTCTGCAGTTAGTTCATACTTTTCAATGAAGCTTAAATTTATTTCTTTTTCTATTAAGATTAAATACATCATTTGATACTATGGACTTATTGTGTGACTTTTGTGTTATTTTTGATATGTTCTTATGTATGACAGTGCAAACAAATCAAATTATCATTTAACAAAATGTCTCCTGTGTTTAGAGAAATTATCTTCACATGTCTGCCAGCACATGTGGGTTCTGGGTGTGAGTGTGTTCAGGCTATGACATCTGTCATCACACTGATTGCCATGTTGGAGTCAGTCTATCTAAGTGACTATAGAAGGTATTTATTTTCTTCCTCACTAATGCACATGTCTCTCTAAATGAAGCGGTACTGGAAAAGAAGCTTCATTAAAGGGAAAAATATTTTCCTATGAATGAGGGATGTACTTATGACCCCATGTTTCTTTCATAGAAATTTGCTTGTTCTGTTTGTTGAGGGCCCTGTATAAACACATCCTGATTTCTTTAAACAAAAATTAAATAAAAACTAAACTTTTGCCAAGTTTTAAAATCATTTGTGAACCATGTTACTTTATATGCACTATTTAGGTGTGTATGCATTTGTTTATTTCTCCTCTGAGTTTCCGAACACACACTAAACTCTTCTGGAAACCCTGCACCTCCCATTTGCTTCAGTGGTTGCAGTTGGGAAGAGTAGATAAAAGCCATACATGAAGTATGTGTGTCTTTCAGCTTCTCTGATCTTAGATTCCAGTTTTGCTGTTCAGACAGCTTCAGGTCCACAGTGAGCATGGAGGTAGAATGCACAGTGGGGGCGCTGACTTTCAGCTCCTTTTACTCTTTGCAACTATATTGCTGACTGTGCATTCTTAAAAAGGTCTTAAACTGGTGCCTGACAGAGTTATTTATAAAAATAGTAAGACTTTGATGGTCTTGTTTTCTTCCCTCTGAAGTGTACAGTGGCAGTGAAAGATTGTGTAGACTAAATGACCTTCCCAAGGGTAACTTTTATTAGGAACCAAATGAGTCTTGCCTTTCACAGATGGTTTTTCTAGGCTTTATACGTCCAGATATCTCTAGAGACAAGCTTCCTATAACTAGACATTGCTTTGTGGCCACATACTCATAATTCTTATAAAATGAAATCAATGAAAAAGGTGGTTTAAAAGATCACCGCCCCTTGCTGTGAAATAACTTTATTTAATTATGTCAAATAAGTATAAAATACTCTGGTCAGTAGTTATTGGCTAGAAATATTTTATGCTTATTGATAACAGTAAAAATATCTGTCATATCATGGGAATATCATGTCAATCATGGGAAATTCAAGCTTCTTACCTACCTGGTAGGGAAAATAGTATCCATGTGAGAATGACTATAAATTGAAAAACCAAGTTTTGAAATTTGAAAATAAAATTTTATCAAAATAAAAGGTCATTCTGGAATCTCTGGGGGATATTCCCATGCCCCAAATCTTTCTTGCATGTTGATACCTTCCTTAGCTTTCTTTATGACTGCAGTTCTGGACATCAGTGACTTTCTTTCTAATGGGACTGGCCCTGAAGTTCTTGACTTGGCCTTTCCTTTTCCTATCTTATCCCTTGTGTGGACAAAATTTCTTCTCTAATTCCTAGGATCAGGCTTTAAATCGACAGTAATTTACTGAAGGTTTGAAAACTATGATCAGTTCAGTTCAATCGCTCAGTCGTGTCTGACTCTTTGTGACCCCATGGACCACAGCACGCCAGGCCTCCCTGTCCATCACCAACTCTCAGAGTTTATCCAAACTTATGTCCATCGAGTTGGTGATGCCATCCAACCATCTCATCCTCTGTCGTCCCCTTCTCCTCTTGCCCTCAATCTTTCCCAGCATCAGGGTCTTTTCAAATGAGTCAGCTCTTTGCATCAGGTGGTCAAAGTATTGGAGTTTCAGCTTCAACTTCTGTCCTTCCAATGAACACCCAGGACTGATATCCTTTAGGCTGGACTTCCTTGCAGTCCAAGGGACTCTCAAGAGTTTTCTCTAATGCCACAGTTCAAAAGCATCAATTCTACCACACTTAGCTTTCTTTATAGTCCAACTCTTACATCCATACATGACTACTAGAAAAACCATAGCCTTGACTAGACAGACCTTTGTTGGCAAAGCAATGTCTGCTTTTTAATATGCTGTCTAGGTTGGTCATAACTTCAAGGAGTAAGTGTCTAGAACAACACAAAACAAGTGTTCTCTAGAAACATACTGATTTTATGTGTGAAACTGACCACACTCAGGAACAATGAAAATATAGCACAGAATATTGTAAACTTTATTAGTTATTCCCATGGCTATATTGATTGTAAATGCTATTTATATAGCCAAGTTACTACTCAGTACTAATCACTAATTGCCCAATTAGTCAATAGGTACTGAATATCTACAATGCACACTGTTGCCAATATTAATCTCACCCACAGTATACTCACTAACAAGTAGCAATGTTTATCAAAATGTTCTAGTATCCTGTCAAAATCATAAGTTCATATTTGAGATGAAATTTAATATGACTATCTGGCTTCCTGCATGTTCTTGGAAGTGTAAGTAGCCATAATTAAGTATACAATTCCCTTTTCTACTCACCCTGAATATCATCATAAAGTTGTGTTTATGGGTGTTAGCAGAAGTTTTATGGAAATTAAGCTATAGTTTTTCTGGTTTTTGAGTTTTCCTCATCCCTACCTACCCAAGTGAATTTCATATATTTCATGTATTTTTTTTTTGTATGCCACCTTCACTTTTTTTTTTGTATTTATTTATTTTTTTACATGAA
Source organism: Oreotragus oreotragus (assembly GCA_006410675.1). NCBI lineage: Eukaryota > Metazoa > Chordata > Mammalia > Artiodactyla > Bovidae > Oreotragus > Oreotragus oreotragus. Next base: position 112,218 of record SJYX01011853.1, read on the forward strand.
CNGCCCAGTCATATTATAAGAATCCAGGAAAAAACTGCTTGAAAGTTGAGCATGCATGTTCACGGTGTATGTGTGTGTATGTGTGTATTTGAAGTATGTATAGTGTCTGAGATATTTGTATAATGTTTGGTGATTGTGGTTTGTGTTTGTGTGTGTCATATGTTTTTCAGTGTGTTTGGTTTATGGCTTTGTGAGTTTTGGGGACATGCATGTGCTGTCTCTTATACACATCTCCTCCCACCTCCCACCCCACATCATCCCTCCAGATCATCCCCATACACCAGCCCCAAGCGTCCTGCATCCTGCATTGAACATAGACTGGCAATTCATTTCTTACATGATAGTATACAAATTTCAATGCTATTCTCCCAAATCATCCCACCCTCTCCCTCTCCCTCTCCTTCTAATTGGCCTTCATTTATGACAGATCATTTTAAATATACTCCTCAAATTTAGTATAGTTTTTATAAGATATGATTAAAAATAATAAATAATCAAAAAAGTTCATTGGTAAATGTATTGTTACTATGAAATAATATATTCATTCCCACATCTCTCCTTTTATATCTCCTTTTATTAGAATATCTGTGCATATATGATGTTTATTTTTGTACTCTGACAATATATGATGTTAGAGTATAATAAATATTAATATTTAAATTTAATTATTGTTAAATGTACTTAATATAGGTATACATGTATGTATCTGTATCTTAAATAATATTGCTGAGTAGAATTTCCATCTAAATTTTATTCAAGTTTCAGTATCAAAGTATGAAAATATAAAATATGTCTGATTCTTTACTATAAATCCTCGTTTTAAAATATCTTGTCTACAAACTAGTTCACTGATAGAGTTTCATGCAGTTTTTGTGTTTCATTTTATGTGAGACTTGAAAAAATAATGATGCTTATTTTTTTAACATATGACCAGTTGTACAAACTATAAAAATGCAAAAATAGTAATATGAAAATGCTATTTTTGAAACATGCACCCACTTCAAATTTTATATACGGACACGCATGTATATTTGATTCACTATTTATATCATGAGAATTGAAAAACACCAGCTAAAATTGTAGGGTACAAGCATTCCCACTTGGAAAGAAAAATAATCAGGAAAAATATCATAAGTTCATTCTGTCAGCTATGAAACTACCTGATGGTAATTCTGCATTTTGTTTGTCCAGCATCTTATTGATTAAATGATATAGACATGCAATATATTTTAAGTCTTCGTATACACAACCATACCCATAGTTAATCTATGTCATCAAATGTATTTTTGCTATATTAATTTTTTGTTTTCTCAGGACCCCATGGGACTCATTGAAATTGAACACATTTTGCTGCCATATTTTTCCTCAGATTAGGTTTTGTGTTTATGTTCTCACTGGAAACCACAAACTGAATTTTATAGGACTAATGCCAAACAATTTAGGTGCAAGCAGGAGTAGAAGAAAGCACCCATATTCAGCAGAATACTATTTTAGGACAGAGAAGTCAGGAAAACTTTGAGTCCAGTTGAAATTGCAGGGAGACTTAAAATGGCAATAAGTGCATATAATTAACCATGTTGGAATTTGTTCAGGAAATCAGGGCCAAGTGCTCTTTTAATTATTCAGTTAATGGGCCTCTTCATGCCAAAATAGCCACCCTACACTGAGACTGGCAGCCTGTGTTTCAGAAGCATGCCCTCATTTGTGCACTCCGAAACCACACAGAAGTTAATGCCTTATCTAATGCCTCCATTTTTGCGCCAAGGCTGCAGTTTCACTCGTGAAGTTAGGTACACATCTAGATCATTTTGGGGATTTGAAAGATTACTTTAAAAGTAGATATCAGTTCTCTTTCATTGAAATGGTTTGTATATACAGATCCAGAACATTGAATCTTCATCTTTAAGGACTTGTCTGGTTTTAAAACCTAAAGTTGCATCTTACCTAAAGGGGTCCTGAACAGAGTGTGCACATTATTTTTAATAATCTACCCAGTGATCTACCCAGTCAATATAACTTTAACTCTTTATAACTTCTCTCTCTCAGAAGATGGCTTAAGTTATTTATTAGTCAGTCATTCTGATGTTTCCAGATATGCTTGGAGCCAATTTCTAGTCAGTTTGTTGAGTTTCTCACATTGTATTTTTATGCCTTCATATTCTTTAAATTAAATTCTTCTACCTAGATTTTTTTTTTCTGAAAAAAAGATTCACATGAAAGTGCTTCCACTTTCCTGTAAGTCACTAATGCCCCCAAACATGAATGAGACTCATATAAATTTTACTCAGGCCCTGTAGTCCAAACAAATGTGTGCTGAGTATCAACTCCTCCAGGGAATTATGGGAAGTATGAGGTAGTTTGTTTCAATTTCTTCTTATTATTGCACTGGCTCTGAAGTGGCAGATGCAAAGATGAGTGTTCAGTTCTTCACTTTTTCTCCTTCCCTCTGGCATTGCCTCTTCTTTCTTTTTCTACAATCTGTCTCTAACTTCCATTACAGACTTAGGAAGGTATTGCTACATTTATTAAAACCAGCTTGCCTGCTTTAAAACCCAAAGTTATATAACTGCAATTAGGAATCTTGCTTCCAACACAACTAGGAACTCTAAAATATGATAGTATTAGAAGGTTGCTTTATCATAGGCTAGGGCTTCGCTGGTGGCTCAGACAGTAAAGCGTTTGTCTGTCGTGCGGGCAATCCGGGTTTGATCTCTGGGTTGGGAAGATCACCTGAAGAAGGAATGGCAGCCCACTCTAGTAGTCTTGTCTGGAAAATCCCATGGATGAAGGAGCCCGGTAGGCTACAGTCCATGGGGTCGCAAAGAGTCGGACATGGCTGAGTGACTTCACTTTCACTTTATTACAGGCTAAGTTATTTAATTCAGTGAAGAGGTTTCTTTTAAGGATTAAAATATATGCTTCATACTCTTTTTTTTTTCTTCAACTGATTTTAAACGTGATGTAACCTATGACTATACAGATCATAGAAAATAATTGTACTATACTTTTAATTTCTGGGTTCAACATTTTAAGGTCATTGACAAGTTGGAAGGTGTTTGAAACACATACAACAAAGATAGTAAGACTCTAGAATCAAAATAATATTAATAAAGGAATTTTTCTCTGAAATAAAAAAATGTTTTTGCTCACTTGTTTTAATGTTGAGCATGACCGTTTGAATAAAAAAAGATTTTTTTTTAAAGCTGAGGAAAATGATACTCAGATGATCTCACAAGCATTAGTAAATGGAAGAAGGGTAATTTAATACTGTTTGTTATATTAACAATCATTGACATTTTCAAGATACCATCATAAATCTGTAGGAAAAAATGCCAGCTTACTTTGATTTGCACTGAAAAGCTGTGCGAATCTATAATCTAAAAAAGGAACACAAATTTTGGGTTCATATACAGAACTGTGAAATGAAGAGATATAGTGACAGCAAAATAAGCAATAAGGTCAGTAATCCAGATTAAAAAAAAAATCTTCATAATAGACTAAGTCAGCTGACATCAGTACTTCCAAACAAAAATCATGAAGCCTTTTCCAGAACACATTAGTGGATAGGTAAAATCTAAGTAGGGAAGTGATGCAAAACAACAAAACATTTGATCAGGCACAAATTGCCTAAGGTATTTTAATTCATAAAATATCAAGCTAATTTTTAAGAAAAATAATGGGTTGTGCAGATATTTTGGACTCATTAGGGAATGCCACATTCCAGCTTGCCCTTGCTGGTAGGCTTGTATTAATCCTTTCTGAAGAACCATGATACTAGCATAATTCTTTTTCTTGACAAAAACATAATATTTCAGATGTGAGAAAACTGATACGAGTGTATTGGCTTATGCAAAATTTGTTACTGCACAAAACCGTGAGGAATGGACTAGTAAAGGAAAAATAGTAAACTGTAGATTTTCGTTTAACATCTTAAAGAATGCCACATTTCAGTTCATCTGTTTTCCAAAATTTCCAGAACAGTTTATTTTCTTGGAAGATGCTGCACACTTAACTTAGAATTTTAGACATACTTGGCACTATGGTGGGTGCTGAACATGGTGGAATACTAAACATTCCCTCTCATCAAAAGAACAGCTGCAGAATCTAGTAAGCATGGATTTTATTGGTCTTTATAGCTGACTGTAAAGCTGTGTTTTAAGCCCTCTTTATTCATTTGATTATTTAGTAGAAGTAAGTAGACATATGGCAGAGAGCTAGGCTTCATTAATGGCAAATATTTGGAAAATCAAGGCATTAATATCAGAAAGGTGAGAATTAGGAGGCATGTTTGTTGAGTTGTTGTTAATTATAATTAACTGATCATGAGTAAATCATTCCTTTGAATTTTCATACTTAACGACAAAAAGGGGACTTGGAAGAGAAGATGATAGGATATTTAAACTTATCAAATTTATTTAACCAAGGACACAAAATTAGTATCTCAAAGTCCAATCACAAAGAGAAAGGCTTTCATTTCAGTGTTAATCAAAATCCTTCCCCACTAAAATTTACCTTCATTATGTAAGGAACATACCAAAGACAGTGATGATGATTGTGTAGCTTATCCTAAAGCTAATGAGTTGCTGACACAATCAGAGGGACCACATTTTAACCACAGGATTGTTTTAAATTAAATGATAAATAGTAAATGACAGATTGTGGGGTTATATTTTTAAATATGTATTTAAGAAGAGTATTTTTCCATTTAGAATATTTCTGTATAGCTGTTTCTGTTTGTATTATGATTCTTTATTCATTGTCATAACTCTAGCCTCTAAAATGTACTGAAAATTGCTTATAAAAGCAATTTTTATTTCAACTAATAAATGTACTATTGCTTTTAAAATCTAATAATCAAAGTTTCCTTATTGGCTATATTATTGATTACAATCCAGCAACAAAACAGGAAATCTTAATTGGGAGAACAAAAAAAAAAAATCCTATAAATTTGCAAATTTCTGTTCTCTAATATTAAAACCTGAATTTCTCTTATGTACTTTTAAAAATTCAGATTCAAAATATGAAAAATAAAGCTCTACAAAATCTAATTTTATAATTTTCTTATTGAGATACAATGTTGTATGTTAGTTACTGACCTATTAAAAATTAGATGGATAAATCCAACCACAGAAATAAGAACATAAGACTTGGTATTTATAGGGATGTAAAATTATGAAAATAAAAATTTAAAACTCCTTTAATACAACATTTTTCAACTTCAGATTTCTACTGTCAATGTGATAACATAAATACAAAGCCCACAATCTTAAATAAATTTTAAGTTGGAGATAATGAAGAGGCTGTGGGAAGGACTGGTTTTCAGGAATTGAGACATCGGAACATTTACTTCATGATGACAAGTTAGACTGCTGCAGTTTCATGGAAGTCAGTAGAAGACAAAGCCTACTAGGTTAGAATCAAAGGGCATTTTTACTCACTGAACAGCATAGAGAAGGAACTGCAAGTTCTTTTTGCCTGGGGAGTCTCACAGCGCAATTGTGTGGCTGAACCACTCCAACTCCATTTTGTCAGCTACATCTTAAGGCTACAGTCCTACACCTTCCCTTTTCACTATAACTGAGTACTGGCCTAACTCACAAGGAATGCACTCAAGACAGATGGCTTTCCTATGATCTTTTACATTTGCCTTCAGCTGATACACAGCTTTTTGCTGATGCAGACAGTTAAGGAGACTACTGAGGGGAGGACAAATCTCTGGTTTTAGTTGGTGTAAAAGTGTTTCTCCCTTATTCTCCCTGGTAATGAGATTCTTTTTTTATTTAAAAAATTGAAGTATAATTGATATACAGTGTTTCAGGTATGAAGTTTTTCTGTTCCATTATAGGTTATTACAAAATATTGAATATAGTTTCCTAAGATGTAGAGTAGGTGCTTGTTGTTCATCTGTTTTACATGCAGAAGTGTATAACTGTTAATCCCAAATTCCCAATTTATCCATCCAGGTTGTGAGATTTAGGTTTTAGTTTTGGCCCCTTTAAGTTCCCCTGTACTCCTTTTTGGCAGCATTGAGTACAGCTGCCAGTGCTTCTGGGCCCATTCATTGACTGGCTCCTTCCTGCCTGTATATTGTTGTTGTTGTTCAATCTATCAGTCATGTCCAACTCTGCGACCCCATGGACTGCAGCGCAGGAGGCTTCCCTGTCCTTCACCAACTCCCAGAGCTTGCTTAAGGTTATGTCCATTGAGTCGGTGATAACATCCAACATCTCATCCTCTGCTGTCCCCTTCTCCTCTTGCCTTCAATCTTTCCGATCATCAGTCTTTTCTAATGAGTCAGCTCTTTACAGCAGGTGGGAAATTATTGGAGGTTCAGTTCAGCACCAGTCTTTCCAAAGAATATTCAGGGTTGATTTCCTTTAGGATTGAATGGTTTAATCTCCTTTCAGCCCAAGGGACTCTCAAAAATCTCCCCCAATACCATAGTTCAAAAGCATCAATTCTTCAGCACTCAGCCTTCTTTATGGTTCAGCTCTCACATGCATACTTGACTACTGAAAAAACATAGCTTTGACTATACAGACCTTTGTCTACAAAGTAATATCTCTGCTTTTTAATACATAATATAGGTTTGTCATAGCTTTTCTTCCAAGGAGAAAGCATCTTTTAATTTCATAGCTGCAGCCACTGTCTGCAGTAATTTTGGAGCCCAAGAAAATAAACTCTATCACTGTTTTCATTGTTACCACATTTGCTTGTGTGAAGTGATGGGACTGGATGCCATGATCTTCATTTTTTGAATGTTGAATTTTAAGCCAGCTTTTTTACTCTCCCCTTTGACTTTTATCAAGAGGCTCTTCAATTCTTTGCTTTTTTGTTTTTTAGTTCCTCTTCACTTTCTGCCATAAGGGTGGTGTCATCTGCATATCTGAGGTTATTGGTATTTCTCCCGGCAATCTTGATTCCAGCGTGTGCTTCATCCAGCCCACCATTTCACATTGTGTACTCTGCATAGAAGTTAAATAAGCAGGGTGACAATGTACAGCCTTGAGCTACTCCATTTTCAATTTTGACCTAGTCCTTTGCTCAATATTTGGTTCTAGCTGTTGTTTCTTGACCTGCATACAGATTTCTCAGGAGGTATGTAAGATGATCTAGTACTCCCATCTCTTTAAGAATTTTCTGCAGTTTGTTGTGACCCACACAGTCAAAGGCATTGGCATAGTCAATACAGCAGAAGTAGATGTTTTCCTGGAATTTCTCCTTCTTTTTCTATGATCCAGTGAAAGTTGGTCATTTGACCTCTGGTTCTTTTGCCTGTTCTAAATCCAGATTGTACATCTGGAAGTTCTTGATGTGTGTACTGTTGAAGCCTAGTTTGGAGTTTTGAGCATTACTTTGCTAGCATGTGCAATGAGTGCAATTGTACAGTAGTTTGAACATTCTTTGTCATTGCCATTCTTTGGAATTGGAATGAAAACTGAACTTTTCCAGTCCTTTGGCCACTGCTGAGTTTCCCAAATTTGCTGACCTAATGAGTAGCAGTTTAATAACATCATCTTTTAAGATTCGAAATATCTCAGCTGGAATTTCATCACCTCCACAGATTTATTCATGGCGATGCTCTCTAAAGTCCACTAGACTTCTCACTCCAGGATGTCTGGCTCTAGGTGAGTGATCACACCATCATGGTTATATGGACCATTAAGGTGTTTTATTTTAATAACTCTTCTGTGTGTCATTGCCACCTTTTCTTAATATTGTCTGCTTCTGTTAGGTCCATGCTATTTCTGTGTCCTTTATTGTGCCCATTTTGCATGAAATGTTCCCTTGGTATCTAATTTTCTTGAAGAGATCTCTAGTCTTTCCCATACTATTGTTTTCCTTTTTTTCTTTGCATTGTCCACTTAGAAAGGCATATCTCTCCTTGCTATTTGTTGAAATTCAAATGGAATTTAGAACCCTCTGCATTCAGATGGGTATATCTTTCGTTTTTCTCCTTTGCTTTTTGCTTCTCTTTTTTTCTTAGCTATTTGTAAGGACTTCTCAGATGATCATTTTGTCTTTCTGCAGTTCTTTTTCTTGGGTACGGTTTTAATCACTGCCTTCTGTACAAATATTATGAACCCTCGTCCATGGTTCTTTCAGGTACTCTATCTGATCTAACCCTTGAATCTATTTGTCACTTCCATCATATAATCATAAGGGGTTTGATATAGGTCATAGCTGAATGGCCTAGTGGTTTTCCCTACTTTCTTCAATTTAAGTCTGAATTTGGTAATAAGGAGTTCATGATTAAATCATTCCTTTGAATTTTCATACTTAACGACAAAAAGGGGACTTGGAAGAGAAGATGATAGGATATTTAAACTTATCAAATTTATTTAACCAAGGACACAAAATTAGTATCTCAAAGTCCAATCACAAAGAGAAAGGCTTTCATTTCAGTGTTAATCAAAATCCTTCCCCACTAAAATTTACCTTCATTATGTAAGGAACATACCAAAGACAGTGATGATGATTGTGTAGCTTATCCTAAAGCTAATGAGTTGCTGACACAATCAGAGGGACCACATTTTAACCACAGGATTGTTTTAAATTAAATGATAAATAGTAAATGACAGATTGTGGGGTTATATTTTTAAATATGTATTTAAGAAGAGTATTTTTCCATTTAGAATATTTCTGTATAGCTGTTTCTGTTTGTATTATGATTCTTTATTCATTGTCATAACTCTAGCCTCTAAAATGTACTGAAAATTGCTTATAAAAGCAATTTTTATTTCAACTAATAAATGTACTATTGCTTTTAAAATCTAATAATCAAAGTTTCCTTATTGGCTATATTATTGATTACAATCCAGCAACAAAACAGGAAATCTTAATTGGGAGAACAAAAAAAAAAAATCCTATAAATTTGCAAATTTCTGTTCTCTAATATTAAAACCTGAATTTCTCTTATGTACTTTTAAAAATTCAGATTCAAAATATGAAAAATAAAGCTCTACAAAATCTAATTTTATAATTTTCTTATTGAGATACAATGTTGTATGTTAGTTACTGACCTATTAAAAATTAGATGGATAAATCCAACCACAGAAATAAGAACATAAGACTTGGTATTTATAGGGATGTAAAATTATGAAAATAAAAATTTAAAACTCCTTTAATACAACATTTTTCAACTTCAGATTTCTACTGTCAATGTGATAACATAAATACAAAGCCCACAATCTTAAATAAATTTTAAGTTGGAGATAATGAAGAGGCTGTGGGAAGGACTGGTTTTCAGGAATTGAGACATCGGAACATTTACTTCATGATGACAAGTTAGACTGCTGCAGTTTCATGGAAGTCAGTAGAAGACAAAGCCTACTAGGTTAGAATCAAAGGGCATTTTTACTCACTGAACAGCATAGAGAAGGAACTGCAAGTTCTTTTTGCCTGGGGAGTCTCACAGCGCAATTGTGTGGCTGAACCACTCCAACTCCATTTTGTCAGCTACATCTTAAGGCTACAGTCCTACACCTTCCCTTTTCACTATAACTGAGTACTGGCCTAACTCACAAGGAATGCACTCAAGACAGATGGCTTTCCTATGATCTTTTACATTTGCCTTCAGCTGATACACAGCTTTTTGCTGATGCAGACAGTTAAGGAGACTACTGAGGGGAGGACAAATCTCTGGTTTTAGTTGGTGTAAAAGTGTTTCTCCCTTATTCTCCCTGGTAATGAGATTCTTTTTTTATTTAAAAAATTGAAGTATAATTGATATACAGTGTTTCAGGTATGAAGTTTTTCTGTTCCATTATAGGTTATTACAAAATATTGAATATAGTTTCCTAAGATGTAGAGTAGGTGCTTGTTGTTCATCTGTTTTACATGCAGAAGTGTATAACTGTTAATCCCAAATTCCCAATTTATCCATCCAGGTTGTGAGATTTAGGTTTTAGTTTTGGCCCCTTTAAGTTCCCCTGTACTCCTTTTTGGCAGCATTGAGTACAGCTGCCAGTGCTTCTGGGCCCATTCATTGACTGGCTCCTTCCTGCCTGTATATTGTTGTTGTTGTTCAATCTATCAGTCATGTCCAACTCTGCGACCCCATGGACTGCAGCGCAGGAGGCTTCCCTGTCCTTCACCAACTCCCAGAGCTTGCTTAAGGTTATGTCCATTGAGTCGGTGATAACATCCAACATCTCATCCTCTGCTGTCCCCTTCTCCTCTTGCCTTCAATCTTTCCGATCATCAGTCTTTTCTAATGAGTCAGCTCTTTACAGCAGGTGGGAAATTATTGGAGGTTCAGTTCAGCACCAGTCTTTCCAAAGAATATTCAGGGTTGATTTCCTTTAGGATTGAATGGTTTAATCTCCTTTCAGCCCAAGGGACTCTCAAAAATCTCCCCCAATACCATAGTTCAAAAGCATCAATTCTTCAGCACTCAGCCTTCTTTATGGTTCAGCTCTCACATGCATACTTGACTACTGAAAAAACATAGCTTTGACTATACAGACCTTTGTCTACAAAGTAATATCTCTGCTTTTTAATACATAATATAGGTTTGTCATAGCTTTTCTTCCAAGGAGAAAGCATCTTTTAATTTCATAGCTGCAGCCACTGTCTGCAGTAATTTTGGAGCCCAAGAAAATAAACTCTATCACTGTTTTCATTGTTACCACATTTGCTTGTGTGAAGTGATGGGACTGGATGCCATGATCTTCATTTTTTGAATGTTGAATTTTAAGCCAGCTTTTTTACTCTCCCCTTTGACTTTTATCAAGAGGCTCTTCAATTCTTTGCTTTTTTGTTTTTTAGTTCCTCTTCACTTTCTGCCATAAGGGTGGTGTCATCTGCATATCTGAGGTTATTGGTATTTCTCCCGGCAATCTTGATTCCAGCGTGTGCTTCATCCAGCCCACCATTTCACATTGTGTACTCTGCATAGAAGTTAAATAAGCAGGGTGACAATGTACAGCCTTGAGCTACTCCATTTTCAATTTTGACCTAGTCCTTTGCTCAATATTTGGTTCTAGCTGTTGTTTCTTGACCTGCATACAGATTTCTCAGGAGGTATGTAAGATGATCTAGTACTCCCATCTCTTTAAGAATTTTCTGCAGTTTGTTGTGACCCACACAGTCAAAGGCATTGGCATAGTCAATACAGCAGAAGTAGATGTTTTCCTGGAATTTCTCCTTCTTTTTCTATGATCCAGTGAAAGTTGGTCATTTGACCTCTGGTTCTTTTGCCTGTTCTAAATCCAGATTGTACATCTGGAAGTTCTTGATGTGTGTACTGTTGAAGCCTAGTTTGGAGTTTTGAGCATTACTTTGCTAGCATGTGCAATGAGTGCAATTGTACAGTAGTTTGAACATTCTTTGTCATTGCCATTCTTTGGAATTGGAATGAAAACTGAACTTTTCCAGTCCTTTGGCCACTGCTGAGTTTCCCAAATTTGCTGACCTAATGAGTAGCAGTTTAATAACATCATCTTTTAAGATTCGAAATATCTCAGCTGGAATTTCATCACCTCCACAGATTTATTCATGGCGATGCTCTCTAAAGTCCACTAGACTTCTCACTCCAGGATGTCTGGCTCTAGGTGAGTGATCACACCATCATGGTTATATGGACCATTAAGGTGTTTTATTTTAATAACTCTTCTGTGTGTCATTGCCACCTTTTCTTAATATTGTCTGCTTCTGTTAGGTCCATGCTATTTCTGTGTCCTTTATTGTGCCCATTTTGCATGAAATGTTCCCTTGGTATCTAATTTTCTTGAAGAGATCTCTAGTCTTTCCCATACTATTGTTTTCCTTTTTTTCTTTGCATTGTCCACTTAGAAAGGCATATCTCTCCTTGCTATTTGTTGAAATTCAAATGGAATTTAGAACCCTCTGCATTCAGATGGGTATATCTTTCGTTTTTCTCCTTTGCTTTTTGCTTCTCTTTTTTTCTTAGCTATTTGTAAGGACTTCTCAGATGATCATTTTGTCTTTCTGCAGTTCTTTTTCTTGGGTACGGTTTTAATCACTGCCTTCTGTACAAATATTATGAACCCTCGTCCATGGTTCTTTCAGGTACTCTATCTGATCTAACCCTTGAATCTATTTGTCACTTCCATCATATAATCATAAGGGGTTTGATATAGGTCATAGCTGAATGGCCTAGTGGTTTTCCCTACTTTCTTCAATTTAAGTCTGAATTTGGTAATAAGGAGTTCATGATCTGAACCACAGTCAGCTCCTGGTCTTGTTATTGCTGAGTGTATATAGTGTCTTCATCTTCAGCTGCAAATAATGTAATCAGTGTGATTTTGGTATTGACCACCTGGTAATGTCCATGTGTAGAGTCATCTCTTGTGTTGTTAGAAGAGGGTATTTGCTATATCCAGTGCATTCTCTTTGCAAACTTTGTTACTCTTGCCCTGCTTCATTTTGTACTCCAAGGCCAAACTTCTCTGTTATTCAGGTATCTTTTAACTTCCTACTTTGCATCCCAGTCCCTTATAATGAAAAGGACATCTTTTTTGTTGTTAGTTCTAGGAGGTCTTATAGATCTTCATAGAACTGTTCAGCTTCTTAGACATTAGTGGTTGGGGCATAGACTAGGATTTACAGTGACAGTGAATCATTTTGCCTTGAAAATGAACTGAGATTATTCTATCATTTTTGATATTGCACCCGAGTGCTGCATTTCAGACTCTTTTGTTGACTATGAGGGCTACTCCATTTCTTCTAAGGGATTTTTGCTCACAGTAGTAGATATAACGGCCATGTGAATTTGATTCACCCGTTCCAGTTTTACTTCACTGATTCCTAAAATGTGGATCTTCACTCTTTCCACCTCCTGTTTGACTACTTCTAATTTACCTTGATTCATGGGCATAACATTCCAGGTTCCTATACCATATTATTCTTTACAGCATGGGACTTTACTTTCACTGCCAGACACAGCCACAACTGGGTGTTGTTTCCATTTTGGCTCAGTCTCTTCATTCCTTTTGGAGCTATTTCTCTGCCCTTCTCCAGTAGCATATTGGGCACCTACCAACCTGGGGAGTTCATCTGTATATAGTTATGCACAATAAACTTTGTAACTGCAGTCTATGAAGTTGCCACTTCATTTTTCAGTGTCAAAGCTTTTTCTCAGTTCAGAAGCTATTATTCAGTATCTCTGCTTCCCAACAGGCAATGCAGAAGAGGGCCTGATTAGATTCTTCATACCTAGTAGGGATGTGTCAAAGCTGAGGAAACCTAAGCTAGCAGCAGCTAGCAACTTGTATGTTATGTGTGTCAAAATGGAACAGTAGAACTGAACATGGAACAATTGACTGGTTCAAAATTGGGAATAGAGTATGACAAGGCTGTATATTATCACCCTGCTAACTTAACTTCTGTGAAGTGTACATCGTGTGAAATGCCAGGTTTGATGAAGCACAAGCTGGAGTCAAGATTCAGTTCAGTATAGTTCAGTCACTCAGTCTTGTCTGACTCTTTGCGACCCCATGAATTGCAGCACGCCAGGCCTCCCTGTCCATCACCATCTCCTGGAATTCACTCAAATTCATGTCCATCAAGTCGGTGATGCCATCCAACCATCTCATCCTCTGTCGTCCTCTTTTCCTCCTGCCCCCAATCCCTCCCAGCATCGAAGTCTTTTCCAATGAGTCAACTCTTCACATGAGGTGGCCAAAGTAGTACTGGAGTTTCAGTTTTAGCATCGTTCCTTCAAAAAACCCAGGACTGATCTCCTTCAGAATGGACTGGTTGGATCTCCTTGCAGTCCAAGGGACTCTCAAGAGTCTTCTCCAACACCACAGTTCAAAAGCATCAATTCTTCAGCACTCAGCCTTCTTCACAGTCCAACTCTCACATCCATACATGACCACTGGAAAAACCATAGCCTTGACTAAACGGACCTTTGTTGGCAAAGTAATGTCTTTGCTTTTGAATATGCTATCTAGGTTGGTCATAACTTTTCTTCCAAGGAGTAAGCATCTTTTAATTTCATGGCTGCAGTCACTATCTGCAGTGATTTTGGAGCCCCCCAAAATAAAGTTTGACACTGTTTCCACTGTTTCCCCATCTTTTTGCCATGAAGTGATGGGACCAGATGCCATGATCTTCGTTTTCTGAATGTTGAGTTTTAAGCCAACTTTTTCCACTCTTCTCTTTCACTTTCATCAAGAGGCTTTTTAGTTTCTCTTCATTACTGGGAGAAATATGAACAATCTTAGATATACACATGGTAGTGATCTAATGGCAGACAGTAAAGTGGAACTAAAGAGTCTCTTGTTGATGTTGAAAGAGGAGAGTGAAAAAGCTGGCTTCAAACTCAAAACATTGAAAAACTAAGATCATGGCATCCAGTCCCATCACTTTATGTCAAACAGAAAAGGAAAAAGTGTCATGAAGTGATGGGACCAGATGCCATGATCTTCGTTTTCTGAATGTTGAGTTTTAAGCCAACTTTTTCCACTCTTCTCTTTCACTTTCATCAAGAGGCTTTTTAGTTTCTCTTCATTACTGGGAGAAATATGAACAATCTTAGATATACACATGGTAGTGATCTAATGGCAGACAGTAAAGTGGAACTAAAGAGTCTCTTGTTGATGTTGAAAGAGGAGAGTGAAAAAGCTGGCTTCAAACTCAAAACATTGAAAAACTAAGATCATGGCATCCAGTCCCATCACTTTATGTCAAACAGAAAAGGAAAAAGTGGAAGCAGTGACAGATTTTCTTTTCTTGGGTTCCCGTATCACTGCAAATGTTGACTACAGCCATGTGATTAATAGATGCTTGCTCCTTGGATGGACAGCTATGACATCTTAGGCAGCATATTAAAAATCAGATGCATCACTACCAATAAAGCCCTGTAGAAAAAGCTATGCTTTTTCCAGTAGTCATGTACAGATGTGAGAGTTGGATTATAAGGAAAGCTGAGCACCGAATAATTGATGCTTTTAAATTGTGGTGCTGGAGTAGACTCTTGAAAGTCCCTTGGACAGCATGCAGATCAAATCATTCAATCCTAAAGAAAATCAACCCTGAATATTCATTGGAAGGACTGATGCTGAAGCTGAAGCTCCAGTACTTTGGNTGCTTTTAAATTGTGGTGCTGGAGTAGACTCTTGAAAGTCCCTTGGACAGCATGCAGATCAAATCATTCAATCCTAAAGAAAATCAACCCTGAATATTCATTGGAAGGACTGATGCTGAAGCTGAAGCTCCAGTACTTTGGCAATCTTATGTGAAGTGCCAACTTGTTGATAAAGACCCTGAAGCTGAATAAGCAAAAAGAGGAGGATGAGATGGTTAGACAGTATGAATATTAACAACTCAACGGACATGAATTTGAACAAACTTCATAAGTTAGTGAAGGATAGGGGAGCCTGGTGTGCTGTGATCCATGGGGTCATAGAGTCGGACGTGACTTAGCAACTGAACAACAACAACTAACAACTTGCCCAACTTTTCCCTGGAGAAAGACATTACCTTTGTTAGCAAATCTGTGCTCTGCTCTGGAGGCAGGCAGTAAGTTTTCTGAATCTCTTTGCTATACAAACATCCAAGCAAAAGTGGTCTCAAACAGAAGACATGCAGAAATATGAAAATCCCATGGAAAATCAGCCTCCAGTAGGTTGCTAAAATATATGTATGTATCTTTGATTTTAATCTTTTCAACACCCAAAACACCCACTACTTGTTGGATTAAAAAAGAAAGCTGGGATTTATGGGTCCTAAGATGGTGGAGGAATAGGACGGGGAGACCACTTTCTCCCTCACAAATTCATCAAAAGAGCATTTCAGTGCTGAGTAAANTGTATGTATCTTTGATTTTAATCTTTTCAACACCCAAAACACCCACTACTTGTTGGATTAAAAAAGAAAGCTGGGATTTATGGGTCCTAAGATGGTGGAGGAATAGGACGGGGAGACCACTTTCTCCCTCACAAATTCATCAAAAGAGCATTTCAGTGCTGAGTAAATTCTACAAAACAACTTCTGAATGCTGGCAGAGGACATTAGGCACACAGGTAGGAAAAATATAGAAGACGAAAAAAGAGACAAAAGAGGTAGGGAGGGAGCTCCGTCCCGGGAAGGGAGTCTTAAAAAGAGACATTTGGAAACACTCTTACTGCCGAGTCTGTGGTGAGCCTTGGAAGCACAGAGGGCATCATAACAGGGAAGAAAAATGAATAATTAAGACCAACAGATTATGAGCCCAACGGTAACTCCCCCAGTGGAAAAGCAGCACAGATGCCTGCATCCGCCACTAGCAAATAGGGGCTGGGCAGGGAGGCATGGGCTGCAGTGCTTTTTAAGAATCAGGCTGGAATGCCCCAAATGTAACCAGAGCGAACTAACTTGGGCTAGCATACCAGACTGTGAGATAGCTACCACATGAAAAACTCTAACATAAGACACCACAAGGACCGTGCACAGAACAAAGGATGGATCAGAAATAGCCGGCTGCAGGACGTCCCCCTCCAGTGACAGGCAGCCAGAGCCATAAGGGCTGGAAGGGGGCAATCGCAGTCCCGGAGAGGCATTACCTACCAAACTGCAAGCAGGCTTCTTTGCTAACTAAGACTTCTTGGGGTCCTGGACAGTCACCATCTGCCTGACAAGGGGCACCAGCTGTACACCCAGAAAACTGAGCAGCAGGGAAAGATGATAAGTTGCAGCGACCGCGCTCGCCAAATACCTGAGCTACTCGGTCCTGGGAAGGGCACAAAATGCAGGCCCAACCGAATCTGCGCCTCTGAGGGCTACCTGAGAGCTGAGCCTGAGCGGCTTAGACCAGGGAGGTGCATGCAGCCTAGGGCTGGCCTCAGAAGCTTTCCAGCAGAGCAACGTAGAGCCTGAGCGATGTGCGCAGTGTGCAGGGTCATGCCCAGTGTGGCGGAGACACTGCGAGCACACTCCAGTGTTATTTGCTTGCAGCATCCCTCCCTCCCCACAGCACAAATGAACAAATGAGCCTAAAAAAAAAGGTCCACCACCACCCTCCTTGTGTCAGGGCGGAAATCAGACACTGAAGAGACCAGCAAACAGAAGAAGCTAAACAGAGGGAACTGCCTTGGAAGTGACCCCACACTGCCCGCAACACCAGAGAAAGTCCCAGAAATATCTTTACTATTTTTATGACCATCCTCTCTCTCTCTCTCTCTTTTTTTTTTTTTGATGTTGTTGTTTGATTGTTTCTTCTTTTCTTTTTCTTCTTCTTTTTTTAAACTTTTTAAAAATTTTAAGTCCTCTATTTCTCCTTTAATTTTAAGTTTTATAACCTACTATCACTTTTCAAGAAAAAGATCCCATTTTTAAAGCAAACATCATATATACATATATATATATAGTGGTGGTTGTTGTTTTTTAATAATTCTTGTGACTTTGTTTTTTTATTTTTCTTCTTGTTCTTCTTCTTTTCTTTAATACTGTATTTTTGAAAATCCAACCTCTACTCTAGATTTTTAATCTTTGCTTTTTGGTATTTGTTGTCAATTTTGTACATTGAAAAACCCAATCTTCAGTACCCAATTTTACCTGAGAGCCAGATTACTGGCTTAACCACTCTCTCCTCCTTTGGACTCTCCTTTTTCTCCACCAGGTTGTCTCTGTCTCCTCCATCCCCCTTCTCTTCTCTACCCAACTCTGTGAATCTCTGTGTGTTCCATACTGTGGAGAACACTTAGGGAACTGGTTACTGGCTGGATCTGTCTCTCTCCTTTTCATTCCCCCCTTTTATCCTCCTGGCTACCTCTGTCTACTTCCTCCCTCTCCTCTTCCCTGTATAACTCCATGAACATCTCTGAGCGGTCCAGACTGAGGAGCGCACATAAGGAAGTGATTACTGGCTAGCTTGCTCTCTCCTCTTTTGATCCCACCTCATCTCATTCCAGTCACCTCTAACTACCCCCTCCCTCTTCTCTTCTCCCTGTAACTCAGTGAACCTCTCTGGGTGTCCCTCAAGGTGGAGAAACTTTTCATCTTTAACCTAGATGTTTTATCATCAGTGCTGTGTAGATGGAGAAGTCTTGAGGCTACTGTAAAAATAAAACTGAAAACCAGAAGCAGGAGGCTTAAGTCCAGATCCTGAGAACATCAGAGAACTCCTGAATCCAGGGAGCATTAATCAATAGGAGCTCATCAAATGCCTCCATACCTACATTGAAACCAAGCACCACCCAAGGGTCAACAAGTTCCAGAGTAAGACATACCATGCAAATTCTCCGGCAACACAGGAACACACCCCTGAGCTTCAGTATACAAGCAGCTCAAGTTACTCCAAAACCATAGATGTTTCATTACTCATTACTGGACACTTCATTGCACTCCAGAGAGAAGAAATCCAGCTCTACCCACCAGAACTCTGACACAAGCTTCCCTAACCAAGAAACCTTGACAAGCCACTGATACAACCCCACCCACAGCAAGGAAACTCCATAATAAAGAGATCTCCACAAATTCCCAGAATACAGAAAGGCCACCCCAAATGCAGCAACATAACCAAGATGAAGAGACAGAAATAGCCAGCAGGTAAAGGAACAGGAGAAATGCCCACCAAACCAAACAAAAGAGGAAAAGATAGGGAATCTACCTGAGAAAGAATTCCAAATAATGATAGTGAAAATGATCCAAAGTCTTGAAATCAAAATGGAATCACAGATAAATAGCCTGGAGACAAGGTATGAGAAGATGCAAGAAAGGTTTAACAAGGACCTAGAAGAAATAAAAAAGAGTCAATATATAATGAATAATGTAATAAATGAGATCAGAAACACTCTGGAGGCAACAAATAGTAGAATAATGGAGGCAGAAGATAGGATTAGTGAAATAGAAGATAGAATGGTAGAAATAAATGAATCAGAGAGGAAAAGAGAAAAACGAATTAAATGAGGACAATCTCAGAGACCTCCAGGACAATATGAAATGTTCCAACATTTGAATTATAGGAGTCCCAGAAGAAGACAAAAAGAAAGACCATGAGAAAATCCTTGAGGAGATAATAGTTGAAAACTTCCCTAAAATGGGGAAGGAAATAATCACCCAAGTCCAAGAAACCCAGAGAGTTCCAAACAGGATAAACCCAAGGTGAAACACCCCAAGACACATATTAATCAAATTAACAAAGATCAAACACAAAGAACAAATATTAAAAGCAGCAAGGGAAAAACAACAAATAACACACAAGGGGATTCCCATAAGGATAACAGCTGATCTTTCAATAGAAACTCTTCAGGCCAGGAGGGAATGGCAAGACATACTTAAAGTGTTGAACGAAAATAACCTACAGCCCAGATTACTGTACCCAGCAAGGATCTCATTCAAATACGAAGGAGAAATCAGAAGCTTTACAGACAAGCAAAAGCTGAGAGAATTCAGCACCACCAAACCAGCTCTCCAACAAATGCTAAAGGATAGTCTCTAGACAGGAAACACAAAAAGGGTGTATAAACCCGAACCCAAAACAATAAAGTAAATGGCAGTGGGATCATACTTATCAATAATTACCTTAAACGTAAATGGGTTGAATGTCCCAACCAAAAGGCAAAGACTGGCTGAATGGATACAAAAACAAGACCCCTATATATGCTGCCTACAAGAGACCCACCTCAAAACAAGGGATGCATACAGACTGAAAGTGAGGGGCTGGAAAAAGGTATTCTGTGCAAATAGAGACCAAAAGAAAGCAGGAGTAGCAATACGCATATCCAATAAATTGGACTTTAAAACAAAGGCTGTGAAAAGAGACAAAGAAGGCCACTGCTAAGTTGCTTCAGTCGTGTCTGACTCTGTGTGACCCCATAGATGGCAGCCCACCAGGCTCCCCCATCCCTGGGATTTTCCAGGCAAGAACACTGGAGTGGGTTGCCATTTCCTTCTCCAATGCATGAAAGTGAAAAGTGAAAGGGAAGTCGCTCAGTCGTGTCCGACTCTTCGCGACCCCATGGACCTCAGCCCACCAGGCTCCTCTGTCCATGGGATTTTCCAGGCAAGAGTACTGGAGTGGGGTGCCATCACCTTCTCCAAAGAAGGCCACTACATAATGATTAAAGGATCAATACAAGAAGAAGATATAGCAATTATAAATATATATACACCCAACATAGGAGCACCGCAATATGTAAGACAAATGCTAACAAGTATGAAAGGGGAAATTAACAATAACACAATAATAGTGGGAGACTTTAATACCCCACTCACACCTATGGACAGATCAACTAAACAGAAAATTAACAAAGAAACGCAAACTTTAAATGATACAATAGACCAGTTAGACCTAATTGATATCTATAGGACATTTCACCCCAAAACAATGAATTTCACCTTTTTCTCAAGTGCTCACGGAACCTTCTCCAGGATAGATCACATCCTGGGACATAAATCTAACCTTGATAAATTCAAAAAAATCGAAATCATTCCAAGCATCTTTTCTGACCATAATGCATTAAGATTAGATCTCAATTACAGGAGAAAAACTATTAAAAATTCCAACATTTGGAGGCTGAACAATACGCTTCTGAATAACCAACAAATCACAGAAGAAATCAAAAAAGAAATCAAAATGTGCATAGAAATGAATGAAAATGAAAACACAACAACCCAAAACCTGTGGGACACTATAAAAGCAGTGCTAAGAGGAAAGTTCATAGCAATACAGGCATACCTCAGGAAACAAGAAAAAAGTCAAATAAATAACCTAACTCTACACCTAAAGCAACTAGAAAAGGAAGAAATGGAGAACCCCAGAGTTAGTAGAAGGAAAGAAATCTTAAAAATTAGGGCAGAAATAAATGCAAAAGAAACAAAAGAGACCATAGCAAAAATCAACAAAGCCAAAAGCTGGTTTTTTGAAAAGATAAATAAAATTGACAAACCATTAGCCAGACTCATCAAGAAACAAAGGGAGAAAAATCAAATCAATAAAATCAGAAATGAAAATGGAGAGATCACAACAGACAACACAGAAATACAAAGAATCATAAGAGACTACTATCAGCAATTATATGCCAATAAATTGGACAACGTGGAAGAAATGGACAAATTCTTAGAAAAATACAACTTTCCAAAACTGAACCAGGAAGAAATAGAAAATCTTAACAGACCCATCACAAGCACGGAAATTGAAACTGTAATCAGAAATCTTCCAGCAAACAAAAGCCCAGGTCCAGACGGCTTCACAGCTGAATTCTACCAAAAATTTCGAGAAGAGCTAACACCTATCCTACTCAAACTCTTCCAGAAAATTGCAGAGGAAGGTAAACTTCCAAACTCATTCTATGAGGCCACCATCACCCTAATACCAAAACCTGACAAAGATGCCACAAAAAAAGAAAACTACAGGCCAATATCACTGATGAACATAGATGCAAAAATCCTCAACAAAATTCTAGCAATCAGAATCCAACAACACATTAAAAAGATCATACACCATGACCAAGTAGGCTTTATCCCAGGAATGCAAGGATTCTTCAATATTCGCAAATCAATCAATGTAATTCACCACATTAACAAATTGAAAAATAAATGCCATATGATTATCTCAATAGATGCAGAGAAGGCCTTTGATAAAATTCAACATCCATTTATGATAAAAACTCTCCAGAAAGCAGGAATAGAAGGAACATACCTCAACATAATAAAAGCTATATATGACAAACCCACAGCAAACATTATCCTCAATGGTGAAAAATTGAAAGCATTTCCCCTAAAGTCAGGAACAAGACAAGGATGTCCACTTTCACCGCTACTATTCAACATAGTTCTGGAAGTTTTGGCCACAGCAATCAGAGCAGAAAAAGAAATAAAAGGAATCCAAATTGGAAAAGAAGAAGTAAAACTCTCACTGTTTGCAGATGACATGATCCTCTACATAGAAAACCCTAAAGACTCCACCAGAAAATTACTAGAGCTAATCAATGAATATAGTAAAGTTGCAGGATATAAAATCAACACACAGAAATCCCTTGCATTCCTATACACTAATAATGAGAAAGTAGAAAACGAAATTAAGGAAACAATTCCATTCACCATTGCAACGAAAAGAATAAAATACTTAGGAATATATCTACCTAAAGAAACTAAAGACTTATATATAGAAAACTATAAAACACTGATGAA
Source organism: Oreotragus oreotragus (assembly GCA_006410675.1). Taxonomy (NCBI): domain Eukaryota; kingdom Metazoa; phylum Chordata; class Mammalia; order Artiodactyla; family Bovidae; genus Oreotragus; species Oreotragus oreotragus. The sequence goes on from SJYX01011853.1 coordinate 134,298, forward strand.
AGAAATCAAAGAGGACACTAATAGATGGAGAAATATACCATGTTCATGGATTGGAAGAATCAATATAGTGAAAATGAATATATTACCCAAAGCAATCTACAGATTCAATGCAATCCCTATCAAGCTACCAGCGGTATTTTTCACAGAACTAGAACAAATAATTTCAAGATTTGTATGGAAATACAAAAAACCTCGAATAGCCAAAGCAATTTTGAGAAAGAAGAATGGAACTGGAGGAATCAACTTACCTGACTTCAGGCTCTACTACAAAGCCACAGTCATCAAGACAGTGTGGTACTGGCACAAAGACAGAAATATAGATCAATGGAACAAAATAGAAAGCCCAGAGATAAATCCACACACATATGGACACCTTATCTTTGACAAAGGAGGCAAGAATATACAATGGAGTAAAGACAATCTCTTTAACAAGTGGTGCTGGGAAAACTGGTCAACCACTTGTAAAAGAATGAAACTAGATCACTTTCTAACACCACACACAAAAATAAACTCAAAATGGATTAAAGATCTAAATGTAAGACCAGAAACTATAAAACTCCTAGAGGAGAACATAGGCAAAACACTCTCCGACATAAATCACAGCAGGATCCTCAATGATCCGCCTCCCAGAATACTGGAAATAAAAGCAAATATAAACAAATGGGATCTAATTAAAATTAAAAGCTTCTGCACAACAAAGGAAACTATAAGCAAGGTGAAAAGACAACCCTCTGAATGGGAGAAAATAATAGCAAATGAAGCAACTGACAAACAACTAATCTCAAAAATATACAAGCAACTTATGCAGCTCAATTCCAGAAAAATAAATGACCCAATCAAAAAATGGGCCAAAGAACTAAATAGACATTTCTCCAAAGAAGACATACGGATGGCTAACAAACACATGAAAAGATGCTCAACGTCACTCATTATCAGAGAAATGCAAATCAAAACCACAATGAGGTACCATTTCATACCAGTCAGAATGGCAGCAATCCAAAAGTCTACAAGCAATAAATGCTGGAGAGGGTGTGGAGAAAAGGGAACCCTCTTACACTGTTGGTGGGAATGCAAACTAGTACAGCCACTATGGAGAACAGTGTGGAGATTCCTTTAAAAATTGCAAATAGAACTGCCTTATGACCCAGCAATCCCACTGCTGGGCATACACACCGAGGAAACCAGAATAGAAAGAGACACGTGTACCCCAATGTTCGTCGCAGCACTGTTTATAATAGCCAGGACATGGAAACAACCTAGATGTCCATCAGCAGATGAATGGATAAGAAAGCAGTGGTACATATACACAATGGAGTATTTCTCAGCCATTAAAAAGAATCCATTTGAATCAGTTCTAATGAGGTGGATGAAACTGGAACCTATTATACTGAGTGAAGTAAGCCAGAAAGAGAAACACCAATACAGTATACTAACACGTAAATATTGAATTTAGAAAGATGGTAATGATAACACTCTATGCAAGACAGTAAAAGAGACACAGATGTATAGAATGGACTTTTGGACTCTGTGGGAGAGGGAGAGGATGGGATGATTTGGGAGAATGGCATTGAAACATGTATACTATCAGGTAAGAAACGAATTGCTAGTCTATGTTCGATACAGGATACAGGATGCTTGGGGCTGGTGCATGGGGTGATCCAGAGAGATGATATGGGGTGGCAGTTGGGAGAGGGGTTCAGGGTTGGGAACCCATGTACACCCGTGGCTGATTCATGTCAATGTATGGCAAAACCAATACAGTATTGTATAGCAAAATAAAGCAAAAATAAAAATAAAAAAAATTAAAAAGAAAGCTGGGCTTTAAACTTTATCTCATGTCTTTTTCTTCACATTCATCTATTCATCAGTACTGTTGACGCATCAAATATCTCTCAGTGATGTTCACTCTTTTTATATTCCCATCATTGTTGCCCTAATTAGTTCTCTGCGATCAGTTACTTGATTCCCTGCAAGATCCACCTTACATATGTGTCAGGCCCAAATCCTGTCTAGCACTAACGCTTTCTTGATCAGTTCAGCCAGGATTATCTAAGATACAAATCTTATAAGTTTACGGTCTTACAGAAAACATTTTATATGTTGCCCTTGCTTTCAGGATGTTACCCACATTTCTTTAAATGTCTTACAACATATGGAGTCTATTTTTGTCTTCATTGTCTTCTCTTAACACCCCTTCTAATGCTTAGGTTGAAGCTCTGCCAAATTACTTAATGTTCTAGGACTGTGTACATTCCATTTCTTCTTCCTGGGATACCCTTGTCTAGACCCTCATTTCCTTTCCAAGGCTGATTAATGCCTGTGCATTCCTCATGGTTCATTGTAGATGTCATTTCCTCCAGGAAGCCTGTTTGACTCTTCTCAATTCAGATTATGTAACTTCATACTTCTTTAACATCTCTTATCACACAGTAATTAAATTGCCCATTAACTTGTTTTTATGTCCCAGTAGGCAGTAAGTTCCACAATGATAAGTACCCAAGACCCACACAAATTGGCATATTGTGCTCACTCATCAATGCTTATTGAATATATAAATAAATTTTAAATGAGTCAATAAATGAATATATAATCGGTTGCTTACTTTGGTGTTAGAAATAGGAATGTGCTCCAGGAATAAGGGGAACAAATTAGAATCAATCCTATTGTTAGACATTACTTTTAGCTTTTTTCTTTTATTTTCCTGTGATCTCCTACACATGACATTGTTCTGACCTCACTGGTATACACACTATGTCATTTCACAAAGAGGATTTTAAATGTCAGCCAACTCTTAACTTCTTAGATATTTATTCACTAAAAAGAAGACATTGGAAAAGACGACAGGTGGATATGTGTTGAGGATTAGAGTACACTGGGGACTGAAATGATGCTACCAATCTCATTAGCTGTCTTCTGAGCAGCCAAATTCTACCTAGGTCCCCAAGGTGAAAGTCTAATAATTAATTCAATTTACTATCTATTCTATAGAAAGCTCCAAAGGTTAAGATTATGGAGGACCGATGAGGGTAATCTTTTATACTGTTTAAATTGCTGCTTAAATTTGAGTTAGATTCTAGCAGTGACAGTTTGAAACCAACACAGTTTAATTCATTTATCACATTCTAAAACCTGCCTACCTGAACTAACTTTAAAGTGTGCCTTATATACACAGTCAGTCAGTGCACTTACCTGTCCATTTTTATTATTTGCTTGGAATTTAAAAATGAACAGCAGTTGCTGGCCTTGTCAACTTTTTTGTTCACTTTCTAATGTTTCAGCTTTCTGTACTATGGGTTCTCCTATCCACCATAGTGTCATAAAATATTTATTGAGAATATAACATATTCATCAGAACACAACATTCTGAGTATAAAATTATTTAATATAATAGCAACTGACATATATAGTGTTTGTGATTTACTATGCCATATTTTACCAGGCCTTATATAATCTCCTTAACAATCCTGCTATCAGATCCTATATGTCACTGTTATTATCATTCATATTTTAGAAATGAATAAACTGAAGTGCAGAGAGCTGCATTTTTCAAGATTATACAAGTGAATGATAGAACTACCTTTCAAAATCAGTAACAGAAAAATTTGCCTAAATTCACCCATTGTTGCTTCATTGGAATTTGGGCACCCTTCAGATTACTCTAGATGGTTGTTTAAATTCCCATGGATTCTAGCTTTGCCCTTAGACTTGTACATGGTTACCATGTAGCTGTGGCCATTTCTCGCCTTCCTGACTCCACTCTTCTGGTGATGTCTGCTGTGACTCCACTGCTGTTCCCTGAACGCAAAAGGTCTCACATGCCTGCCTCTTCATTACATCTCCCACAGCCAGTGCTTGCCAGACACTGTCCAGAGTCTGCTGTGGACACCAGTGCCGTGCCAGGGGCACTGGGGACTGAATGCAGGGAGGTTTTCTGCTGCAGCCAGAGGTGTTCATATCGATCCTGCTGGCACTTTTTACTCTGATGTTTGGTTTCAGTGAAGATACTATTGCAGGTTTTTTTGTTTGAGTTCAGCAAGTGGCCACATATCTAAGAATTAAATACCTGAGAGAAAAATACAGTGTTGCACTTGGTATCATTCTTCAATTTATTTTTAAAAAGGATATACAGCAATTTTTCTGCTCCTGGAGTTCATTTAATTTCTAGACTATTGTTCACTCATACCTAAATAAGATGCCAAGGAGTAGTTCCTTCACTGGGGTTACAAATGCACAAAATTGGAAAATACTAGGCTCAAGCACAGACATTTGCAATATAAGTTGCTTATTCTTTTCTTGATCAGTGCTATTAACTGAATAGCACCCTGAAAACAGACCTTATCTGGAATCTTTTTCTTCAACAAGGGTGAGACGTCATTCAGTGTGTGTTGAATTTCTGGATGCTGTGTCACCAGGCAGAGTATCCCCTTTGGGAAGTGGCAGGGCTCCTGCCCCTGGGAATGGTGAGAGATAGCAATCTTTTTTTTTTTTTTCCTTTACTGTAATCAGTGCTGTCTCTTTTCTGGCAAAATAAAGAAGAAAGGCTCAGAATCACTGTTTTTCTGTTGTTGTTATTTGTTACTTTGGATCAATGAAAAGTTATCTAAACCAGTGAAAACTTTCTATGCTTCAAATGTGCCCAACACAAAAGACAGGAGGTAGGAAGGGATTTATATTATCAATCTAAATATGTAGTACACCATGATGACATCTATATGGGATCTAAGGCAAAAGTGGCAGGAGGACTGGAGAACTAATAGACTTATCTAGTTGGACTGTTGAGTAATTTTTGTCTTCAGCATGACTTTAAAGGAAAGAATTGCAGCAAAGGAAAATAAATATCAGTCTGTGTTTGTGAGAAAGCAAAACCATGGGGTATACAAAGGATATGATATCTAATAGGTGGTCAAATAAGACAGCAAATATACCAGAAAGAAGGGTGCTTCAGCCGGCAAGCAACATTGCTGACTATTGTACGTTGAGTATGATCTTTCTTGATTTTTGTTTTTATGTATGTTTGAAATTGCAAAGCCTAATATAAACAGGAGCACCAAAGAGGAAAAGCAGGCTTTGTAACATTTCCAGTGTTCTTTTACTTGATGAAAGAGAGGATTATAGAATTTTTAATGTGGAAGGCATTTGTTTTCATTTCTAATAATTTGCATATTAATTGCATACATTTAGATTTTATTATTTTCAACATAACATGTTAATATTAGCATTCTTTCTAGACTGTGACATTGCTCATTACTCACTGAAATATGCATATGGGACTAGCTTCTTTTGTTCAACATGACACCTGTGAGATTCATTCCTACTGTTGCATGTTGCTCTACTCCGTTCTTTCCTCATTGCACATAGTATTCCCTTTTACAAATATATAATAATTTACCCATTCTTCTTTTGACAGGCATTTGAATGATTTACAGTTTCAGGATACTGTGAATAAACCCATTACATATATTTTAGTAAATATCTTCTTTGCACCTGCGTGCATGCTAAGGTGCTTCAGTCATGTCTGACTCTTTGCAACCCTACATACACATGCTCTTATTTCTGTTGTGTATATTCTTATGAGTGGAATTGCTGGATGTAACACATACACATTTAACTTTAGTGGCTAATGACAAGTGCTTTTTCAAAGTAGTAAAATTAATTTACATTCGCATAGATAGTATTTGAGAATTACAGGTGGTCCACATTCTTATCACCACCAAAATTATTGGGTTTTTGTTTTGAAGTGTATACGCACTAGTATTTCATGGTAGTCTTGATTTGCATGCCTTTCATGAAATCAGTGAAGCAGATTTTTAAATTTTTTTCCGAAATTCCCTTGCTTTCTCTATGATCCAACAAAAGCTGGCAATTTGATCTCTGGTTCTTCTGCCTCTTTGAAACCCAGCTTGTACATCTGGAAGTTCTTAGTTCCCATACTGTTGAAGCCTAGCTTAAAGGATTTTGAGCATAACCTTGCTAGCATGTAAAACACACACACACACACACACACACAATTGTATTGTAGTTTGAACATTATTTGGCATTGCCCTTCTTTGGGATTGAAATGAAAACTGACCTGTTCCCTTTCTGTGGCCACTGCTGAGTTTTGCAAATTTGCTGGTATAATGAGTGGTAGCACTTAACAACATCATCTTTTAGAATTTGAAATAGCTCAGCTGGAATTCCATCACCTGCACTAGCTTTGTTTGTATTGTTGCTTCCTAAGGCCCACTTGACTTCGCATTCCAGGATGTCTGGCTCTAGGTGAGTGATCACGCCATCGTGGTTATCTGAGTCATGAAGACCTTTTTTGTACAGTTCTTGTGTGTATTCTTGCCACCTCTTCTTAATATCTTCTGCTTCTGTTAGGTCCATATCGCTTCTGTCCTTTATTGTGCCCATCTTTGCATGAAATGTTGCCTTTTTAACAGTGCAAATGAATAGAGGAAAAGAATAGAATGGGAAATGCTAGAGATTTTTTCAAGAAAATTTAGAGACACCAAGGGAACAACTACCAGGGATAGTGGTAAATCCTTGTTGGGACCTGCAGGAAGGAACCTGATGCAGGGCCCTTTTAGCAAGCTCCAGAGTGTCTCTTGAATAGAAAAAGTCAGCTTTAATCATTTTCCAAAACCAACAAGCTGGAAACGCAACAGCCAAGAAAGAAGTTCTCTATTTTTTGCCTCTCCTTCTTTCCCTAGCCCTATTACAGCAGAGAAACAGCTGCTAGGGAGTAAAGGAGGGGTGTATAAAAAAGATGGGGGAAAGATCTCTAGCTCCTTCCCAGTTGCTGGTTTAAAATCTGAAACCAACATTATTGTATGGGACTAGAAGATGTGCAGATGTAAGTTTATAATAAAAACGTGAAGCTATCTTTAAAACCACAGTAGTCATTGTTTTTGCTAGGGATTTTAATACAGTGATGAAAAGCTTGCTCACAATGAATGAAGTTTAAAAGGATGGTATGAGACAATATGTTGCATCTGTGTGTGATTAATTGCTTATATATATATATTGCATATATATATTGTTTTTTTCAACAAACTGGCTATAAATTAATCATTCTGACTGCCTTGTGCATCAGTTTCAATGTCTTCTAGTCACTTGTCTTTTACTTTGGTAAACGTCTCTATAATTGATTCTTGTTTGCTATTCAGACCTGATTTCAGTTACTACATTGTTTAGTTTTATAGTCATTATTTGATGGGTAAAATAGGTTCTGGTGCTCTTGTGAAATTCACCATGTTATCCTATTTTTTTCTTACTATTAATCACAGTTATTTTGAAATCTCTGACTGATTGCTCCAGCTTCTGGAATACTTGTGGATCTTTTTTTAAAACTTTAGTTTTTATTTTGTTCCTATGTCTTTAAAAAAAAAAAACTATTCTCCTTGTTTTAGAATAGTTTTTTATTTATAGAAAAGTTTTTAAGATAGTACAGAGAGTTCTCATATACCCCCACACACAATTCCCCTGTTATTTACATTTTACATTACTATGGTTTATTCATCATACAGAATGATCTATATTCATGCATTATTATTAAAGTACATATTTTGTTCAGATTTTCTTAATTTTTAACTAATGTCCTCTTTATTTTTCTCCTGTTCCAGGATATATTTAGTTGTCAGGTCACCTTAGGCTCCTCATTTTCTCAAATATTTCATGTTGTTGATGGCCCATTGAAGAATAATTGTCAGGTATATTGAAGATTTAACTGTACTGGAATTTGTTGTTTTTGCATGATTAGACTGGGCTTATCTTTTTTTTTTTTTTTAAAGAACACATCTGTAAGGTACCATTCTCATCATGTCATATCAAGCATGTATGCCACCAAAGTGATTTGTCATTGTTGATATTAATCTCAATCACCTTACTAAAGAAGTGATTGAGAGATTTCACCAATGTAAAGTGTTGTTTTTAATATCCCTTTCTATACTGTATTCTTTGAAGTGAAGTCACTTTTGGTCAGCCCATCCTTGAGGGTGGGGAGTTATTTTCTATCTCTTTAAGGACAAAGTATCTGCATAGATTATTTGGAATTTTCTTTGTAGGAGATTTGTCTGTTTACTTATATATTAAGTTAATAATTACTTTACTCTTTATTTATTGCCTAAATTGTTGCAGATTTTGCCATTGGAAACTCTTTCAGTTTGCTGCTATGTCCATTTGAGATGCCCCAACCCCCCTTTTCTTTCTTTGTTAGCACTTCCTTACCCCCTGACATTATAAGAAGCACCAGACTTCTCTTGTATGTTTCCCGAGTCCTTGAATTGGTCATGTCTCTAAGGAGCCCTGGTTTCTTTAATTGGTATTAAAAACCAAAATCTGGATATTGGGCCTGCTCATTACCAGTGGATTTTGATTGCTTCTAGGCCCACACAACAGACAAAATAATGGAATATATTTTTATGCTAGCCCATGCCTGGAAAATCCCATGGGCGGAGGAGCCTGGAAGGCTGCAGTCCATGGGGTCACTGAGGGTCGGACACGACTGAGCGACTTCACTTTCACTTTTCACTTGCATGCATTGGAGAAGGAAATGGCAACCCACTCCAGTGTTCTTGCCTGGAGAATCCCAGGGACAGCGGAGCCTCGTGTGCTGCCGTCTATGGGGTACACAGAGTCGGACACTACTGAAGTGACTTAGCAGTAGCAGCAGCATTCCCTATGTCCTATTTCTTTTAAGGCTTAATAATTTTTGATCAATTCCTGGATATTGTATAATAAAAATGGAGACTACCTGAGTGATATTTTCTTGCAACAGTGATATTTTTAACTATATTAATAAAGTGGCTCAGACAGTAAAGAATCTGCCTGAAATGTGGGAGACATGAGTTCAGTTGCTGGGTTGGGAAGATCCCCTGGAGGAGGGCATGGCAACCCGCTCCAGTACTCTTGCCTAGAGAATCATGATGGACAGAGGAGCCAGGCAGGCTACAGTCCACGGGGTTGCAAAGAGTTGGACATGATTGAGTGACTAAGAATAGCACATTAATTTTTTACCCAGCAGGAAGATAGATTAGGAGAATAAAATTTTAATCCAATTAGGGATTTATTAGATTCAAGATGAGATTTCGTTCTTCATATGGCTCGGTCTAATTTTGATTTTCATTTACAAATAGGGTCCCAATGAGAACCAGAGGCATATGTGGGGCCCTCTTCATTGTGGAATCTGAACTTGTCTGCTTAGCACCATGAGACTGCCATGGTTCACTTAGCTTCTCAGCTACTTTCTTAGTTGTTGCTCTCTACTTAGATGGTTCTGTTCTGTTTTGTTCTGTTCAGTCGTTCAGTTGTGTCCCACTCTTTGTGACCCCATGAACTGCAGCACGCCAGGCCTACCTGTCCATCACCAACTCCCAGAGTCCACACAAACCCATGTCCATTGAGTCAGTGATGGCATCCAACCATCTCATCCTTTGTCGTCCCTCCTGCCTTCAGTCTTTCCTAGCAGTACTTCTTGGAAATAGGTCACATTCAGTTCTTTAGGCTCTTGTTACTTCAGGATCTTGTCCTCTCAAGTCCAGGCAGCTTTTGTAGCCATAAAATCCAGTTGTTGTTTTTCAAACCCTATGAGACATTTTTAAAAAATATAAATGTATTTATTTTAATTGGAGGCTAATTACTTTACAATATTGTATTGGTTTTGCCATACATTGACATTAATCTGCCACGGGTGTACCTGTGTTCCACATCCTGAACTCCCTGCCATCTCCCTCCCCATCCCATCCCTTTGGGTCATCCCAGTGCACCAGCCCCAAGCACCCTGTATCATGCATCAAACCTAGACTGGCGATTCGTTTCATATATGATATTATACATGTTTCAATGCCATTCTCCCCAAACATCCCACCCTTGCCCTCTCCCACAGAGTCCAAAATACTGTTCTATACATCTGTGTCTCTTTTGCTGTCTCATATATATTCCAAATATATGTGTTATTATACTATATTGCTGTTTTTCTTTCTGGCTTACTTCACTCTGTATAATAGGCTCCAGTTTCATCCACCTCATTAGAACTGATTAAAATGTATTTTTTTAAATGACTGAGTAATACTCCAGTGTATATATGTACCACAACTTTCTTATCCATTCGTCTGCTGATGGACATCTAGGTTGTATCCATGTCCTGGCTATTATAAACAGTGCTGCGATGAACATTGGGGTACACGTGTCTCTTTCTATTCTGGTTTCCTCGGTGTGTATGCCCAGCAGTGGGATTGCTGGGTCATAAGACAGTTCTATTTGCAATTTTTAAAGGAATCTCCACACTGTTCTCCATAGTGGTTGTACTAGTTTGCATTCCCACCAACAGTGTAAGAGGGTTCCCTTTTCTCCACACCCTCTCCAGCATTTATTGCTTGTAAACTTTTGTATCGCAGCCATTCTGACTGGCATGAAATGGTACCTCATTGTGGTTTTGATTTGCATTTCTCCGATAATGAGTGACGTTGAGCATCTTTTCATGTGTTTGTTAGCCATCCGTATGTCTTTGGAGAAATTTCTGTTTAGTTCTTTGGCCCATTTTTTGATTGGGTCATTTATTTTTCTAGAATTGAGCTGCAGGAGCTGCTTGTATATTTTTTGGATTAGCTGTTTGTCAGTTGCTTCATTTGCTATTATTTTCTCCCATTCAGAAGGCTGTCTTTTCACCTTGCTTATAGTTTCCTTTGTTGTGCAGAAGCTTTTAATTTTAATTAGATCCCATTTGTTTATTTTTGCTTTTATTTCCAATATTCTGGAGATGGGTCATAGAGGATCCTGCTGTGATTTATGTTGGGAGAGTGTTTTGCCTATGTTCTCCTCTAGGAGTTTTATAGCTTCTGGTCTTACGTTTAGATCTTTAATCCATTTTGAGTTTATTTTTGTGTATGGTGTTAGAAAGTGTTCTAGTTTCATTCTTTTACAAATGGTTGACCAGTTTTCCCAGCACCACTTGTTAAAGAGATTGTCTTTTCTCCATTGTATATTCTTGCCTCCTTTGTCAAAGATAAGGTGTCCATAGATGCATAGATATATCTCTGGGCTTTGTATTTTGTTCCATTGATCTATATTTCTGTCTTTGTGCCAGTACCATACTGTCTTGATGACTGTGGCTTTGTAGTAGAGCCAGAAGTCAGGCAGGTTGATTCCTCCAGTTCCATTCTTCTTTCTCAAGATTGCTTTGACTAATTGAGGTTTTTTAAATTTCCATACAAATTGTGAAATTGTTTGTTCTAGCTCTGTGAAAAATACCGTCGGTAGCTTGATAGGGATTGCATTTTTTCTATAGATTGGGGGAGTATACTCATTTTAAATATATTGATTCTTCCAATCCATGAACACTGTGTATTTCTCCATCTATTAGTGTCCTCTTTGATTTCTTGCAGCAGTTTTATGGTTTTCTACATATAGGTCTTTTGTTTCTTTAGGTAGATATATTCATTTTATTCTTTTCATTGCAATGGTGAATGGAATTATTTCCTTAATTCCTCTTTCTATTTTCTTATTATTAGTGTATAGGATTGCAAGGGATTTCTGTGTGTTGATTTTATATCCTGCAACATTACTATATTCATTGATTAGCTCTAGTAATTTCCTGGTGGAGTCTTCAGGGTTTTTTAAGTAGAGGATCATGTCATCTGCAAACAGTGAGAGTTTTACTTCTTCTTTTCCAATTTGGATTCCTTTTATTTCTTTTCCTGTTCTGATTGCTGTGGCTAAAACTTCCAAAACTATGTTGAATAGTAGTGGTGAGAGTGGGCACCTTTTCTTGTTCCTAACTTTAGGGGAAATGCTTTCAATTTTTCACCATTGAGGATAATGCTTGCTGTGGGTTTGTCATATATAGCTTTTATTATATTGAGATATGTTCCTTCTATTCCTGCTTTCTGGAGGGTTTTTGTCATTAAATGGATGTTGAATTTTGTCAAAGGCTTTCTCTGCATCTATTGAGATAATCATATGGTTTTTATTTTTCAATTTGGTAATGTGGTGTATTACATTGATTGATTTACAGATACTGAAGAATCCTTGCATCCCTGGGATAAAGCCCATTTGGTCATGGTGTATGATCTTTTTAAAACCTCTCTTGGGCTGTTACTTTACGTTGGGAATTCTTCTTCAGTTCAGTTCAGTCACTCACTTGTGCTCAGCTCTGACTCTTACAAGTCCATAGACTTCAGCACGCCCGGCTTCCCTGTCCATCACCAACTCTCAGAGCTTGGTCAAACTCATGTCCATTGAGTCAGTGATGTTATCCAAGCATCTCATCCTCTGTCATCCTCTTCTCTCTTGTCTTCAGTCTTTCCCAGCATCAGGGTCTTTTCCAGTCAGTCAGTTCTTCACATCAGGTGGCCAAAGTATTGAAGTTTCAGCTTCAGCATCAGTCCTTTCAGTAAATATTCAGGATCGATTTCCTTTAGGATGGAATTATTCTTGGGGCCTTTCATATTTTTGTTCCATGCTGCTTTAAAAGGGAGCCAAATACGTTCAAAAAATATATGGTGTAAGATGTCACGATCACCTCTTTGAGTTTCCCTTATCTTCACAATCTTGGCCACTCAGATCCTAGCATGGTTGTTGTCTGATGCCTTCAAACACACACACACTCCTTTATTTAAGTTAATCTTGGTGGGAAATTTGACCTGTTGCATATCAGAGCCAAAAAGGAAAGTTTCAGATGTTCTCCTTGATAATGATATAATACTAGATCTTGGGAAATTAAAGAATCTCTTTGTTATTAAAAAAAAAATTGGACCAGAAATCTTGAATCCTTTATTCCTTTGCTAAAGTAAATATCATCTGAAAAATCTTTCATTCACTCTCAAATATCATGTTTAATACATGAGTATTAATTTTAGTTATGTGTTCTGCATATAATCATAGTAATTGAATTATTTTATAGATAATTCCAATGAGATCTTAATGATTAAGTTGAATATTTTAAAAACATTTTTGCTAAGAACTAAGAATAGTCAAGGCTATGGTTTTTCCAGTGGAAATGTATGAATGTGAGAGTTGGACTGTGAAGAAAGCTGAGCACTGAAGAATTGATGCTTTTGAACTGTGGTGATGGAGAAGACTCTTGAGAGTCCCTTGGACTGCAAGGAAATCCAACCAGTCCATTCTAAAGGGGATCGGTCCTGGGTGTTCTTTGAAAGGAATGATGATAAAGCTGAAACTCCAGTACTATGGCCACCTCATGCAAAGAGTTGACTTATTGGAAAAGACTCTGATGCTAGGAGGGATTGGGGGCAGGAGGAGAAGGGGACAACTGAGGATGAGATGGCTGGATGGCATCACTGACTCGATGGACATGAGTTTGAGTGAACTCCAGGAGTTGGTGATGGACAAAGAGGCCTGGCGTGTTGCAATTCATGGGGTCGCAAAGAGTCAGACACAACTGAGTGACTGAACTGAACTGAACTGAAGAATACTTTGTAAAAAGTCTCTTTTATTTTGCTAAGAAAATGAACATGCTATGTATTTTTATCGATGGACATGAGTTTGAGTGAACTCCAGGAGTTGGTGATGGACAAAGAGGCCTGGCGTGTTGCAATTCATGGGGTCGCAAAGAGTCAGACACAACTGAGTGACTGAACTGAACTGAACTGAAGAATACTTTGTAAAAAGTCTCTTTTATTTTGCTAAGAAAATGAACATGCTATGTATTTTTAATAATATTTATTAAATGTTTAGCAATCTGTTTGAAAGAGTTACATGGACTCAGATTGCCCTACAGGTAACTAATACTTTCATTAATAAAGTCTTTGATATATCACATTATAATCTCTGGATTGCTGAATCAAGTAAAGATTAGCCTCACCTGGCATGATCGATTCACGAAAATAATCTCTATATGTTGTTTTAGCTAAAATGGTTAAATGAAATGTCAGTCAGTTATTAGAGAATTTCATTACTTGGTTGAATTTGAATGCTCCAATACAGTAAATAACACTTAGACTGAACTTTCAAATGGTAGCATTTTGCACAAGATAAATTAAATCTTTGTAATGGCTCTGAAAGTTTGGTGATGATATTGTTCTCAGGTCCATGAGTATGAGTGACTGTAGTAGTGAGATGATTTTCTTTTAATCTCTTTTCCTGTTATTTAAAAAAAGGGAACATATATCTTCAATATTATGTGTGTGTGTGTGTGTGTGTGTGTGTGTGTGTATTTGTAGCCTGTGTTGGCTTTAAGATTTTGAGAATTCATATATACATATCTATGTATATCCTTTTGAATTTTTCACATCAACTTTACATATATTTGGAATTCTTATATTAGGTTAAGAGTAATATTACAATATACATAAACATGGAGGAAATTGAGTAATAAAGGAAATAATAATTGAATGTAACATAATATTATCTTAGTCTCTAGTTCTCATTCCCATTTACTGTATTAATGAATGGATTTAAGGCTATCATGTTACTTTACAAAGGTAAATTTACACCAATTTCAATGAAAATTAAACTTCCTGTCCTCTCTCATATTTATTGTTACTACTCTTCCATGAAGTCTTACTATATGTAAACAGAACATTACTCTTACCTACCTTACCTTATGTGCATGAAAATAGAAGCAAGTTCAGTTCAGTCACTCAGTCTTATCCGACTCTTTGCAACCCCATGAATCACAGCATGCCAGGACTCTCTGTCCATCACCCACTCCCAGAGTTCAATCAAACTCATGTCCATATAGTTGGTGATGCCATCCAGCCATCTCATCCTCTGTCGTCCCCTTCTACTCCTGCCCCCAATCCNCCCAACGATCAGAGCCGGGAGACCAGGGGACCAGTTCAGTTCAGCCACTCAGCCGTGTCCGACTCTTTGCAGACCCCATGGACTGCAACACGCCAGGCTTCCCTGTCCGTCATCAACTCCACTCCCGGGGCTTGCTCAAGCTCCTGTCCACTAAGCTGGTGAGGCCATCCAAGCATCTCATCCTATGTTGTCCCTTTTCCTCCCGCCTTCCATCTCTTTCCCAGCATCAGGGGCTTTTCCGATGAGTCAGTTCTTCGCATCGGGTGGCCAAAGTATTGGAGCTTCAGCAGAGGACCAGAGCCAGGCCGTTTTGACTTGCTCTCAAACCATCCCAAACCCCCCTACCCCTGGAAGGAACACATCTGGACCACCAGGAATTGGGGTTAAAGGGCACCTCATGGACTTCCAGTCTTGTTCTTTTTTACCCACCCCACCCCTCACCACGTGTTGTCTAAGCTTACAAGGAAGGGCCCACCCTCCTGGCAGACAGTGCTCAGAACCCTTTAACTCTATCAGTTTCAGTTCAGTCACTCAGTCGTGTCCAACTCTTTGCGACCCCATGAACCGCAGCACGCCAGGCCTCCCTGTCCATCACCAACTCCCGGAGTTGATCCAAACTCCATTGAGATGCCATCCAACCATCTCATCCTCTGTCGTCCCCTTCTCCTCCTGCCCTCAACCCTCCCCAACATCAGGGTCTTTTCAAATGAGTCAGCTCTTTGCAACAGGGGGG